>OY282609.1:26075211-26675211 GCA_958298945.1 Atherix ibis | reverse complement strand
GAGAAGGTGGGACAAAAAAGGATACTCGCTTGGACACAAAGACCTCCTGCGAAAAACTTTCTTTTAACATTTTAACATGGCAAACTTGTTTCAGGTGCTGTTGCAAAGCTCTTAAGCCAATTTGCTAAAGAGAATGAAATCCACCGACAAATCCAGGTGATAAGACGTGACCAAATTTATAATCGAATTCTATTTGGATAAAAGTTAAGATACCTTCTTCGTATATTTCTTGTTGTTTACTGTAAATAGACGTCAAGTTATTTACACACGTATCCTTTCAGCATACCATCGTGGTAGGAATAATGAGGTGTTAGTTTCGATTTTTACACCTCCCATTCTTCTTATAGCAAACCTCTTCGCTAGAGTAAGGTGCGTCATGAGTCTAACGTAGTTTCGGTTTTCGGGTCTAGATTATTTGTTTATTTTTCTCAAAGCCTTTATTTCTAAAATAAAAATTAAAAGCAACCAACAAAAAAATCTTCGCAGAAAACAAACCATATACAAACTTGGTTAAGGATACTATTTTCTGGTGACTATCACAAGTCCTTTTACTAACCAACCAACCAACGTGCCCATTATGAATTCCAATACACTTTTCACCATAACAACTTGGGTGCCACCTTTTGTAAATCGCTTACTGTAAGTTTAGTGTGTAGTCCTTGTGATCGAATAAAAATGTTCGACTACATTCGACCCTTCCGGCACTACCTCAACTTTACCTTTTCAATAAGGTAATTGATCTGAAAAGAGGGTGCTAGATACGTGCTTGAGATAAATGTAAATATTTGCAGAAAATATTCACGAAAATGAACAATAATTTCGTATGAATTTATAGATTAAAGATTATTTGATTAATACTAAAGACATAAACTATTTAGTCCTTGACCAAAATTTGCCAAAGGTTAGACTTTAGGAAATCTATTATTTTCTAATTATTCTCTAATAAATAATAAATCCTTAAAAAAGTATATCTTAAAAAAAAATTTTTTTGATGAAATACGAATTTTTAATAGTTACTTTTTAATTTTTAATTTGAATGTGATTAAAAGGTTGTTAATGTTCTTTTCTTGGTATGTGGATCCTCATTAAATTAGAGTACTCTTTTTTAGAAATGTTTCCTTGAATGTATTCATTTGTATCCAAAATGGAAAATTAATTATCAAGCCTTTAGTAAAAAATGTGCAACTTTTTTTTAAGATCACAACTTATTATTTTTTTCACAGGAGCAATCCTTACACCATAAGTGCAGCATGTATTTTTCATATCAAATTTAAAATATTTTTTTATACTTTTCATCAAAAATAAATTCAACTTAAAATACAAAAATATTTGTTCAGGTCACGATTTTGTGGAAACTTTTTTAAAAATTTGACTTTGAAAAAAAAAATATTACATTTCGAAATATTTTATTTTATTTGACTTTAAATTAACATTGACCAAAAAACATTCAATAGTCTATATTTTAGGCTAAGAATGAAGGACACACAAGGATATTAGAATAAGTGCCAAATGGGCAAATATCACCAGCATTAGCTGGCGACATTGTGTCTAACAGAATACGAATATCGTCGCTCATACATTCTTTTGATTATAATACGTGGCTAAGGAGCAATTGAGGTGTTTGCATCGATTATTAATTTTATTCGAGGTTCGAATGTTTCTTTTGCTGGGGTGTAATAGTGAAGAGAAATATATTTTCTTCAGAAAAAGAGCAGGAAAAAAAACTAAAAGACACACAAATTTTTTTGAGTAGGTTTAAGGGTTAATAGGTCAGCATAGCATAACAGTTGAAAATCTTGAAATTCGAACTCATCGATTTCGGAACGGAAATATTTTTGGTATCGTTAACAAGCCCAAATGGCTATGATTCCATTTACCATCAACACGTCATTATTTCTGTACACTTGAATAGGTGAACGGAAACGTGCTATCATCATTGGGCTGGTGTATTGAAATTCGATATTTTTCTGGTAAAAACTTTTTCCAAGAAAATATTTTTTATTTCACCTTCTTAGAGTATCTTCTACAAATTTTCGGTAATATTTTCATATTTTTTGTAGATATTCATTTTTGCTCGCACTTTTCATATTTCTTTTTCGATTTATCCAATTATCTGTTCAAAAAAATAACTTAAATGGAATAATTTTTTGGGAATTATGTATCCAAATATTCAAAAAACTAATTACACGAGTACTCATTTTGTGAAATTATATCATGAAATTGTCGCTTGGTGTAAATTGCTCAGTGTTCGTAGAAGAGGGTCACTTTGTCATATTCAATTTCATTTGCTATTATGAGCTTCTTTTAATTTTTTTTAAAGAAAGTCCTCTTGAATATTCTAAAAGTCTATTCAATATCCTTAAAAGTGGTAAATATTGTTTTTGTAGAACAAAATTATTCAGTGGTGTTTTATGAAAAGTTTGCAAATATTTTCAAAAATAAAATTTTCAAAACAAAAAAAATTTCGCTTTTTTTTAAATTAAGTATTTTTTTTAAAAATAATTCATTCTATTTAATTAAGGACAGTTTTAGGAATAATACAGATAGATATATTCCAGTCGAGGCATTAGTGGGGCAAAGTGAGTATTTTAATTTGGATTGAATAAAGACAATTATTGACTTTTTATATATTATACGTGGGCTACTATATATATTTCTGGCCTAATAATGAAAATGCGAATATTTATCAACGAAAAAGGTTTTATTGTTTTTCAAAATATTCTCCATCAAGATTTATACACTTTTGCATGCGCTCAAACCAATTTTCGAAGCACTTTTTCCACTCCGATTGAGACACCTCCAAAACATGGTTTTTGAATGCTTCAACAGCATCTTCTGGCGACGAAAATCGTTGACCACGCATTTTTTTCTTGATGTGTGGGAATAAAAAGAAGTCATTGGGTGCCAAGTCAGGGCTGTACGGAGGATGACCCATCAATTCGACGTTTTGTCCGGTCAAAAAGGCGCTGGTTTGAGCCGATGTGTGAGAGCTCGCATTGTCATGGTGCACAATGATTCGACTTCTCTTGTTCGTTTTTCGAATTTCTCCGAAGACTTCAGGCAAACAAATGGTGGTGTACCACTCAGAATTGACCGTCCTACGTTGCACAAGCGGAACAGTCGCCACATGACCAGTTTTGCCAAAGAAACAAGCGACCATTTGCTTCGAAGTGCTTCTTCCACGAACAACTTTCGTTGGATTTGACTCGTCTAGGAAGACCCACACGGTCGATTGCTGTTTTGTTTCGGGCTCATACGCATAGATCCATGATTCGTCACCTGTGACGATCTTATAAACGTCTTTTGAAGCACCGCGATCGTATTTTTTCAGCATTTCTTTACACCAATCCACACGAGCCTTTTTTTGAGCGATTGTCAAATTGTGCGGGATCCAACGAGAACAAACCTTTTTTACGGCCAGGTGTTCATGCAATATCGAATGTATGCTGGTGGGAGAAATGCCTAGGCATGCCTCTATCTCACGGTATGTCACATGACGGTCTTGCATTATCAGTTCACGTACGGCATCGATGTTTTCTGGAACAACGGCTGTTTTTGGACGACCTTCACGGAATTCGTCTTTGAGCGAGCGTCGGCCACGATTGAATTCGTTGTACCAGTTTTTCACAGTGCTATAGGATGGTGCTTCATAGCCATACAAAGATTTAAGTTCATCGATGCACTCTTGTCGTGATAATCCACGTCGAAAGTTGTGAAAAATGATCGCACGAAAATGTTCACGAGTTAATTCCATTTTTTTGCCAAATTGATTTTTTCAAGTCACTGTAAACAACACAAATGATAGTCGTACGTCAAAACGTTCTGAGTACGTTTATGCTAAAAAATGTCAAACTTTCCAATGGAAATGTCAGATCGCACCTGGCAACACTTAGTGTTGCCTAGGCCAGAAATATATATAGTAGATTAAAAAGATCACTAGGAAAGAAAGTTAGAGGATTAAGGAGCTCTACGATTGGTGGAACCTTTTTGGAGAAAAAAATTGTGCGTGGTTGGGCAGTCTTGAGGTACGATGCGTTTGATGATTAGGGGAATGCCACATGAATGACAAAAAACAATTAGAAAGATTTCCGGAAGGGTAATTTTTAGTGAGAACGATATGCCTTGTTTAGAATTAAGGAATGGCTTGGCAATCGACTGCCAATATTGCGCAAGGAAGGTCTCACAACTTACGTACAAAAGTCTTAGTATATAAGGTGCTATTTTGTCAGCAGATGAGGTATTTTTATGTGGCCTGTATGACGTATTGTATTGTCTCTCCTACAATTCTAGCAGCTTGTTTGTTAACATATTCTGGGAATTCGGTACTCCTACACTTAATTAAAATATATCAAATTCTATCCAGGATTGGGTCTCTCAAACAAATACGAATTGCAATAAGCACTGTAAGCCATTCGGTAAAAATAAGTTTAGTTCGGTTGCAATTTTGTAGCTGTTTGAATTTGAAATTTATTAAAAATGGTTGCCGGATTATTCAAAATGGCTGCTTATTTATTGTATAACAACAAAAGATTAGTTTTTAATTTCTAATCATAAAATTAAAACTTTTGGAAAATTTAATACTTTAAAAAGGAACGACGTTGTTTATTATAAAGGTAACCCATTTTATATTTTTAATATACTTTCAGTCACTCTAGCTATCGGTATAGGCTTATTAATTTTTGAAAGACTGAATACGAGGTCTGTTAAAAAAGTATCGTGAATTTTGAATTTCCGTGGGTTTCGTGCTCGAATATTCGATTTACGATTTTTTTTGTGGCGTTATGTTGGTACTCATGTTTCTCAATTATGACGACGAGTTCGGCCATTTTGGATGTTCAGTTAATTTTTGACAGCTGCTTTGCCTGCACGTATTTTAGCTCGTCTTCTATTTTTGTCCATTCCACAAAATTGATCAAAGAATCTGTATCAAATTTTGTGTGAAAAATAAAATTAATTATGCGGACGCATTTCGAATGTTGACTGTGGCATATGATGAAGCTACCTTGGACCAAACGAACGTTTATCGCTGGTACAAAATGTTCTCAGAGGGTCGAGAGTATGTGAACGACGAAAAGCGCCAAGTTCGGCCGAATGTGAAGGTTTTGCTTACAGTTTTTTTCGATTTCAGGGGTGTGGTGCATCATAAGTTCTTGCCACAGGGTAGAAGGGTCAATAAGGAACATTATCTGCAAGTTATGCGCAGGTTGCGCGAAGCAATCCGCCAGAAACGCCCGGATTTGTGGAACGACAAAAATGAGCTTTTGCACCATGATAACGCCGATGCTTCATGATAAATTCGTTGCTTGTGCGCGAATTTTTGGCCAAAACCAACACACTAATAATGCCACAGCCACCGTATTTCTCAGATCTGGTCTCCTGTGACTTTTGCTTATTCCCGAAACTGAAGAACCCGATGAAAGGATGACGCTACGCTACGATTGAGGAGATAAAGACGGCATCGAAGGAGGAGGTGAACAAGATCACAAAAAATGATTTTTTTAAGTGCCCCTAGGATTGGGAAAAACATTGGCAAAAATTATTAATATCTAGTAGGGATTACTTTGGAGAGACAAAATAGATATTCATAAATAAATAAATACTTTTTGAAAAAACACAAAATTCGCGATACTTTTTGAACAGACCTCGTATGCCATCAATATTTTACTGTAAAACTGATCCTAATTTATCAATAAAAGAGCGAATAAAATACACGTGGTACCTTGAACTGTTGCTAAAAAGTCTTATATTATTATTATTGTTTTTCCTCAAATAGGGTATTTTTGAAAATTTTCATCGAAAACATAGACTTTTGCCAATTTATTTTTTTATTTTAATTTATTTTTAATAAGAAATAATAGTTTTTTGTCATTGAAAAGGCATCATTGAATTAAGCTAAATATTTTTTTTCTCCTTAATATCAAATACTTTTGAATATAAGTTAGAAATTTTTCGTTTAAAATATATTGCAAAAGGATGTGAGGTGACTTGAAAATGTTTACCAGCGATCTATAAATGTGCACATCAAGTAATGGAAATTTTCCTCGTATTTGTGTCTACATTACACATAAAATAAGTGAGTGAACTTAACGTAAATTGAAATATTTTTACAAAAACAAAAAAGAGCGAGAAAAAAAATCGAAAAATCACCAAATTGTCGTAATGCCAATATCCCCATTTATCCAGTAGTGTAACATGTCCATGAACGTAGAGGATAGACGATGTGGACAACAATGTTTTGGAAAGCATATTTCGAGGCGGACCTTTGGAGTATGAGTATGGGTCATTGAAGATGGATAATGGGATCATGGTGGACAGACGACGATGGAGCTTATCGATATTCGATTCACGTAACAACAAAATTACGCGCTGGCAATTTATGTCTTGGTACTTTACGAAAATTACTCATGTTGTGCTCTCGAAAATGACTGCAATTAGTTATGGAGACGGAAAATTTCTTTTAGCCTGCCACAATTACTCCTTTTTTTTACTGTCCAATATCTCCTTTGTTTTTCTTAATTCTTGACTCCATGACAAAATAAATTTACAGTAAAATGAAAATTTGACCCAAAAATATCCAGTCATCGATAACATTTTAACTAGTTTGGGTCGCTATTATGTCCAACAGGATTAATTTTTCATTCAACATAAATGTTAGTATAGATATTTAGAAAAATAAAATATTTTTCCATGAAAAGATAGCTAATTTACATGTTGAAAATATTCCTTTTAGTCAATAGATTTTGTGAGCAATTAGAGATTGTTAAGATTCTTTTAGAAAATTTAAGAGAGGATTTGGAAAAGGAAAGCTTGAGGAGCTCCACAATGGAAGAAGTTTGAGTGAAAATGAAATTTTGAATTAAGTGGTATTCATATAGGATATGAGAGATAGTTTTCTTATATAGAAATTTGGAATGGTTGTATAGAAAGAAATCGTCCACCATCAATCTAGGCTTTTTTTCTATGCATAGCAAAGATTTTAAAAGTTGTTTGATCAGTAAATACGGCAGGTATGTAGTTTTTATAGACACAGATTATACAATTGAGAAACGGGTCATCTGAAGAGCTATGCTTGGCTTCAAAGGTTGCAATATTATTGATAAAAATCGATATAGTCTCAGATTTGCGGAGATTTGAATATCAACTAGTCCTCACAAGTTGATCAAGCTAGATATATTCTGCTATATCATTAATTCCTCTCTTCCAATCTGGATGTGGCCAGAAGATTTAGCAAACAGCAGAAAAAGTGGATGGATCTCTCACAATGAGTTTCTTTTTTGCATAAGTGATGGAAATGACTTGTTTTAAAAGATGGTAAAGGGTATAATTTGAGAAGCCGCGGTTATTATAAATAAGTTTCAGTGCGGGGATTCTACAAAAATTGTTCTCAATTCGGATAGGGCTTACTGATCTCATCCATTACTACCTTTTTGAAACAACATAAAACAATTTAAGTCCTGTCTGTCAATCCTGTGGCGTCCTGCTAACTATTCCACATGTAACATATTGAGCAAATATCAGCAGACTCACATTGTGGACCTCCTAGAACCAATAATTTCATTTTCAAGTTCACTTTTTAATCTGATCAAACATACTAAGATGCTTCAGAAAATTTAATAAACTGTTACTGATACAGGCTTCTAGAAAGCTGGTAATGCCCATCCACAAGAAACTTGAAGTCACCAAATTGCCTTATGGTTGTGGTTCTGTAAAAATGGTCCCTGATTCATGTCTAAGGAACCTTATATAAACGAAGAGATCAGGTTGATACGAGATCAATATTGTAAAATGGTTTTGCGATCAGTTCAGATGATTATTGAGTCCACCGGAGATGAGCGTCAATCTAATATATCAGTTGACCGCTACTTCGATACGCTTCTCTCCTAGTTTGTACTCGTCCTGAATTTTTTTTTTATAAATTTTTTTATTCCTTGATATTTCTCGGGAATTTTTACTATTTCGATTTTTATAAAGATATTTTCTACAATATTATTTTTCTGATTATATAAAAAATAATTCGTTTTTTTTAACGATTTTTTTTTTGTAACAAAAAATTGCAAATATAAATCGTTAGTTTATAAACAATAAAATTGAAAATAATTAAAAACTAAAAATTGGAACTTAACTACAATAAAAAAAAAATTACATACCATTAGAGACATTAAAGAAATGTTACGAAATGATTTGAATTGATTTTTCGAGGTTTTTTTTCATTCGTGTAATCAAATTTATGATAATGTTTTTATTTATATTCACAAACTGAATGCAAATGATTACCTCCTGACTTTGGTTAATGGGTATCGTTTTATGCCTCCATTGCCCAGTGGCAATATTGACCAAAAATATACTCATAATCATGATCATGATCATCAGGTATAGGCTTGTACGTAACGCAGCTTCTGATTTTCAATAAAATTAACTGCGAAAATAATACAAAATTACCGAATAACGTAGTGGCAAATCGTAGTACCTAAACTTGTGAACGTAACTTAGAGGAGAATATCTGCGGTTGACCAACGCTTCCCAGGAGGTCCGTCAATCATGTTGGCTTCGTCCTCCCATTCTATTATGTTTTCGGTTTTCTTCCCTTTCGGCTTTTACGTTAAAAGTAAACGTATCAAAGGCTCTATTATCCCGCTTTGGCTATTCGTACTGATAGACGTTACCTACCTTCCACGTCTTCCGGATATTTGTGCTCCAGTCCATTATTCTACCAGAGCAGACTACGATTACTTTGCATCTGACTACTACTGGAACCGAAAAACTTTTTGGGTGGCTACGTGATTTCACTGACCGATGCTATTTTAATGTCTAATTGATGGATAATTGCCTTGTAGCCATAATGTTGTGACAAGGCTAATGTTCTCCACAAATGTTCGGTATGCGAGTGCGAATACCAGAGTAGATATTAGTGGAAGACAGAAAAAAATTAATTGCCTTTGTTACCATAGATGCTAGGGGCGCAGGATACATAAGAGGTGCACCCAGCAACCGAGAGTATTTTTCTCACAAAATTTATCGATTCCTTCCCTCAGGAACACTCTCCTAAATGGAACATATTTCATCGGTCCGTTACCGTCTCTGGTCTCAGTTCCATTTTACCGATTCTACTGACTTTTTAGTTTTATTGGCTCTCAGGTGATTCTTCGATATAAGAGAAATTTGAACAAAAAAAACTCATTTATTGCTAGCATTGCGTCTGCTTTTTTCCTTAAGAAGAAGAATTTTTTTATAATTTTTTTTATTTTGTTGACTTTGCTACATTCAATTTTTATGTTCTTTTCGAATTTTATTACAAAGCTTAATTAGGCCTAATCAAGGTAATCAATGAATCCATAATAATACGTTACAGAATCAATTTACGAAACAAATCGAGCACGAAAAGGTGGAATTTATTTTTTGTGTCCATTTGCTGCTGGATTTATTTCTTACTGTTTAAATTTCTGTCCACCCCTTTTGCTGGGGATTATCAGGATTGGTGAGAATTGTGGCTATTCTAAATGTTATTCTATAAAAAGAATTCGTTAAAATTGATTTTTAAATGTAGTCATTCGATGAAAAAATCTTTACGGCAGCTTGACTCTCTTCTTTTTTACTTTACTTAAGGTTTTATTTGGATTGAAATCATGTTAATAACGAAAAATCATAGTAAGAAACTTCTGTTTTTATTCCATTAGATCTTAGTTTTTTTTTATTATGTAAGGAAATATTTTTAAAAAAAAACCTTATAATGAAATCGATATTTTTTGTGTTTAATTGGCCCTTAATCCGCACATATAAGTGAACCCGTTTATTTGGGTAATTTCAAACGTTTAGGGATATTTGTATCTGGGATGAGTCCCCTCATCCCCAGCAGTATAATTGATCTTATTCTAACACTGGGGAATAGGTCTAGTTTTCCGTTGAACAAGTAATTAATTTTTATGGTCATCGTACACCATAAGGGCCATCCTCTACTAAATCAATCTTTTTATGACCACCTTGGTTATCGAGAATATTTATATTAGGTTTTCAATTATTTTTTTTTACTATTGGTTTAAATAATGTTTTACTAATGTTGATAATAATTATTGGAACTATCATGTTTGGGTATTAAATATATTTCAATAGGCATAAATTTTATTCTCGTGGTTTTCGTACTAAAAATGTCAGAAAGGTGAAAATGTGCATAGAACTTCATGAAGGATTTTTATGGGATTTGGTAAAATTGTTTTCAAAATAGTTCATATACAAAATATGTTCTCGAACATTAAAATTAGATACCAAATTTTTATTAGTTTTTTGGTTTTTAAAGAGTCTCATAAATTGTTTTTGATAAAAATAATTAATTTACAATTAATTTTTTTTAAATCTTAGTTATTGAATTGTGGAGATTTCTCCAATTTTTTTTCTGTTGATACATTTTTATGTTGCCCGTTTCCACAGCAGTTTTTAGTTTTTTGCAACTGCACACCAATAGTAAATAACAATATAAAGCCTTTTGTAGACGTACAGATTAGACGAGTAGGGTAAGACTTTCTAAACTATTCCCCAACCAGCCTACTGGACAACCTTACCAAAGTTTTGGAATACGGATTGGATATTTTCCTCTAAAACATTATTTTTTTCTAACGTAATGTCACATTATCCAATATATTTTTTTGTAAGGATATTACCTTACCTTACAAAATCTTACTACCTCTAAAAAATTATTTATATTTAACTGACACACTTGTTTTATACGTGGATGAAAGAAATTTTTTAAAGACGCTGTAGAGATACCGATCCTTACAGTATGTTGAATTTTTAGACACTAAAACCCACGTCCTTTTTCTTTAAATATGAGTTCTCATGTGACGACCGTTAGGTAGTACTTCATTAAGAGTAGACTGACATCAAGTCTAATGTCCTAATAAAGCTAAGGGCTGTTCTTTCTTCTTCTTCCTTCGTGGTGGAGCTTGTTTATTAGTATGCAGCTACTGCACCCCAGTACGCCTGCAATGTTATCATTTGTGCAATGATGCCCTTCTGCGATACAGTCATACTTATGCCCTAAAGCAGCCATGTCCTTTCAGAAATTTGGCCATAAAGTGATCCACTTCTTCATGGCCTCGTCTTAAATTGATAAATCCCAGTGTCGCTACCAAATTTTCGGTTCACCCTGCTAACGCTGACCCGATGGATTTTATTTTCATCCTGCCTTCGATAATATATTTTGACTCTTTCGTTCATCAAAAACTCGACTTGAGGCATATTAGCGATAACACAGACAGCGTCATACAAGATAGTATGGAATAGTCTCGAAACTTGCAGTGGGCTTCGACGATATACCGCCATCACCTGACGCTTACTTGTTTCCCTTATCTTAGGTTCTATAAGATAGGGACTTCGTAGATTATCGTAGACCAGATAACTATAGGTAGAAACGTGCGTTGACTCTGTCTTGGCCTTCCTAAATAAGTACGATTCTTGCTAAGACATTTGCAATCCAAAAAAGCCTAAACAGGCATCCACTCGAACTCCTAGGTATCGTGGCTGCAAACTCTTCTTTACTTTCCTGGTGATCGCTAGTACTGCCTCGGTTTTTGGTCAGTAAGTTCGGGTTCACTAATAATAACCATTGCCGGATTATATGAACTGCATTATCATCGCAATGATATCCCCAAAGCCAACCAAAGTTACTCGTTTTGACATCAGGAGCTTAAGCAGCTCGTCATACGTAATCTTCCATGGGCCGAGGTATAAGCGCGATCCATGCGAGACCCCCGCAAATTTTCTTTGCTTTCATCACACTTTCTGTATCATATAACAGTGTTCTATCGATAATATAGTCTGCAGTCAACCTTCTAATATACTCCAGAACTGTCAGGACGTGAAGCGTATCCAAAATACTGATCCACCTCGTTGACATCTAGTGTAACGATGGTAATTTTAGTGCCATGTTTCTATCGCTTTCCCTCAACTGCCTTACGGACCATACCAGCTATTATATATAACTTCCATCGTTGATGTATTTTTTCCGAATCCTTACAGGTTTCTAGAACGGCTTTCGGACCCCTCCGAATACAACTCCAAGCGGCTATAAATTAATCTTTCCAATACCTTACCGACCATATCCAACAAATAAATAGGGTGGCTCATCGGGTGGTTTCTTACTCTTTAATAGAATAAGAAACAGTTGTTGCAGTTTAAGTCCACTTTTAAAAAGGAATCTGCCAGTTTATATGGCCGATTCCATGGTCTTCTAGTCCCAAGTTTTAGGAGCACTTAAAGATCGGCAATTAGCTTCATGGTCATTGTCCCTGCATCATTGCATTTTTTTTTACTTTTCATATATTTGAACATAAATTTAATTTTTTTATTGCATTTCAACAAATTTTATTGCAAAATCCTAGATTTAGAGCGTTTATCCAGTAGTCCAAGAAGCCTCTATTTAGAGCTTCACTTTCAGCATCAACAATTTAACTGAGGATCTTGGATTATAAGGCCTAAACGTAATAGGAATTGAAACGTTTCGTTGAACCCCAAAGTTCAATTGCATATGTCTAAATAGGTTTTATAATTGTATTTTGTATTAGAAGTTTACTTCTTGTCCAGTAGTCTAAGAAGTTGTAGGTAACGTCTAATGGCTTCAAGATTTTTAAGTCTAGTATGAGAGTTCTATGTTAATTTCTTGTCTAGGAAAAGTCTTAAATAACGTACTTTATCATATTATGGAATCATGTTACTATTAAGGTATAAAGGGGTAAGTTTTTTCTTGATAAATAGTAAAAGTAATGTGAGCTCTTCTGTTCATTTACCCTCACTCTCCACATCCAGAATTGAAGATTGTGAATATGGGATTGTAAATTGTTGAAAGTAGCAATAATAGTATTAGGATCAGATGGGGTATTATAGGTATAAATATTATATAAAATAGAACCAAGGATACTGCCTTGTGAGACTACGGCTAGAATAGGATATATTTCTGAGTTTTCTTATTAAGTATTATTTTTAACTGCAATTTTGACCCTTTCTTCACGAAAGAAGAATCTAAAAATTTGATAAAATCCTCTGATCCCACCATCGTTTTGCATTTGATGTAATGCAAATTATGGAATAATAATTATAATAACTATAAAGTGTCTAATTATCTTAAAGAAAAATTACACATTTTTCAAAAGTACTTAAATCTTTTATTAAAATTTGCTTTTTCTCTAACATATTCAAAAAAATATTTGGAAACAATATTTTTATTATCTTTTCGTTGGAAAAAACTATTTTATTTAAATTAAAAAAAAATATTTACCAAAAAAAAATTATACAAATTATCCAAAAAGGAACTTTACTGTACAAAAAAAAATCTTTTTTAACGGATAAAAATATCGTATAAAAATTACAATTTCAAATTTAAAAAAAAATACTATTTACCACCACCCTCTCCCCTCCTTATCAGAAGAGAAAATAAATTTGATAAGAAACTATATTCAAATTGATAATGGAATGCATAAAAATTTATGTCGAGTCGCTGATAAAGGCCACGAAAATCATAAAGCATCAGCTCCAAACCAGAAGTAACTTGCAAATCGTTTTAGATTTACCTGAAATGGGATTGTGGGAGTGATTTTCTAGTAATCCAAAAATTTAAAAAATTCTCCAATAGGTTTGGGGATAGATTTCTGATTATTTGAATGCCAAGAGCCTTTTTGACGAGTACTACTTGAACATCTTCATGGCAATGACATCTGATAATATTCGCGACAAATAAACCACCAACCATCACTTCATATCGTATTCGTCTAAAATATTCCTCGAAAATGGATTGGTTTTTGCGGAAAAAGCTTTTAATCGGATATCAGCACGATTGAAAATTGCTCTTTATGTGATCGGAATGGGCAATAATACAGGGTGTCGGTGAGAGTTGCCAGTAATACGATGAACCAGAAACTAAACACCGATTTTCATTGGGAAATAAAATGAATTTCAATAAATTATAATAAGCGCTAAACATGGTTGAGAGGGAGGAGATGGGGTACTTCCGCATTTAGGAATAGTTGCACTGAACGAGGGATTTTCGATGATTGCGGGTACAGTTAAGGGTGAACTACATTTTATGGCTATTGGAAAATTTCCATAACTTGGTTGGCTGAAGATTCTATCACGTCTATCCTTGTTTTTCAAAGAAGATAAACTTTGAATCGTCTTTAAGAAGGTACAAAATCTTCTCCTTATCATGAAATGCTTTTAAGCACTAAAAGTTCTCAAGATAATGTCGCGTGGTTTATGCATCATTCATTTATTCATTCATTCAGAGTTATTCAGCGCGATGGCAGGAAGTGGATATGTACTTTAGTTAAATGGGATTTACTTTATCCTTAAAAAAACCAAATATAAAAAAAATACACGAGGAAGGTTTACTTTAAGTTTTCTTTTTTGTTTTTAATTTTCTTTGAAAAAGAAGCAGCATCAACAATTACAAAAATTATATAACATTAACTGAGATTTGGTTAAAAGGAGCTAAAAGCTTCTCATTCACATTGAAGGTAAGAGTAAGACCAGTTGTATGTGGAATTTTTTGGATTCTTTCTCAACAAATTGAAGTTTTTTATTATTTTTATATCTTTTTCTTTTCTAATTTGAATACATTTTGATTTGAAATAAGTAAAAAGATTTTATTGAGTAAATTTTTAAGAGAACTCAGTATGGTATGAAATCCCACTCTAAAAGAATTTCTTTTAAAATTCTATTTTGTTAATTGATAAGTTAAAGAGGGGATATCCTATTAGAAAATAAATAGTAGGTTTTTTGGCAGAGTCAAAGTATGGTTATTCTAGCTAAATAGGATGCCACAAGGATGAGAAAGCTATTCAAAGAATAAATTGTGACTGAGAACTCACTCATGCCCTTCATGTAGGAATGCTAGTTGAGTATACTAGCTGGCAGATGAGCTGTCAATGTGACATAAGAAAAGTTACTATTAAACTAGTTCGTTGACTGTCTGTTGACTGTTTGGATGATGAAGTGATACCCGGGATCCAATACAATACGGTATTCCTACAATTAAGCAAGCCTGACTGATACTCGTGGATGTTTTTCAGGATCGGATAAGATTGGTGCGACTGGTTGGGTAGATCGTGTAAAATGTCAGTTGTGGGCACCCCAGATTTTGTTCACATGCCAGATTCAGTAAGCTCAAAAAAAAATGTTTTTTATGAGTATGATCTGGAACCCAGATCATACTCATAAAAAACATTTTTTTTGAGCTTACTGAATCTGGCTTGAAAAAAAATCCTGGATCATGCTAAGTTGAACGCCCGACGAATAGCATAAAGGACGAGGTTGGTTACGGAACAGTAAATTGTGGGTTATTGCGAAATGACCAATCCAAACTCTGAGGAATTTCGTGGCCCAGAATTCCTGAATGATAAAGAATATTAAATGCCAGATTGAGTAAGCTCAAAAAAAAAATGTTTTTTATGAGTATGATCTGGAACCCAAAACAATTCAACGTTTTAACTGCTCAGCAGTCAATATCGGTTGCAGTTGAGAATTGGGTTAACTGATGGACCACGAAGTACCTCCAAGACTGCAAGAACATCGATTAAATTGATATAAGTGCGATGTTTGAGAAGATTAATTGCACTCTCAACTACAATCCTGAATACCTATAGTTGTCGATGGAAGGAGAGATATTTATCAATTATAAGGTGGATGGCAGCGACACCTCCCCCTCAAGTCCTACCAAATGCACAGCACATATTTATTCCGTTAATGTTCGGCCTTACTGGTACTTCTTAAGTAAGGGCTGATCCACGTTTTTTTTTCTGAATCTACAATTGGAACCCATTAAAACTCATTTGCCCGTTTTTAGAATATTTCCCATGTTCTGTGTAGATATTCATGTACTATTAATTGTTCAGTATGTAATTTATTTGTGACTGAAAGAAGGGAATTAAAGAATTTCCTAGGCGATCCTTCTCTGCTAAGTTTAATTCACCTGTTTTAAATATCCTGGAATCAGAATTAGCATGTTACAAGGGGAATTTTTTTGTTATACACGTATTTGCTTTAAGGCTTCCCAATAGTTAGCTTTTTATCCTTTTTGCCACATAGAGAAAAGTGCTATTTTCGCCTAATAATTTATTTGGAATATTTAAATACATTTTTATAGCAATGGATTTTTTCCCGAAAGCCACTTTTTAAAAATTTAATAATTTTGCCATTTCCTAATTAGTTCTTCTGGAACTCATAATTTCTCAAAGTAATAATTTATGCATTTTTCAATTTTATACGATTTTTGTTATTTCTTAAAAAAATATCCCGAATTAAAAAAAGTGGATGAAAATTTATTGTACTATTATTTCTTAATTATTTCAGTCTTTCAATATTTATCTTTTATTGAAAAATATTTTTTTTATTTTAGTTTTCCCAGAAATTGATGGATATTTTTATAATTGAATTATTAAGAAAAGTAACTTTCTAATAAAATAAAAATTTAATTTGGTGTATTAATTTTCAAGGACCTTTTCTAACATCTACTATTTTATATATCTAAAAGTATTCACAAAAATTTTATGCTGTATCTGTAGTTACATGACAGAATGATTTTTTTCAAATAAATTTCTATAAGTAAATGTAAAATTTATCATAGAAAAAAAATTTGTAGAGGAAGAAAAAATATCCACCCTTTTAAATATGAGAATTGCCATCAATTTACCCAACATTGAAATATTATGTAAACGATTTTTACAATATTTCCTCTACAAATACGTGTAATTCCGGGTATTACTGCGTCAAGGAGTAAGTAAAATGCCCGCACTTTATCGTTGTCGTCATTACCATCATCATCATCATCATCGTACGAGTATAGACATTGTCGAAGGAGGAAAGGATACTATCGAAAGGAATATTGTGCGTATAATTTTTCGCTGTACAAGATTTCAATTCTATGCTATGTATGTTGTCAGCATATTTATTATTAATCACAGAATCCTAAACTGAGATTGAAATATGGATAAAAGTTGTCGGGATGAGGTAAGAGCTATAGGCTTTTATAAATGAAATAAGACTCCTCTTCTATTTAGTCTCACGTATTCATACTTTTATATACTAGGAAAAGGTGCGTAAGAATTGTTAACTTGGAATGGGGTTATTTAAATGTAAACCTACACGATGGATTGATAAAGAGTACAGAATACAGGATACAGGATACAGACTGGATGAATGAACAAAGTGTAAAATATTGTAAATAGTCGACAGTAAAGTAAAGAAAAGAGGAAATCTTTTAAAAATTCTTAATTAATGTTTTCATAATTCTTCAAATACTCATTACCTTATCGTTGCTTATATATAATATTTTTGCTAGTGTTTGTTAAAAATATGATTTTGGAGCCATTTTAAAATATGAAAAGTAAAAGTGATTTTATTTCTGCATTTGGTTTTTTATTTCGGGGATTCCATTCTCTTATATTGTATAAGGAGCTTTTATCTAAACGCATCTTGAGACTTTTACATCAATTCATCAAAAAAATTTGTATTTTTAGTGTAAATCTTACTTTGGAAGGATACCGGTAATGTACAGGATGTTGTCAACACACTCAGCCAGGTATCGAAGTAAATTGCTCCAAATCCTTCCCAAACACCACACGTAATTGATATTAATCCTTGAGAATGATTTATTTATATTTACTTCAATTCAAATTCATACGTGCACACATACACACACGAGCGTACCATTGTATTTTTCAATTCATTTTGGAAGAAAACAAATATTTTTATATACATAGCATATACTATGGGAGATTTTCCTTTTTTCTTTTTTTTTTGATGATCCTATGAACAACGCATACATTATAAGGGGATCGAAAAATCTTTAATAAAATCCTTCATGATTTAAAAAAAAAAAAAAAGTACCATTTTGTAAAAGATTAATTTTTGTTTCAAGATTTTTTTATTCGAACATTTTATACAAAAAATGGTGGATTTATAATAAAAAATTGAATAACCAAAAGGAAAATAATAATAAAAAATGGGAAGAATGTGGAACATTTTGTTTCTCCTTTTGAAAGAGATCAAAATTATTAGGAAAATATTGGAATTTTTTTTAAGTAGAAAGACAGGATATGGTGTGGGGGTGCACTTTGATTTAAAAGTGCCTTTTTTCGCATTGTTTTCTTTTAATAAAATTTTAAGTACTCGTAAGATCTTTGAATTGAAATATTTGCCTACATTTAATGAAAGGAATATTGATAGCAGAGGATATTATATGAATTTTGAATGTACAATATTTTTGTAAATTGACTGAATATTTTTTTCTGTTGCTATATTGTTGCAGTTGTTATTAAATATTTTCATTTATAAAACCTTAGATAAAAAAATTCTCGTTGTATGTTAGTATTTTACAAAATTTTTCCAAATTAAAATTTGTTTTAAAACCAACAATGGAGTTTGGTATATTTGTTGGTTGATAGAAAATTAATTAAAGTTTTTTGGCCAAATAGAAATGGAAATTTTTCCAAATTTAAGAATAATAGGAAAAAATATTAATTAGTTCTTCTAAATAAAAGCAGTTCTATTGTATTGCCTGTAAAAATTAAAAGGATATGCAATTTAAGAGCTTTGGGTCAAAGATATTTTTTTCCGCTGAGTGTACTGTTTTATTGGGATAAATTTTCATCATCAATATCGGGGGCCCATTCTATCTAAAAGTCCAGACGTACTGGCTTGGAGCTGCGGTCTTCTGATTTGACACTCCCACCTTATTTTTAGCATCCCTGGCTAATGTCGTTGCTCCACAAAAGGCAGTTTGGCAAGATTTTCCTCATCTATACGGATTAAGTATACAGGCTACCGTAGCTTATTGAGCTTAATTTTATTCACAACCGTGTAGTTGACGTAACATTTCAGGATCTCCTTGTCTAATAGGTTCTGGAATGGGGTCCTTCTCTCAAACGCAAATTTTTGCTAAAAAACTCTTGTTGCCGCAGTTTCTTTTATGGTGGAAATTGTCGAAAGCTAAAGTGTGGGACTTTAACCCACTTAAGCAACTTTACTTGGCCACATATCCATGTTACCCCACGGAACAGCTGTCAGCCATTAGTTCGTTAGGCATGAATTAATCGAAATAACTAATCTAGTGAATTATCACTATCGCTTTCTTTCACGCTCTTCCAGACGTCGTTTTCTAGGACGATTGTTGCAAGGACTTAGACAGCCTCCCAGTCTGTCTCTGAGTTCAACATCAGAGCCACTATATTCTCCGGTATCAGAGGTTCACCAGCGCACTTCTGACCTTCTTCTATTTCTGCATTTAATCGGGCGCAGTGAAAGAATACGTGCTTTGCGTTTTATACGATCCCGTCATAAGATGGGCACATGAGACTATCATCTAATATAAAGCGGAATTGGTAAGCCCAAAAACACTCATGTCGCGATAAGACGGTGGGTTCATCTGCCATCGGTGGCATCGCGCCATAGCATCACACCGACTTCTACGGCGGTAGAGCCTCTGATGCTCATCTGGCAGTATTTTAATCGGTATCATTCTGGCCACAATACAAATAGCCTCTTAAGGCACTGTTCGGAATGCGCAGACCACCCTCAATGCGTTCCTAGGACTCCACGTTTGTAAGTTGCTCTAATCAACGCATCCGCCCATATTGGTGGAGCATACAGCTGGATAGACCCAACTACGGTCACCAACAGGGTGCTCCTGCTCTGCCTGGATCCCCCAAGGTTTGGCATTAGGCGCACCAGGCCACCCTAGGTACTTGAGAGATGGTCTTACCTCATGTTCGCTAATTCTATTGGTGATATGCTCTCTTCTCTTCCGCAAGCTTAAGAAGAGCTGCCCGAAGCCAACTTCGAACTGAAGCGACAGTCTCATTATAGATCTGCTCTACTTCTTCCACGCATTTGGCCAGTACGAACACAGTAACATCGTCAGCTAATGCGATTTTTTTGTCGTCTCTGGGATTTTATCTCGCCATGTTGAAGGCATTCTTCACACCAAGAGTTATAATGGCGTAGTACTTTATGGATCATTAGCATCCAAGTTAGAGCGTGCTCCCCCTAAAGCCAAAATGAACTTCGAAGCTCTCGAAGCTATAATCTCCTATAAGTATGCTAACTGATATTGTCTTCGACGCCGAGGCTACCACCATGTACAGGGGGCTTTAATAACACTGGCTTAGTTGTCGACCAGTCTTTGCTTTATCTCCCAGTGAATGCATATTTCTAAAATTATTCATTTCATGCTGAGAGGTTGAATTGGTTGATATATGGAAAATGGTAGCGAAAAAAATAGATCTGGAAAATAAAAAGCACCCTGTACTTTGTTTTACCTTTAATTATTTGTAGTAAAAAACGTCTCGCATAAAAGAGTCTGCCGACTCAAAGTTGACTAGAACCTCGCATGTTATTCTTTCTGATCATCAACTTATAAGACAATGTTCGTCGGTATATGCTATAAGCTTGGCAGACTTACTGACGATGGTAGCTCTCATGCTTAGTCTTTAGTCATGGATCACTTTATTGACACATTAGTCATGGTCATCGAAGTCAGTCGAATTAATTTTTCTAGGTTTCCGATATCTTTCATGGACATGTAGAGTTTTACCCTGGCTATGATATAAGCGGCTTTGAAGTTGATGAACAGAATGTATCCCTGCTGATCATATTCCAACTATTTTTCCGTCGACTGCCGCAGAGAGAAGATCTGATCCGTTGCTGATTTCCCTGGAGAAAAGCTCTTTTGGTATGGGTGAATACGTTTTTGAGCAAATGGGGCTATTTTGCTTAGTACAATAAAATAGCGGAGAATATCTTATAGATGGTACTCAGCAACGTAATACCTCTATAATTGCTTTACTCTGTGATATTTTCTTTTTGAGTATGGGACGGATAATACCAAGTTGCCGCTCACCGGTTCAATTGATGAACCGTTTATTGCCTCCGTACTTAATCAGTTTACTGGCAATCAGGTGACTTTTGATTCTTTAGGCCCCGGATAGCTTTTGTCAGTTCTTCGATGCTTGTTACCGACAGCATGTCTTCTTTAGCTGAAGTTACCTACAGCTCCTCTTTTGACTAGTTGGTACTAACGCGTTTTGCAAAATTAAAATTGTGAGCATCTTAAGCCCTGAAAAAAATATTAATATTGTCACATTTACAAACACTTTCACAATCTTTCCAATATTATTATCCTTGGCAAAATTTTAGGATATTATTTAAACTTTCTCTAATTATTTTACGACAAAAAAAATTTCTGATTTATAAGAAATACTTTTCTAAAAAATTCTATTAAAAGCTTGTTTTTTTTTTAATAAAAGAAACTTATTTCTTTAGAAGAGAATCAATCAGATTTGAGTTCATCATAGAAAGACCATTTTTCTTTTTTCATATTAGGGTGAGAAGAAATTATAGTTTTTTCTATTGTCCAGTTTCGTCTATTTTTACTCTTAGTCTTCTTATTATTGACACCATTTCGATTGTAATAAAAATGGAAAAGTCAACTTTTAACATTAATTATGGTACTTATTGGAAAAGTTTTCCAAAAAGGATCAGAAATCAATCAACTCAAAATTTCTATTGCTTTGTCCTTGCGGCATTACTTTGAATACTGTTCAAGTGAATTAAGTGTTTTTTATTTCCATTTTTCTGTGCGATTGTGGTTGCTTTTTCTTTTTCATCTTTTAAGCCATAAGAAAGGTAAATTATGGAGTATTTTGAAAAGCTATTTCGGCACTTTTGAAAAAAAAAACTTTACCCCTTCTCACACCATTGATCCAATAAGACTTTCTTGTCAAAATCTTTTTAGTCAGATGCGGCTGGGTTTTTTCTTCGTTTATTTGCTGGGTGATTGAAAATAAAAACCCATTCCAATCAGATTTTTATGGGCAAAATGGAGTGTAATTAATGGAAATTCTTATTTATTACTTATTTCTCTTGGCTTTTTGGTAATTTTTGTGAATTGATATGCGGGTGGAGTTGTTTCATGTATAAAACGAGCAAATTTATTCTCAATTTAATGGTTATAAAATAAAGAAAAGATTATATTTTAAGTGTGTTTTTTTTTTAATTTTTGCCTTAAATTTTTTTCATTACTTTTATGTGAATCAATGGAAATTATCCTTAAAAAAGTTTGAAATTCTTTTCATTTTTAATTATGATAATTTTTGGAAATTTGTCTTCACATTTAAAAGATGACAACGACAATAGAGTATTAAAGATTTTTTTTTTAAAAATTGTTGGTTCTTTTCAATTTTCAGTATGCTGAATACTGAATAGTTTTTAAATAATTTAATTCCTTTTTAAATTTTTCGATAAAGTGTCACAATTTATTTTTACATATTTTGAATTTTAAATTATCTTTAAATACTTTCAACTCTTAAATACCAACAGAGTAGTAGAAAATTAAATGGTAAAAAAGGACAATGTAATTTTCATCCCTTTTTCATAATGATACAAATAAACTTTATCTAAAATACCAAAAACATAATTAATTAGAGCAAAAACAAAAAATAAATAAAATTAATTAATTACAAAATTACATCAGAAATTCATAAGGCAATATAAATAAATTAATGGTAGTTTAATTATTTCCACCATCCCCTAATATTATTTCATTTATAATAATTTTGATTAATCAATTTATATAGTATTTCGATTGGTTTTATCCTTAACCACATTTGCCCTCTCTTACATGAAAATCAGAAAAAAAATTAATTAATCAAAAAATCAATAATAATGAAAATGTTGAAGCTATTTTGGATTTAAAAATAGGGGATGAAAATTTTGTCATTGTTTTTCTTTTGATTAAGGTTAATTTATAGGTAGCTGTACTCTACCAGGAAATCTGGTATCAAGGATAATCACATATTTTTTTCTTTATATTTTTAGTATTTTTAAAAAGTTTGTAAAGATATCCTGACAATAAACTGCACGTCAAATCTCATTACCACCCTTAATAAAAGTTCTATCAATTTTAACTCAGCTCAAATATTTCCTTACAATAAATATATCCTTATTTCTTCTGTTCAACCCTTTCCAATATCATTAGCAACTGTTTCATGTCGAGTTGCTTCTAATTATTTTGTAACATCGTATGTACATAACCTAAACGAAAAAAGGAAATTATATTCCAAATATTTGTGACCTTTCTAACCTTAACTAAATGAATTTATTACATTCTTGATTAAGTGGCTAAACGCTAATTTCAAATCGTGAAACATTTAAATAATTTATTAATTTATTATTTAATAAAATTGTCGTGGGTGAGGGTAGAGATTATATTGAGACTAGAAGGAAATAAAATCGATTCAAAATGAAGAGACGCTATTGTTAAGAGAAAGAGGCTCTGAGATTAAAAGGCAGAACAAGGAAAAAGTAATTATACTGAAAACGTAAAGAAAACTTTAAGGAAAAGACCATAGAAAATATATACTCGTGTACCTTATGTTTAATGAATTATTTTCTTCTATTTTCGCTTTTCAGTTCCGTTCTCAGAACAGGAACAACAAAATATCTACAATTTGTCAACCCTTTCCTATTGAATAACATATTACCACATTTAGAAAAGTTAATTACCCTTAAAAAAGGTTGAATAAGATTTTCTTCACATACAAGGATATGTTGTTTATATAAAAAGGTTTTGTGTAATAAAATTTTAAGGATTATTAAAGATATTTTGTGATAAAGATTGAATAAAAGCAAAATCAGATTAGAATGTGCGAGTGTGCAAGATTGTAGCTATGAAACGAATACGAAGGGAGAATAGTGGAATTCATGTAAGAAAATTTGTTGGAAATAAATTTGCCTTTAAACATAGGGAAAAGGATATTTATTCTGACTTTTACGGAAGCGAAGGATGGTATTTTTTTTTTCGAATGATCAAAAATGAATTTAATTGAATTTTGATCAAATAATTGGATAGGTATTAATGAGGTTTTTGGAATTGGCTTTGTTTAGATTTACAAGAAAGTTTGATATTTTGTGGGCATTTATTTATGAGTTAACTTGTTTTGCTTTGTTTGATTCTGAAGATTATTTTTAGCGACAACAAATTGTTCTAATTTTGATAAATTTAAAAAAAAATATGCGTATTTCAAAATATTTTATTGCAATAGAATTAAAACTTATAGTATTGAACAGGATTCAAAATTCAAGTTCTAGACTTTAAAATTATTCGGATAAAGTATTAAAAAGCCTAAAAATTATGCCTACAAAATCATATGAAAATTCTTATAATTAAACGTTGAAATTCCTAAAATAATCTCATTAAAAGATTGACCTTTCCAAATACCCTAAAATCCTCCTAGAGGCAATCTAATAGGTCCCGTTTTAGACTATCGCTTTCGCACCAAAACATTAAAAAAAATGTATGCCAAATTTTGATTTTGTCCTTAAGATACCAAGGATGTGAATTTGTTCTAGAGGTAAAAAGGACATAAAGTCATGAGGCAGAAAGGCCGGAAAATTGGGAGAAAGTAGAAAAAATTTATTAATAAAAAAAAGTTGATATTATTTTTTTTCCGTTAAAATAAGACGATGGACTATGCCTTCTTGAAGTCCGTGAGCACTTGATGGATGTTATCTGAGACCGCAAGCTACTCTAATGAATCGAGTTTACGTAAAAATTTAAATATCCCATAACAACCACCGGACCCAAATACTTGTAGAGGACTTTCGAGGAGCCCGAAGAAACCCAACTTTTTCGTGCCATGACGTCAGGTGGGTAGTCGTCCGCTGAGCTAGAGGCCGAAACCACATATTCTCAAGGTGACTTCTATTGTCCATCACGAATACGATTAGCTGAAATGCTGGATAAAAACCAGCTTCCGTTTCGTTTGGACCCCACGTTGACCGCCATTTGATACGTTTTGATCGCCTCCCAACTCTCTTGGAGTTAAGAGATTCGGTAGTGGAGTCAAACAAAAATATGTATAGACGAATCGTGTGTTCCAAATAATTTTACTAATTATTAGAGTAATATGTTGAAAGAGGGTCTCAGACGTCTCTATTAAGAATTTCAATTTTCTAGTATAACTCCATTCAAACTAAAGTAATGCCCGCTAGCTCAGCCGTGCAAAGGTGTCCCGATAAATGGTAAAATTATGATAAGAAACTCATCCTTCAAAAACTTCACGTCTGCAATAACTAATTTTTTTCTCAGCTCTTTAGTATGGAAATTTATCAGGTTTATTAAGGATAAAGAGAGGAGAAATTTATCCTCTTTATCCTTAATAAACCTACAGTTAGAGGCAGATCCTTTCATACACTATCGCTCTCTACCTCAAACTTTTCCTTTCGCATGCAGATTGAAAGCCTCGGTTGGGAGCGGTGTTGAGAATATCTTTGACTCTAGATAGGTTTAAGAAGGCGAGTCAACAGTTCTACAGAAAGCTTTTTATCAAACAGTTGGGAGGGCTCAATTTAAAGAACTTTGATACAACTACTTAAAGAATTTCAATACAACTAAAGAATTTCGATACAACCTACTCAAAAATAGGGGTGACGAGTTGAGTTGATGCAGGGACAGATGGGAATTATATGAAATTACGTTTTGATCTTTTAGTTAGCTGGAGTAACTCTCCAGGGTCCGATGATAATACCTATACCCAATATGCCACGCCCTCAAACACCATCAGTCACGTAAAGATAGTCAGACTGGACAAACAGCGAGAGCACTTTAGCGTCCCGCTAACCAATTTTCTTCAATCTAAACTACTCAATATCCTTACAAAAATTTTGTCCAAAAGCACTGATCAGAATCCGGGTAGGATTTGGCGCGCCAACATAACTCTTAGCCATAACAAAACTTAACTAACTCTAACTGACCTAGCCTACTAAAAACAGATCAACTTCGCTTAGGAAACTTGTAACGCCCATCCATACGGAACTTAAAGATGCCAAATAACCTCATGGTCGTGGTGCAACAAATTGGCCCCTGGCCCATGTTTAAGGGCCCTCACATATCAACTAGAAATCAGGGTGACGCAATAGCTATGTCCGAATGAGAATAGAGTGTAAGTTTTACCCTCATATATAAACCATGGGTCATTTTTTTCCAGATTTATTCAGAATAAGTGTAAATTATGATTTTTTAAAAATTATAATAATGAAAGAGAAATTAACCCTTGAGGTTATCTTATATAACTAATTGAACATTTTCTGTAGATTTGAAAATTGAGATATAAGAATGGGGATTTTAAGGGAATAATATCCGTTTGCATATTATAAATTTTTCAAAATAAACTCTTTACTGATTTTAATTAAAATGAAATATTTTTCATAACATTTTATAGTAAAGAAATTGTCCTAGGCATGACGTTAAAAGGCCTAAAATGCAAGGAAAAAGTTGAAAATATATAAGGTCATCTTTAAGATGTAATAAAATCGAAGAGAGAAATTACTAAAAAAATCATATTGAACAAATATCTATCTGCTAATTTTAGATCATTTTTAGATATTTTTGGATAGTTGACCTAAATTGTGATAGTATCGATTTAAACACGAGGCTTATTTTTACATTTATTCCTATTCAACCGGATGTCCTTGCCTAAGTGCACAATTACACAATCAATTTTCAATTTAGAATCGGTTTTCGGATTTTTCCTTCTTTCGCTCGCTTTATTAAATTGATTATTTTTCGGAATTGTTCTTTTAACGCCATCGATTATGGGACTTTGTTACAACTTTCCAATTTTAGTGTACCTTTCATTGTGACTCTGCATATCTAGCCCCGAAGAGACAAACGCTATATTTTGAATTTACCAATAAAAAATCATGTGCGTGTTTGGTAATAAAATTAGCTCATGCCGATAAGGGGTAGTATTGTTGCCATGGTGGTAAGTTGTGGTATTATTGTTGGAGATAGTTGTAACTGACTATGAGGGTATAAAAAGCCTTCACCTTGAATACGTATAAAATTTTCGATTCAATTCAACCCCAAGCGATATGTTTAAACCAAGACGATAGCTTCTCGTCTCAGCTTACTTGACCCTTTTTCACCAAAAAAAGGTCACACCAACTGCCAAAGATTACAGTCCGTTAATCCTATTGACATTAACCATTTACCTTATTGAAATGTAAGTTCTACCATAATTGACTGAGGTGATCGATTATCCAAGTGCATCATCAGTAATCAATTAAATATCAATGAAAATAGCACGAAAAAATATTCTCTCTACCATTTCGAAGATTATTTATTATCGTCAAATTGATAGAATAAAGGTTGTTGTGTATCATCATTTATTGTTTGTGGATTTTTATTAATAGAAAAAAATACATATAAAAAAAACCATAAAGTGCACAAATCGAATGAAAAATTAACCCTTTTTATATTCGATGGTCTTTATAGCTGAGAGTGTAACGAATCGGAGACAATTTTCCATGTCATATGAGAGATAGTCACGCAATACAAACCAATAAACTCTTAATTCTGTTTTCAATTTATTGACTTTTACGAATATTCTTGTTTCTATTTTTGGGGTTGGTTTTTGTCAGCATGTTTTTTATTGTTGTTTTTTATGTAGTTGTTCTTTTAAACATTTTCATACAAATTACATAAATACTTATCGATCTAACTGGGTTTTATTTCGATTTCTGTTCTTTTTTTGGAGTTACTGCTACACTTGAAGAGGGGTGGCTCATACGAGGAGTGACAAATAAGTAATGTGACTGACTTCACTGAGAGCGATCGGTCTCCGTTCTACATTAACTGACCAACCAATCAAAGATCGAGGAAATCAACCATAAAAAAACCAACATGGCCGCATTTAACTGTCAAAGATTCCCTAGTCTGCATTGGGAAAGCCATTTTGTGACGCTAGTTTTTTTATGATTATACCTTATTTAGCAATGTTATATTATCTCTGTAATGAGGTGATACAACTGGGCGAAAAATCAACTCAGAAGTGCCTTTGGGTTTCGGCGAATTTGTGGATCTGAGCTCCACGGCATGATTGGAATTTACGAGGTTTCTTAGCATGGCTCTTTCGGTGGAACCGCATGCCAAAGTACTCTTGAAATAAAATTTGGATTCATGGGGTTCGGGTCTCTCATGACGGTTGCTCACACCATGTCCGTTTAAGCCGAGAAGCCTTTAGCTGAATTGTGGTGGCTGGTGGTGAGGCATACCAGCTAGCCCAGCTACTGTCGCTGCAAATGATATAAGATGGTTAGGAAGGTTCTACTGCCAACCGGTACAAAAATTAGTTTCTAACTGATTACTGACTATTAGCATAGAGTCTCTACTAGAGTTTGATGATGTTGGTTTCGTGAATGAGAATGTAGTAAATAGCGTAAACGAAGTGTATGCTCTTAAATGGAAATAACGGATAGATTCAGTAGTGTAAGAAGGAAATGGTAAATTTGAGGTCAAAGAGTTGGCTGGAAGCTGCTTACCATGGGGCTGGAATTGACTTCAAAGATTTTCGGAAGGATTCAGAGATTAAAACAATTATCAAAGAAGGATAAGTAATCCTGGGTAAAAGTGAAAGTTGGATAAGGTGAACTTGGGTGAGAAGAACAATGCGTTAGTCGGGCTGGTAAAATCCATATGATCGTAGGCGACCCGTAATATACATATCTAACCATAGGTATGCCAAGCTAAAAAAAAGAAGATTACTGTCATATATATTTCTGATAGTTCTTTTTACAAATTTTCTTGTGTAGAATGTTAAAAGGCCTTTCTTCTATTATTTTGGTGACCTTTATTCAGTTAACACCGTTTTCAGCTTATTTGTAACATTCTTTTGGATATTATTTATAATTTAAGGATGATCTCCTATTATTGGTGAATGAAAAAAATAATACCGACTAAAAACAGGTGAATAGGAATCCTACTTTTCGCCAAAAATTCGTAGACAAAGACGGTAGTGCGGATAAGGGTCTTCGTCATGGTGAAGCATCCAATAGTCTGCAACGTCTGATTTTATGCAGAAAAATCTATTTTTGAGCTCTCTAAGAATTTATTTATAAAAAGCTTGCTTATTTTTTATAAATAAATTCTTGAAGAGCTCAAAAATTGCTTCTTTTTTATAAATAAATTCTTGGAAACCTCAAAAATTGCATATTTTTTATAAATAAATTCGTGTAAACCTCAAAAATTGCATATTTTTTATAAATAAATTCTTGGAGAGCTAAAAATTTGCTTTCTCTTTATAAATAAATTCTTGAAGAGCTCAAGAATTGCTTTTTTTTACAAATAAATTCTTGGATGGCTCAAAAATTGCTTGCTTTTATATATAAATGCTTGGAGAACTCAAAAATTGCTTTTTTTTATAAATAAATTCTTGCAGAGTTCAAAAATTGCTCTATTTTAATAAATAAATTCTTGGAGTGCTCAAAAATTGCTTTTTTATTGTAAATAAATTCTTGAAGAACTCAAAAATTGCTTCTTTTTTATAAATAAATTCTTGGAAACCTCAAAAATTGCATATTTTTTAGAAATAAATTCGTGTAAACCTCAAAAATTGCATATTTTTTATAAATAAATTCTTGAAGAGCTCAAGAATTGCTTTTTTTTACAAATAAATTCTTGGATGGCTCAAAAATTGCTTGCTTTTATATATAAATGCTTGGAGAACTCGAAAATTGCTTTTTTTTATAAATAAATTCTTGCAGAGTTCAAAAATTGCTCTTTTTTAATAAATAAATTCTTGGATGGCTCAAAAATTGCTTGCTTTTATATACAAATGCTTGGAGAACTCAAAAATTGCTTATTTTTTATAAATAAATTCTTGCAGGGTTCAAAAATTGCTCTTTTTTTTATAAATAAATTCTTGGAGGGCTCAAAAATTACTTTTTTACTATAAATAAATTCTTGAAGAGCTCAAAAATTGCTTGTTTTTTATAAATAAATTCTTGGAAAGCTCAAAAATTGCTTATTTTTTATAAACAAATTTTTGGAGGACTCAAAAATTGTTTGTTTTTATAAATAAATTCTTGAAGAGCTCAATAATTGCTTATTTTTTTAAATAAATTTTTTAGGACTCAAAAATTGTTTATTTTTATAAATAAATTTTTTGAGAGCTTAAATATTACTTGTTTTTTATAAATAAATTCTTGGAGAGCTCAAAAATTGCTTAATTTTTATAAATACATTCTTGGAGGTCTCAAAATTGTTTATTTTTATAAATAAATTCTTGGAGAGCTCAAAAATTGCTTGTTTTTTATAAATAAATTCTTGGAGAACTCAAAAATTGCTTTTTTTTATAAATAAATTCTTGCAGAGTTCAAAAATTGCTCTTTTTTAATAAATAAATTCTTGGAGTGCTCAAAAATTGCTTTTTTATTGTAAATAAATTCTTGAAGAACTCAAAAATTGCTTCTTTTTTATAAATAAATTCTTGGAAACCTCAAAAATTGCATATTTTTTAGAAATAAATTCGTGTAAACCTCAAAAATTGCATATTTTTTATAAATAAATTCTTGAAGAGCTCAAGAATTGCTTTTTTTTACAAATAAATTCTTGGATGGCTCAAAAATTGCTTGCTTTTATATATAAATGCTTGGAGAACTCGAAAATTGCTTTTTTTTATAAATAAATTCTTGCAGAGTTCAAAAATTGCTCTTTTTTAATAAATAAATTCTTGGATGGCTCAAAAATTGCTTGCTTTTATATACAAATGCTTGGAGAACTCAAAAATTGCTTATTTTTTATAAATAAATTCTTGCAGGGTTCAAAAATTGCTCTTTTTTTTATAAATAAATTCTTGGAGGGCTCAAAAATTACTTTTTTACTATAAATAAATTCTTGAAGAGCTCAAAAATTGCTTGTTTTTTATAAATAAATTCTTGGAAAGCTCAAAAATTGCTTATTTTTTATAAACAAATTTTTGGAGGACTCAAAAATTGTTTGTTTTTATAAATAAATTCTTGAAGAGCTCAATAATTGCTTATTTTTTTAAATAAATTTTTTAGGACTCAAAAATTGTTTATTTTTATAAATAAATTTTTTGAGAGCTTAAATATTACTTGTTTTTTATAAATAAATTCTTGGAGAGCTCAAAAATTGCTTAATTTTTATAAATACATTCTTGGAGGTCTCAAAATTGTTTATTTTTATAAATAAATTCTTGGAGAGCTCAAAAATTGCTTGTTTTTTATAAATAAATTCTTGGAGAGTCCAAAAATTGCTTTTTTTATAAATTCTTGGGAATTAGCTTCCTATAGTCATCAAAAAAAATTAAGTCCTCCATGAGCGAGATACAGTTTTCGCTACTGCAAGGCGACCTTGAATTCTTTATGGCATAAAAAAGCTTTTTCAAAAGGTTCATTGCAACTTTTTGTAAGCTAAAATCGAAGATTCACCAAGCTTAGCATAACATTTTAGGGCACATCATTCTTTGTTCCAGTTTTCATAATCCACTACAAAAAGACAACTTCACTTACTACGCTCTATAGCCAGGTTGAAACTTGTACTGCATATCTAGAAGGGACAAGCTAATGTGAAGGAAGTTGAGAGATTGATTTCATTACAATTCTGGTTACACAAATGCAATTTCCATTTTTTTCATAAATAATAATAGCCACAATATGGTTATATTTTTTGTTGTCCTTTTAAAATATGTTGGCTTTTCTCAGGATACCATTTTTTACCAGCCAATTTTATCAAATATAACATAAAATCCAGCATTTAGAGTCCATACCACAACTACTAACTACAGCCTCTACTCCTAATGGTAAGGTTAGAGATAGTAAGTATTGTATATAAAATCTTCACAAACACATTCGCATTTAGCATTTACAATTATTTGGAAATATATTATTTCAAGGATTAACTAATCATTATGGAGAGCTTTAGTGTGCTAGTATTAGCATAAATCCATTTAAATCCATTGTAATATCAGACGGAACAGTTAGTTTTGTCGTAATCCTCTGTCGATATATCATCGACTCACAGTTGTAACAATCTGCATGAAAGCATCCGCCCACATGCTTTATTATCTGACTATGACACTACGCGGGATAGTGAGTTACCGAATGAGCTACTCCCAAAACACCCAATAATACTAATACGAATACTGATATTTGGATAAACTGTCCTTGGTTTATTTCGGTTTATTTTAATTTTTTAGATTTTTTCTTTGTTCGTACATATATCCTTAAAGGAATACGAATCGCAATGATTGCCTCGAAAATGTTAATACGGTTTATAGTGAATCGGAGTAATGTATTGGTTTCTATTGGATAAGTTGGGCCTTTGATTTTGCAATGTTACTGTTTAATCAGAATTTTTAGTTTCTCAACTCGAAAGTTTTTTCCATATTTTCTTGATGGAATTGTTCATGTAATTAAAATCAGAGAATCGAACTGTATCACAACCAGCAGCTAAATCCTCCCTTAAATCCTTTTGATAGTATTTCTATTTCAGCATAATATAGAAAAATCCTCTTTTATCTAATGGAAAATTGTTATTTAATATTATTTTCATGTGTGGGATGAAGAAAAATATAGAAAAAGAATTATGTAAAATATCAAATTGTATATTGTGAATTTTTGTAAATTTCATACACAATACAATCCGTTACAGCAAAAAATTGCACTGTCGCAATACGAATATTTATTTCGTTAAACTGGCATAATTTTGTTCCGTCCAGAAAATTATTGCAATCAAGTGAAAGAATTTCAATATTTTCACTTTATTAAATGTTCAACTATTGCCGATTACTCAATATTACTATTAGCCATGTTCGATGTATGCAACTGTTGGGTGGAGTATTGTAATGGGCTCCTGGCGACAGTCAGAATTATTTTATTGAGACTTGGAATTCAGGATACACGAGACCAGACCAGATGGATTACGAACCTGAAAATATCTGCTCTCATATTTGTGTCGAAATTGTTGTAGTAGCTTTTCACACTTCACAACATTTCCCTCATGCTTGCTATTACACATACAACTTACACAAAAACCGCACCCCCATTAGGACCCTTCTCCTATTCCAAATAAAAATGTGAACGTAAATAAATATACGCTCGCACATTGTAGCAATCCAACTGTTACATGGATGGGACATAAACGATTTATTTCGGATTCATTTTTATTTTGAATTTTTTTTTAAATATATTTTTGCTTCAATAATTATTCCAGTTTATAGTTTTTCACAAATTTGCACATCGTTTTTTCCACAATTTTTTTTTTCTTTAATAAAGGATATTAAATCACCAAAACTGCTGGTATTTATCGAAATCGTTTTTAATTCTGGTGTAATTTGCAGTTATTTTTTGTAATTTTATTTTAACAAATTGTTTTTCTAACAGAATTTTCTCAAATTAAAGTTTATTTTTGTGGAACAGTTTATATACTTTTAAACACTTTTCTTAAGGGGGATAAAGTTCTACTTTACGTGTAAATTTTTATGCTTTTTCACATATCAAACTTGATTTACGAGACAGTTCGTTATAACATTTATAAATTTTACTTAAAAACATTTGATATCGTGAATTTTCTATCGCGTCATTTTTTATAAATATTTTCCTTTAACTGAATTTGCGCAGCAAATTTTGAATATTTAAAATTTTTTTATTAAATATTTTTTTTTGTATTTTTCCTTTCCAATTAATTTCATAGTAAATGTTCATATTGTGAATTTTTTGTCTGGAAATTTTCAACACAAAAATTCACGTGAAATTTTCAATTTATTTTTTTAACGTGTATATTTTGGGTTGAACTTTATCAAAAGAATTCTTGCACGTGAATTCTTTTCTTGTGCTTTATTTTCGCGTGAATTCTTTTTGCGTGAATCTTTTTCTCGCAAATTCTTTTCACATGAATTCTTTTCTCGCGAATTCTTTTCACGTGAATTCTTTTCTTATGCTTTATTTTCACGTGAATCCTTTTCACGTGAATTCTTCTCTCGCGACTTCTTTTCACGTGAATTCTTTTCTTGTGCTTTATTTTCACGTGCATCCTTTTCTTGTAACTTCTTTTCACATGAATTCTTTTCTCGCGACTTCTTTTCACGTGAATTCTTTTCTCATGCTTTATTTTCACGGGAATCCGTTTCACGTGAATTCATTTCTTGTGCTTTATTTTCACGTCAATCCTTTTCACGTGAATTTTTTCTAGCGAATTCTTTTCATTTAAATTCTTTTCACGTGAATTATTTTCTCGCGACTTATTTTCACGTGAATTCTTTTCGCGTGAATTTTTTCTCACGAGTTCTTTCTATTTAAATTCTTTTCTCGCGAATTCTTTTCCCGTTAATTCTTTTTACATGAGTTATTTTCGCATAAACTCTTTTTGCGCAAACTATTTTCAAGTGAATTCTTTTCATGATAATTTTTCTCACGTGAATTTTTCTCACGTGCATTTTTTTCTCGTGAATTATTTTCTCGTACTTTATTTTCTCACGAATTCCTTTTACATGAAATCCTTTTTCATGAAATCTTTTCACGTGAATTGGTTTCACGCGAATTCTTTTACGTGAATTATTTTCTCTCGAATTTGTTTCACGTGAATCTTTATCTCACGAATTCTTTTCACTTAAATTATTTTTTCGCGAATTATCTTCACGATAATATTTTTCACGAAAATACTTTCACAAAAATTATTTTCAGGTGAATTCCTTTCATGAAAAGAATTTATGTGAAATTCTTCTTTTCACACATAAATTTGTTCACGTGAATTTTTTCACATAAATTCTTTTCGCATGAATTTTTATCACGTGAATTCTTAGAATTGAATTTTGATCTCTTAATCCCATCACAATTTCTATATACCAATTTTGCTCACAATTATTTCCATCCCATCCATTTTTTAACTCATAATTATTTTTATAACGAAACCTTTTTTCACATGATCTGTAAATTTAAAATTTTCCTTATAAGAATTTTACTACACATAATATTGCATCGCATCAGTTTGCAAAACATAATTTGGTCTCGTGAAAATTGTATTATTTTGAATAGTATTAGGCTTAGATAATATTATAAGCGCGACACTTTTTATAACCGAATTTTTTTTTCAGATGCATTTTGTCAAGTGAGTTATTGTCAAGAGTATTTTTGCTATGCAAACTTTCCTCCTGAGAAGCATATAATATAACGTTCAATCGATTCTAGTTCGTATATTATTTTAATTTAAAAGTGTAAGCAAACTTAAATATTTACAAAATACATGAAAATAATTTAACAATGTAAAATAATTTATATTCAATTATCAGAAATTTTTCGAAGATGATCAAACAATTCCGATCTTTTCATTAAAAGACAAATGAAGACAGAAATTCACTAATAAATAAGTTCATGCTGATAGTCTCTTGTTTTTCTGGTTGTATATTGCCTGTTATCTCATAAAGTCATTTCGTGTTTTGATTCGATCAACTATTAACATTGTATCCCACAAACAACTGTAGAAATGGTTGACCATAAATTCTATTACCTAGGAAAGGATTATTGCCTCTTTAGTCAAATTACTTTGAATAAACTCAGGCCGCAATCTTCAGCACATGAGTCCATACACTTTCTGGTTTCTTACCAAAAACAAATCAAGAATTTTCAGGTAAAATTTCTAAGAAAACAAAATATTTCCCACCTACACTATAACAATTTATAGTGTAGGTGATTATTTTTTTTTTTTATGTACAACATTTAGACAACTTTTATTTTCCATTTTAGGATTTCACTGCTTTAAAAATTCATTGTTTTATGTTTTGAATATTTTTGTTCAGATTTGATGGGAATACTTGTCTAGCTTGTAAAGATCATAAAATTCATTCTTTATGATTTTATTCTTCACTCTTTAAGAGTTTAAATATTGTATATATTTAAAAAAATAACTTTTAAAGACTAGTAAAAATTTGTCTGAAGTAAAATTGAAAAATTGCCATTGTATGTTTAAAATGTCAGTAAATATACCGAAATGAATATTTCTTTTGCAATTAATTTTAAAAAGTTTTACTCTTAAATTTACCTAAAATTTTAAATAATTAGAATAATATCATAGAAGCATTAAAAATTTCAATTTTTTTTAAAAATATTTTTATTATAAAATAACTTAACTTTTGCTTATAAAATTTTCTAAAACCTTACTTCTGAAATATTTAGAACATGGCAGAATCTTTAAAAAAATTTACATTAATTATAAATCTTTTATGAAAAATTAAGATATTCATTGCTCTTTAGGGAGTAAATTTTTAGATAGAATGTAAAAGTTATGTAGACAAATTTGCTTAGACCAGTTCTGAAGGTTTTGGATTTGGATTCTTCAGAAGGATGATGGGGATTTTTGCTAGATGCAAGTCAGGTGTTGTCATCTATTTCCATAGCTAAAAAGAGGTTGGGTAGGATTGGAATATGCAAAGAATATATGTTGTAAGGGAAGAGGCCAAGTAGATTTTCTTTTAGAACACCATAAAATATCGGAGTTTATTGCAATCATTTATTGAAAAATGAAGTTTCACAATAGTTAAAATTATAATTAAATGAATCAAGGATATTATCATATATAAAAAAATATTTTCATTTTTCTTATAGTTTTTTAATATTTTTTTAATAAATATTCACATTAGTCTACCTGCATTTTGTTTATTTAATTTAAATTATAATTAAAAATAGTATTGAAATTGCTCTTTATTTATTTAAGGATCCCAAATATCATCATAAATAGATTGCACTGTTTGAGTTTCAAATACAATTTTTGTCCTTCGAAATTCTTCAATTACGAACAAGTATCCAACTGATCCTAAAATTACCTAAAATCAAATATGAAAAATTGCATTTCGAACATAAATTCACCTGTGTTAAAAATTGCAAATTTATTACAAAATATCCACAACATGAAAATTCAATTTTTTTATGTAAAATTTGTGCACAAAATAGACGAATTTCATGGAGTCCTTCTGCTTCGTCAATTTGAGATTCAATATTGTAGATGTGACCACGGAAGAGGCGTAACTGCAATTAAAGGATTAGATTTTATATATTTTTGTTATACACTTTATATAATTTTGGATCTCAGAAAAAAAAATGATGGCGAAAAAGTTGACATTTTTTTTTAAATTGGTGAGCTTACGTTTCGTTCCAAATTTGTGCAAGCATTACAAATCCAAAATAGAACCAGAACTTCTAGAAAAAGTATTATAACCATCCAATATTCTGAAATAATAAGAATACGGAGACATATTTTAAGAGTCCATTTTCAATATTTTGTGGTTTAACCAATTGTTATAATTATAACATAAGGAAAGAAAAAAATTTGCAAGACCACTTTAGGATTTTTTGAGCTTCTTTTCAGTATTATAACATTTTTTTTATCGAATGTCTGGGGTATTCCTTTGCCAGTGAACTTTATTAGCGCCTTAGGTCCTCTTTTTTAAAAATTCACATAAATTAAATAGCATTGGAAAAGTTTAATCCTTACTAATTAATAAATCTAGGGCCATTTAAAAATACTTATTCTGTGATTATCAAAATTTAGCATAACCTACACAGTGTGTCCCAAAAATAAAAGTGTGCTAATGTTACAAAACAAAAATGGAACAAAGAGCAAATATAAAATGTTGTGTTAAACTTGAAAAAAAATTCGCTGAGACATACGAATTGATGGAAAAAGTTTATGGTGATGATCGTATAAGTCGTACTCAAGTTTATACATGATTTACACGATTTAAAAATGGTCGTGAGGATTTAAATGACGACCTAAGGCCAGATCGTCCAGGAGCTAGTAACCGTGCTGAATTGGTGGAAAAAGTCCGTGAAATAATTGATATCGATGCAAATTTTACTACGAGAATGTTGGCTGAGGAATTAAATACGAGTAAAAATACTATTTAAAGAATATTAACTGAAGATTTGGGTAAAAGAAAAGTTTGTGCGCGTTTTGTTCCACATGAATTAAATGAAGACCAAAAAATCGCTCGTGTGGAGCATTGCAAAGGCATTGTTGAAACTGCTAAAAACGATCCAGACTTTCTTGATCCGATCATAACTGGTGATGAGTCATGGTGTTTTAAATATGACCCTGAAACTAAGCGTCGATCTGCTGACTGGAAGTCCAAAGGCGAGCCAAAACCAAAAAAATTGCGTTTTCAGAAGTCTCGAATCAAGACAATGTTGATTACTTGTTATGATTCGAATGGGTATTGTCCACAAGGAATTTGTTCCAGAACATCGAACTGTTAATGGAGAATACTATTTAGGCGTTTTAGATCGTTTGTGGAAAAGAATTGGTCGTGTTAGACCTGAATATCCAGCAGGAAAACAGCGGTTTTTATTGCACAATAATGCACCACCTCACAAGACGAAAAAAGTGAACGAATTTTTGATGAAAAAAGGGATTTTTCTCTTCAACCACCCTCCGTATTCGCCTGATCTATCACCATGTGACTATTTTCTATTTCCGAAACTGAAAACCAAGATGAAAGGAGCATTTAATGATGATATCCCAGCCATTCAAGCAGCCGTAACCGAGGTGCTGAAGAACATTCTTATAAATGACATAAAAAAATCTATGCATGCGCTGGTTGATCGTTCCAAACGTTGTGTTGAGTCTAATGGAACCTATTTTAAATAAATAATAACTTTCAAAGATAATATAATGTGTATTAAAGTTCGGGTATTTTTGGGACATACTGTGTAAGTACCGTTTAAGGAACTTTTGTCAAATTATTGGCATTCAAATTCTTTAAAGCTCAAAATTATGTAAGCAGCTCAGAATATTAGAAGAGCTTACAATTAATAAACTGTTTTCTTATTACAGCTACCAAAATAAATATTTATTTAATTTTTAATATGACTGACAAAAAATTTAGGCAATGTACTTTTGTATAGAAAAATCTTACAGGTCTTCGAATAGTTGAGTTTACATTCCTCAGCAAGTATTTCCAAAAGCCTAAATGCGTCCATAAATTGAAATTTTGGGAATGCTGTCTTCAAGGCAGATTGGATTTGGGGCTGCCATTTAAACTTGTGGAGGTGTTCACGAATGCTGTCCTCTAGGCAGGTTGGATTTGGGTTTGACATGGTTGGATTTGGGTTTATATTTTGCATTTAAAGCACTATATAAGGTCAGTTATTATAGAACTTAAAGCTATAAGTATACTGTACGTGTACTTATAGCTTTAAGTTCTATAATTACTTGCATTAGACTCATAAATATCCATACTCCTACGGAGGAGTCAGCCGATTAGGAGAAAAATGCCTTTTTGAAATTAGTAGAACGAGCACTCAACGTTTGTCCCAAGTATCATACAAAAATCATGCTTGGGGACTTTAGCAGTAATATAGGGAGGGAGCCTATAGTCAGGTGAATTGTCGGCACCCAAAACTTCCGTGAGCATATGAATGGTAACGGATTGAAAACTATCCAGTTAGCTGGGACAAATGAAGTAGTCGTTGGAAGTAGACGCCCGTGTTGATTGACTGTCGACATCACTCGAACTTAGAAAATATCAGAACATATGCGGGTGTCCACTTGGACTCGAATCACTACCTTGTTGTCGTCGTGATCCGCTGAATATAGGTGGACGAAGTACTCGGCCTAACAGGAGAGCCCTGCTAGATTTCTAAGCAATTAAATACATAAACAAAGATACATTCCTGGTGACGAATCAGATATTGTCATAGCCTGGAAAGACGTAAAGGGCACTTTAAGAAAGTCGTAACTGATTATTGAAAGCGGTCAATAGAAAGCGGTCAAAAAAAGAATGCCATATTCCGAATCATGCTGCATTCTCAGAGTATCCGGGCATACTTAGCGAACTATCGTGAATTATGACGAGTATAGAAGAGTATTTATTGACAAAAGCAAAAAGGCCTGAGAGAATAAAAAGGCCTTATGAAATCATATAATATAGAGAGCAACTGTACCAGGTGCGGAAGTATTTTCTAATTGTTAGCAGGATAGGATAATTTGCACCGTAGTTAAGAGGATGATCTGATTTCAGACTCAATCTATATAATAAGGCGATAGGTGGAATATTTTAAAGAACTTCTAAATACCCAAAGTGTGAGACAAAATAACCACATTCATCTGAAAAATTACTGACCCACGCTATAAGAGCTTCACTCCAGTAAATCAGCAAGAGATCCAATATATACGAGTATTCATTGACTTTAAAGCCGCTTTTAATAGTATAGTCAGTGTTCAACTTCACAAGAAGACGCACTTTCGTTCTTTCTGTTTATCTGGCGCTGAAAAATGTGATTCGTGACTCAGGGATAAGCATTATTAGTATTATCGCATTAAGTCTGCCTAGCTTTTAGCTTACATCAGCGATATTTTCTTATATATTGATCAGAAAGGTACGTAAATTTTCCTGTTTGAGGTCTAGGATCGCAGCCGTACTTCACTCAATTTAAATTATTTCCTTCGAAATTTCCGACCCTAATATCGAAATTATTAGTCTTGCCAGCCTTCAGTTGCTCTTCGGAAACTTGGATTCTTAGCAAAAAAACCATTGAAAATTCTTATCTGCGTGTGAAAGAAGGATCCTTCGAAAAAAATTTGGAACCTTACATGAAAATATATAATTTCGGAGCCTATTAAACCATGAGAAATTGGAGCGTTATCGCATCCGCTCGACTATGGATAATATGAAGCTCAATAGGCTGCAATACGGTTAACACAATCCGTATCTATAAGGGAGATCCTGCCCGGAAAGTCTAGAGTGACTCCATTTATCATGTATGGTCTTAGAAAAAAGAAATAGGCCCTATCTCTGGTAGAGCGACGGCATTAGACAGGATGCCAAAATATCATTGTGGAATATTGATCTGGAAGAACATGGCGTAATGTCTAGATGTCTCAGATTCTTTGGTTCAGCAGGCCTAAACCGGATTTCCAGTTTTAGCGCCGTTGGTGATGAAGAATTTACATTCCACTTCTGATGTTGATAGATATAATAACAAATAAGATGTAGAAAAAGTAGTTTAAGGGCATATAAACCATATTTCGTATGAGATATATAAAAAAACTGACCTCCTAACTGCTCATTATTCGCTATGTGCGCCCAGTAGTAACAATGAATAACACTCGACACACTTGCCGCAACCGTAAGTAAAATAAAACGTCCAAAATAATCACTTAACAAACCGGCAAGATCAAAAATTTTATTAAAAGCACTGATCAGTGTTCGCACTTCAATTAGAACCGATTCACTCTTCAAATAAGCGGATCTATCGAATTTAATCATTTTCTGAACAATGCAATCGAAAAGTTCGCACAGAATCTTCAATGACACAACCAACTGTAAGGAGCGCATTAAAATTATGCCATAAAATATTCCATAAATAATCCATGGGAAAATGGGTAAATCCGGATCAGATCGAAACTGTATAGCAACTCCAAAACAAAAAAGTGAAGCCAACATTTTAGATCAAATCATTTTTATACAGTCTTTTCGTAGGCGAGCGTAGTTCACACTTGTTACTAAATTGAATTCGACAGTTTCACAAATAGAACCGAACATTTTTAATATTTTTGGTATAGTTTCGAATATAAATAAATCCTGTAATGTGGCTACAAGAAAAACAAAGTCCTTTAGAAGATAGTGTACTTAAAATGTAACGTCTATGGATTCGATAGTCCTCTTAAGGCTGAGCAAATGAATCGCCACAACAACTACCATAATTCCAAAACCGATATTGAAACTGATACTGGCAATACGAAGGAATGTTCGTGACCACATTCCAAATTGATACCACTCGTAAATCTTAAAAATGGAATACACTTTCGAGAGGAACACCAAAAAAGTGGACCGATCCATTTTTGGCTAAAATTCACTTAATCTCAACCGAAAATCTTGGTCTTTTAACAATGAAAATTTAAATTTGCGAACGGCCTTTTTTTATTGTTCATTTAAAACTCAAAGTTCTTAATTTTTAGATGGTAGTTTTTCGTTGACCTCAAAATTGAACTGAACAATTTCTGCTCATTGTAGATGGAAAAATCCACTCGATACTCGCTATTTTATCAAGATAAAAAAATCCACTCGATACTCGCCAATAAATTAATTGCTCTCTGACCGTAGCTTTATGAAATTGTTCAGGTTTGGTGCACATTATTTTTTGTCCCTCGAGCCTCTATTAAAAGCCAACCGCCAACCATCCCCCTATAATATTTTCTTCAGCTGAAAGGATTTTATTGTACTAAACTGACCTCAAAATTGAACTGGGCAGTATTGGAAGAATGACTGGTGAGTGGTTCATATTCTATTAATCGTAATACAATTTTCATCAGCACTGAGTAGGGAAATACGATGATTAAATTTTCAATACGAAACTACTAATCGATTTGGTGGACTCCTCATTGAGATTATTAAAAATAAAAATTCTCAAATGTACATTATTTAATTTTCCTTCAATTATAAATTTTTTATATTTATTCAATTACAAAAAAAATAAACTAGCGAGGTTCTTGTGAATGAGGGGCTTGCAATACCTAACAATAATTTCACAACTGATTAAGGATTGACAAATATCGTATAATAACATATATAATTTTTTCTCCTCGTTTAAGTTTATTTATAATCCTAAAAAGGACTATTTTTATAAATTTTTTTATATAGCCTCTAATATGGGGGCGAAACTTCTTTAGTCCTAATGAAATTAATCCTTAATGAAGGCTTAACTTCCTTGGGGACTCTTGGGAAAAAATAGAAAAATATATTAAAATATTATTTTTATTTTATTACATTTTTTTAATCCTTGGTTATATTTAAAAAAAAGGAGAAGTTCTATTAAATTTTTAATCGTATATTCTTAGGAGGAATTTTGTAAAAATAAAATACTTGCATACGAGGTCTGTTCAAAAAGTATCGCGAATTTTGAATTTCCGCGGGTTACGTATATTCGGTTTTCGATTTTTTTATGGTATTAAATTCGTACTCACGTCTCTCACTTATCTCGACAAGTTCGGCCATTTTCAATGTTCAGTTAATTTATGACAGCTGCTTTGCGTGCACGTGTTTTGGCTCATCTTCGATTTTTGCTCAATTTCGACCTAAAACAGCATTGCATTAAGAAAAAAAATCAGGTAAGATTCTGAAAATAAAATGAAATATTTTTTGCAAAAAAAAATAAAAACGTATGCAAACAAACAAAAATTAACTTAAAACCTATTTATTGTTAGACCCACGCTCCGAAAAAATTAAAAAAGTATTTATTAATGCCATATAACAAAATTTACATCGAGTGCGAAAAAGTAAAAAAATATTACTAAAAAAAATTGAACCCTCGGAAAAAAACAAAATGTAAAAAAACAATAAAATAAATAAGAAAAAAATTACAAACCGCACCCCATCAAGCATAAAAAACAAAAAACTTTTTTTAAAAAAAGGCTTCGAGAGTAGAAAAGAAAAGAAAATTACAGCCCAAAAAATATGTGAAAGCAGAAAAATTATTCATTCGCCTAAATGTATGCAAAATCAAAACTAAAAATCCGGAAAATTCAAAATTTGTATAAAACTGAAAATCGGATTTTTAAACCAGGCGCCCAGTTTTTCAGAAAATATAAAGCAAATATTTTCTACTCCTCTTTTTTTACTATGAAAATGGCAGTTTTTCGGAGATTTCTTTTACAGTATCTTAGTGCATACTTAGGCGAAGCTTTTGTATTAAATTTTATCTGGATTTGAACGAAAATGGCCTTTCACGATAAAATTCCGTGGGTATTTTTGTGAAAAAAGCATACATTTTATTGTTTATTTTTCTTAAAATTTATTTTTTTTTGGAAATAAAAATGGCAATTTTTTCGAATTTTTTTTAATGCGATCTCTTTACCGAAGTATCTCGGATGTATTTCATCCTGATTGAAACAATAATATCCTCTCAAAATAAATTTCTGTGTGCTCATTTACAGGAAAAACCTGAAAAAATGCAAAAAATTTGTATTTTTTTCTTTAAGATTATTTTTTAGGGTATAAAAATATCGTTTTGGAGGCTTATAAAAAAGTCTGAGTCCTCTGCGAAAATGAAAAATTTCATTTAGAATAAGATTTTATTAAAATTTCATATGAAAAATACCACAAAATAGTTTTTAACTCCTTGTGTAAAGTTATTTTTGATCCTTAAAAGGATATTTGTTATAAATTAGTCGATACTATCCTCTTGGAAGGACCTTAGCAAATATATTTAGTTATTTTATGTCCTGATATGATTGATAATAACAAAAGATTCCAAAAAATTTGATCCGGGAATTTTTGAAACAAATTTCGACCAAATTTTTGATGGAAAATTGCGCTCAAATTAAAATTTTCCACCAGGCACCCAGTTTTTAAGAAAATAGAAGGAAAATATTTTCCTCTCTTTCTTCAAATTTGTTTTTTTTTTACTATGAAAATGGCAGTGTTTCGGAGATTTTTTTTCCCAATAACTTGGTGCTTACTTAGGCGAAGCTTTTCCGATACATTTTATCCCGATTTGGAGGAGAATGTTCCTTAAGGATAAATTCTTTTGTGAAAAAATCATCAACATTTAGTGTTTATTTTTCTTAAAATTTGTTTGTTATTCGGAAATTCCTAAGTTTTTACAATATTTTTATATAGTGTCATTGTGCAGTTTTGGTCAAAGCTTCTCCGATCTGTGTTAACTTTATCGAAAGAAGATTATCTGAACAGGACAAATTTCTGTGAACATTTTTAAGGGAAATTGTATAAAATTTGCATTTTTTTCTGAAAATTTATTTTTATTGTCGATTTTTTTTCTAATTGTTCTATTCTCATTCAAAGTTTTTCAATATATTTTATGCTTATTGGAAGAAGATTTTCCTTTCAGGATGAATTTTTATGAACAAGCTTGTTTGCTATGTTTTTCTAAAAATTTGTATTGATAACAACTTTTACCTCCTGTTTTCTGGAAAATTAGCCTCCTGATGTATATGTTCAATTTTTAAGTTGGTGCAAAAATTTATTGATTAATAAGCACATTTTGATAATTATTTATTTTAAATAACATAATTTTTATTCTATTTGAAAAACTGCAAAAGTATTCTGTACAAATTCAATATTTTTTCCTCATTTGTGTTTTTGACGTTGGTTGGCTGTTTGAATTGAAACATTACCTTTTAATTCATTTAAGAAATTTTATATATGCCAATGGCATATGACAAGAACTAAATTAGATAGGAATCATTCAAATACAATATAGTAAAATGTAAATATTAGTGTAAATATTTGAAAATTTTAAATAAATACAAATCTTGACATGGTAAAATTTTAAATATTTGCATACCTACTGGTACAACATCCTGACAGTTATTTCTATCTAACCTCGCTTGAGCGTATCTCTTACTTGAAATGTTCATTCTTAGATGAATACGTTTACAAGGTATATTTTACAAATAAAACATCTTTTGTTTAGTTTAATGAGAAATTGTATTTTATATTTTATATCTCTTCGGTTTAAAGTTTTCCATTTAATTTATTCTCATACATATACGAGTACAACCATCGTGGGGACCTTTATTTGTGTTCACATTTGAACATGTCGTTTGTTGTTGATTTTCTTTATTTAATTTATGAAATCATAAATTTATAACAGTTTTTTAATTGGCATTTTATTAGTTATTTATAAAGCGTTCATATCTAAGGAAAGTGAAAGTTTGCATCAATTAAGTAAGAGATTATTCATTGCGAGAATATCTTGAAAATTAAATAAATATTAACTAAATGTAAATTAAATATTCCGTAAAAATAAATATTTTTTTGAAAGTATTCTTGTTATAAAAAAATTGGATAGTTTTGATAGAAATTTTATGGAAAGAAACTTTTGTTCTCTATACTTTTGTAGTCTTCTAGTGAAATTTTTATCAAACAAATAAATGGAAATTTTCCAAAGACAAAATAGAAGAAAAAAAATTTGTCAAAATAAGATTACAAATAAAAGAATAATAAAACAGAAAAAGATCAACTAAAAATTATATAAAATGACATCATAAAAACATTAAGAAAATTGGTAAAAGTACGAAAACTTTTAGGAAAATTACAAAATTACTTAAAATAATATAAAAGTTCATAAAATGAGGGTATAAGTAATTTCTCAATAGGGGTGAATTAAAGCAATGGAAACGAACAATTTAGAAACCGCCAACGATAGCCTCAAACTGAAAAGGTATATCAGCCCTTTTTCAATAAAATGGATACAAGTCTTTTAACTAAGAAAGAAGAATGTCACAATTCTGCTGTGTATTATATAAGATGAACCCAAAAAAGGTAGGCAACAATTTATGAACACAATTGTAAGAATAACACCACAACGGAAAGCAATAAATTTGATGATGTTCGGCACGAAAAGTAGTACTCGCAGCAGATTGAGTTACTTTTGCGGCTTTGCAGAGAATACATTAAAATTGAGAAGCTATCATTATAAGCCTTTGTATTATAAATACCTACCGAATATACCCATACTAAACAATATAACAAAAATATTATAGTACAAGTATTGGAAAAAGCAAAAACTTACTTACTAACAAACATCAACATCAGAGCATCAACATCAACATTAAAATCAAACATAAACAGTAGCACTGAAAAGAACAAGAACAGAAATTCTCGTAAAATGGTACAACAACTAAAATAACAGCATCGAAATTTGATGAAATACGATTTGAGCAGAAGTAAGACATTCTTATAAGAAAAGTCCATTTAGAAAATGGTATCTAAGGCCAATAAGGTGCAAAAGATGATAAAGAGGCTGACGAAACTGTAAAGGGAAGAGAAAGGGAAGACAAAATAAAGACTAAACTCATATTATAAGCCTGCCTTGTGACCCTTCAATTTTATTCATTTCACCCTAACGTTAATGATTTGTTCTGATGGTCGCAGCAAATGCGAGTTAAAACTTTAAATGACTTTCGTGTTTAAACAAAAGTTTAACTTCAATTATTCAAGGGTATGCCAGGAGAATACAAAACCGCTTCATTGACTCTATTCCGTAGTCAGTATAGAAGCAATTTAGAAAACATATTGTCCTGTTTTACAGTAAAAGCAATGTTACACTGGATGAGTATGGGCTCAGTGAAACCTACTTAAAATCCAAAGAGAATAAAAGTGGCCGAGAAATATTATTTTAAGGACTACTCTCGCTGGACTTAAATTCCCAATCAGAACAGCCAAATTCAATGGCTAGAGTTTATTAGATGATCGCTAAGTTTGGTCCTCTTTAATTCATCTCGATTACCACCCAAACAGAGAAGTCATCTTCTGTACTTAGGGAAGCTATGAAATTATACAAAAAATTTGAAACTTAACTTACCACCCAGCTGGGATGTCAGAAAATCTTAGCAGCTTTTACGGCAAAAATAACTTTCGAGTTAATGTGGTTACTTCCTAAACTAACGTCAGCTACAGACCTCCTCCTCTCTCATATCCTTCTAATCAAAATTCTCCAAGCTTCCATTTTTTTTATTCTTCTTTGTTATTAACAACTTAGAAAGCAGTTAATACCAATCCAACTTGTTAATAAGTTAATGGAATGGTGGAAAGACGACGAAGTTAAATCCTGATAGGCAGAATGAACCGCCAGCATTTAACAACCCCCAATACTTAACACTTCACTGATTCCAATTGCTTCTTAGCATTCTATGTAAGCCTTTATTAAGGAATAATTTATAAAAGTGAGAAACTGTAAAAAAAAAAACAAACAAAAATATTCCTTTTTTCAACCAAAGCAATATTGAGACGACAAAACGTGATCAAAATTTCAGTTCGATTACTTAGAAAATATTAAAAATTTTAGACACAACAATAATAAGGGTGAGCAGGATTCAACTTTTCTATTGCAAAATATCCTTAGGGTAAGAAAGAAGCAGCGAAATAAAATTTCTTTAATGTAGAAAAAACATTTTTTGTTTTTTTTTCGAAAAAGAAAAGAGCAAATTTTCCATATTTATTTTCTATTTTTTATTTCTGCCCAAAAATACGTGTTTAGAAAAAAGTAAGGGTGAAATATAGAGATTTTTTTGATGCTAAAACAAAATTGAGAGTAAAAATCAATGATGTGAGTTAAGCATAAAAAAAATGTGTTCGAATTTATTTGCTTGTTTCGACAAAAAAAAACACGAAAGAGAATTAAGTGATGGAAATTTTTCTCCGATTGAAAATCAATGAGTGGAAATATTTCTGATAGAAAAATTATAATATAACCAAAAGAGAAAAAGGGAAAACCCCAAAATGAATTTTCAAATATGCTAGATTAATGTACCTTGATTAAAGCATAGAAACAAATAAGGCTAAAGTCGTATTAACAAGAAAAGTGTTTCAATTGAGACTCAATGGCAGCTGTTTGATATTTTTTAAATTAATAATTTAAGGTTAGTTTATTGTAAAAAAAAATCAGGTAAATAAGTTCATTATCTGCCAGTGAATAAATAGAATAAATTTTTTAGCCACAATGACTGCTAAGTATGCTTTTATATAACCAAATGAAGCAATCGAACTAGCATAATACTAATTTTTAGGTCAATATCACATTCGATTATATTTAAGGTTAAGTAAAATAACTTTCAATAGAGATGCCCTTAATATAGAATGTTTTTTATGTTCCATACCGCCATTTTTGTTTGGCCGCCATTTTGGTTCGAATAACATTAAACTTATCATTAAATTTTGTCATGGATATAACATTACCATGGGGATAGAGAACTAAAATGGAAAAATAATATTTCCAAAATAGGAGGTGTATTTTGTCTCTAAAGCAAACCTGGATTCCTCAGCCATTATCCTTGAATCGTACTTGCCCATTTGAAACCGGAAAACGTTCTATTCGTAACATGTCTGCTTATTACAACCTCTTTTAGAATGACCATACACTTAATATCAGTAAAAATCTGGCAAAATATGTAGGTTTCTTGACGCGATGTGCGTAGTTCCGCAGTGCTTCTGATCTATCCACCTGATGTTTAAGGCATACATTCGCCTCGAGCGGCAATATCATTTCCATATATGGATTGACGCTTCTTAAATGCCATTAAGCCTACTAGACAGGGTACTAAGTGAAACGATAAAATTAATAGCGGAGTCAGTAAACTTATTAAAATACCGCTGTAATATCCCCTGTCATTTTGGCTAGTTGTATCTCATCCGTTCAAATATTTTGAAGGATATATCTTCTTTTTCTAAAAATACATATCAGTTTACTCTGAATAACCTTTTCGGATGCAATAAATACAGGGGTTGATTTTTATGTTTCAGGCCAATATTTTTGTTTGGCCGCCATTTTGGTTTTAATGACATTTGTCAGTTGTTATTTGACAGCCGTAGAGAGTTCTTGATAATAATTTATTATAGAGCATGTATCGCCACAACAACATGTTGAAATTATTAAAACATTTTATTTAAATAATTGTTCAATTGTGAATACACGGAGAAATTTAATTTTGATGTTAATTATATGCCGAGTACGTGAATCATTCCGCGTGTAATAAATAATTTTGAAATTAAAGCGAAGACAAGGCGACAATTAAGCCTGAAAAGATTGATGCAGTGAGGCAGAGTGTTGTTGAATGTCCCAGTACCTCTCATCGACGCCGTGCACAAAAATTGGGAATATCTTCATCGCGTTTGTTAAAAATTCTCAAAAATAATTTGAATTTTTACCAGTAAAAAATTCAACTGATATAACAGATACGGGCAGAGGATCCTGGGCGGCGAGACTGGAGTGCTCTAGTTTTATAGCTCGGTATAGACAAACACCATTTTTTGCAAAAAATTACCATGAGCGACGAAGCTTGGCTGCCTTTGTTAATAAAGAGAATAGCCGCTATTGGGGCTCTGAAAACCCTCAACTGATATACCAAAGACCACTACACCCTCGTAGAGTAACTGTATGATGCGGCATCATTAACCAGTATTTCTTTGAGGATGCTGGTGGCAATGCTGTAACAGTTACTGGTGACCGATATGAGGACATTGGGCCAATTAATCCTACAGAACATGTGGTTCCAACAAGATGGTGATACGTATACACCATAAACAGCTCATGCTACAATCCAAATGTTGAGAGAAATTTTTCCTGGCCGAATAATGTCAAAAAGTGAAGATATTGACTGGCCCGCATGATACCCCGATTTCAAACCCTCCTGATTTCTTCGTATGGAGTTATTTTAAGGAAAATGTGTACACTAACAAACTACCCACCCACTAACTCGACGCCTAAAGACAACATTCGAAACCAGAACTCTTCCAAAATTTTATGATAAATGAGCTTAAAAGAGTTCATTTTTGTGCCGGGAATTTAACCGACATGATATTCCATACATAATGCTCTAAATACCATATAATTAATAAATAAATAACAAATTATAAAATTATAATTCATTTAAAATTTATTAAGAAAAAATTTCAACCTGGAATATAAAATGGACCCTGTTTTTTAAATATTAAAACTCTCAAAAATATTTTAGAGTAAAATAAAAATTTCACCTGTAAAGGTGTATGAATCTTTGAAATTCATGGTCAAGTGTTTTTTGCCTATTTTTAGGTCAATATTTTGTGTGTTTTTTTGGTATTTTTTTTTTATGGAAAAAAATCCATTTTCATGCGAGAATATTATACAAATTTCTTAGTTTTTTTGTCATGATAGAAGGAAAAAAACTTAAAATTTAAAGTCAATAAACAATTGAAATATGTATGTTGAAACGCCTGTAGGACTTCTTTTGCTAATTTGTAGGTAGTTTAAAATCCTGCAAGTCTGTTTTAGGCTTCACCTTCTTTCAAAATAAATTGAAAAGAATTAAACTTTTGCGAAATTTAGTTTTTTTTTCATTTAAAAAAAAACCATTTATAAAGAAATATTTTTGAACAAAAAATACAAAAAAATCATACATTAAATCAAGGATATTTCTGCTATAGAGTCACTTACTTATTCATATTCATAGATTGTTGGTCAACATTTTTCAATTGATCTAATAATAATGCATAAAAAAATCCCTTGGTTTCTTTTATACATACAAGTAGTCTCTTAAGGTGTCAAATGATCTTTGAATATACCACTAAATATCAAAAGCAGATGCTACCAAGTTACAAGGATAAAAATCTTTGAGTGACTCCTTCACTAGGGATACTTCTTTTACGGATTTATCTATGCACTTGGTATGTGCTTGCACACCAATGAAACCTAAAATAATACTATCACTAGAATTATATACACCACTTGTAGAAAGGTTAACTAGAAATCATGATAAGAAGATGCGACAGGTGATTAAGTGGATGTGTATTATTCCAATCGAATTAAAGGCAAATGGTTACTTATTCCGTTCGATAATAAGGCTCTTACACAAACGAAGGCAAGCACTCATCTCAAGTGTGAAATTTACCAGAATATCGGATCGAATAAAAGTCAAATGCAAACTAACAAACTTAATGGAGAGAAACGATAAATGTCCTTGACAGATTTCATAAATGAGAAATTATTACCAAGATTCGAGTATACCTTCAAGTGGAAAATATTATATTTATCAACCTAGGATATTTTAGTGAATATTACACCTGTGAGGGTAAAATGGCCAATTATCGTTTCTATAATTAAAACGGTACAGTTAGTTATAAGGCGTACAGTTAGTTATAAAGGATAGTTTTGAAGTAAAATAAAACAGAAATCCGCTCTTTCTACTATTCATGAAATCTTTTTCCGACTTATCAAAAAATAACAAATTGTTTTAAACGAAATTTATTTAGACTCAATTTCCGATTAAGTGTATTAATTTGAATAGATTAATTATTTTATTAATTGTCTAATTAATTAATAAATGATAAAAGTATCTATCAAGCTGGTGGTAAGGAAGTGGGTATACTAGAAATTTATTATTTCCATATAAGGACTAAAATGGTGAATAGAAACCTAAACTAGCCACTGGCATATAAGTATTTGCAAGTAAATTCCAACTAATACAATACCATATAATGGTTAATGACGATATGAGCATAATTCCTACTAATTGATAACAAAATATAATACGATCATAAATAATAATCGGATCTATCGAGTGAATCATCAAATCGGCTTTTATATATTTGTGGTAATCGTAATTGGTTTGAATAGAAAGAGTAAACAGCTATCAAGGATGATATAATCATAACTTTTTACTAGCACACATATATTGAATAAGAAATTTCATCGACAATATGAAAACTGAGCATATCAATAAAATAGGATAATTGAGTAATGGTAGAAAATTGCAATTAATCTGAATGTGATTGGTAAAATGTGCGAAATTATTAAATAAGATGTCATGATATCTGATAGGCTGCATGAAAGAAAGCTCAGCAAAATGCATTTAACAAAGTAACAGAAATCAAATTGACAGAAGTATCATCATAAGGATGCAAGTCAAAAGGATACAAATGCATATGGGAGTTATCCACATGGATGAGTTGAATCCTACTGAATAATGGACAATGCTTACTTTGTATACATATGAGTACGTCTGAGATAAGAAGAATAGACAATTTGCCCCATTATCATTAATGGCAAACTAAATGTCAACGAAAATTACCAATATCGGTTTATGAATGAGTACTGAAGCAGATCCAATAGAGTTAATATGCCAGGAACTGGAAGGAAACCAAAGGCAAAGCTTTGTTCTGAGTCATCAGCTATAGAATACCGAATATCGAATACCAATGGAACATCCTTCCATCTCGATAGCTAGCCCCAAGCATAAACACGTTCCAACTATCTCGACACAATACAAATTTGATTAGTGCACTTTGCCAGATAGTATCAATTTTCTCAATAATATCTTCTGACAAGATGTCTGTAAAATTTTCTCTAAAAGGCGATATGCAGAAAAGATTAAAAGGATTAAGCAGTAAATATAAATAACAATAAAAACCGATATTAAAATCTTTTAAAAATGAAAATTTTTTAAACAACAAAGCAGGGATGATAATTAAAAACATTGAAGGAGTTCTGGTGGAAATCAAATTCTTTGCGAGAATATTTTCAAAATTAAAGAAAACTTTAATTTACTCTTTATAAATTCTTTAAAAAACATATTCAAGGATATAATCGCCACTATATTTTCAATATGAAAAAAAATATCAAAATATTGAAAAAAAAAGATAATTGAAAATATCTTGCATGCCAGAAAGTTTCATAATAAATTTTATTAAAGCAAAATGATAACTAAAAAAGAAGAAAAAAAATTATAATGACTACAGTAGATATTTTAAGCGGAGAAAGAAAAAATTTTAAACGATTCAAAAAATTTAGGCCGTTGAGAAATTAGTCGAACGGAACAATATGAGCGCCAACAGTATACTCCCAGTTCGTTTCTATAGTGCACTTGCGATAATCCTCTTAAAATTCAATACAAATTAATTCCGAATCCTGTGGCAAAATAACCATATCGCCAAAATTGAATTTGGTTACGTTTTGGATACTTTTCGCTAACTGTGTGACTAAAATCCTTCTACAATTTATCATATACACCCATCCCCATTCGTTGCTCACACTCATCCACAATATCATAAACTTATCCAAAACTAATAACCCCATCATCACCATCATCATCTGCAGTTATTAAATCAGAATCCATAACAGGATCATGATTGTTTCGAAATATTCTTTTTTATCTCATTTTTTTTGTGCATAACCAACCAATCCACTAAGGATTAAAACCGATTCTATATGGTTTTCAAAATGTTCAGCTTTTCAATTTACTCGAAATATCCTGTATTCGTTCGAAGTGCACCATTGTGTTAATGAAATTATTTGATTGAATTCAAAAAAGGATTTTCATAAAGTTTTCTTAATTAAATCAAAACAAAAACAAACCAAAAAAATTGTAATAATAATAATGATAATAATTTAAATGAATAAAATTTTGAAATTGGTCTTTTTTTCCCATGTCCATTCGTAAATATAAAGCATAAAAATGTTCGTTTATTAATAAAATGTTTTCCCAAAAAAAATTGAAATGAAATTTTATATAAAGGATTTTTCTGAAGTCGTGTTAATTTTAGAACAGACACTATTTATATATTATTAAAAATTGGATTTCATCAATTAATGGTAAAAGTATGCGACTGGCACTCCTGGGCATTATTTGTCCTATACTCGAAAAAGGAGATATCACAGAGCGAAGCGTTACTGAGTACCATTTATAAGATATTCTCAACTATCTTATTAGGCAGGATAGTCCCATTTATCTAAATAATTATTTGCCCATACCAGAGAGACCTAAATCCATGTAAACGGATCAGCTCTTCTCTCTGCAGTAGTTGATGAGGAAAAACAGTTGGAATACGGTCATCAGAGACACCATCTGTTCATCGCCTTTAAAACCGCTTATGATAGCATAGCTAAGGTAAGATTCTACACGGCCATTAGAGAGTTTGGCATTACAGAAAATAAACGAAGCAAATGATAATGTGAAGGAAGAAAACAACGGACGGCTGATAATAGTCAAGCGAGCGTACTTCAGTAAAAACAATTGTGAGCTCTTATCCGCGTTCGAGTGGAGGATCCTTTAAAAAAGTTTTGGCCCACTACATTCCCGCAAGGATGCCTAGAACAGTTCTCGGGGGAACAATCAAACGACGATCAATATCAAAAGTCGCCTACAAATCTTGGCGACCCCATGGTTATCAATGTCCTAGCAGTGCCTAGGTATCTACACGGAGTGGGAGTATCGACCAAGTACTTTTTAAACAAAACTGCTGCCATGGGGTTCAAGTGCCCCACAGTGTTAAAACATGCTGTACCTGATCAGAGAGATGAGGTTTTTTTGGCTGAAATTAATAGCTGAGGTTAAATGCGTATATCGCTAGAACAGTCGAAGAAGGCTGGTGGTGAGAAATAAAGGATCTCGGGTGCAATCATTTCAGATGGTAGTAGAGGCTTAGGTAGGTCTTGCTAACTAGCTTGTAACTGGTTACTGACTGTTAGTAACGGACGGAGCTGCTCAGGTGGCGAGGCCAGGCAGTTACACAAATGTACATGGAGTAATGAGGGAGCGATTTGCTGGTTGAGGCCGCTCACCTTTGGAATTATACAGTTGGATTAGATTAACTGTTTGATTGCTTCACGAAGGAAGGTTAAAGAAACACGAAGGAAGGTTAATAGAGATGCTATGTTAGAGAATATATGCTGTGGCTACTTGCTATAAAAAGTAGATTTTTAAATCAGTAAAGAAGGTAGTTAAGTCATTTTACCAAGCAGAAAACGGAAAAAGAGCGAAAAAGAAAGATGTAAAGAGACTAACTGAGAGCTATGAAAGGACGTGCTTAGTCAACCTTTCATAGGAAGGTTACCTGACTGAGTGTTCTATCCGTGACGTAATCTAAGCATGCAGTGGAAATTGAAAGTTGTATTAAAAGAGTTGGGTGAAACCACCTTAATTTAGCCAACTGGACTAGGCGACCTGTAGTATTATATCTAACGATACGTATATCACGTTAAAAAGGCACTCTATATGAGGATCAACTATTTTGGAACCTATTTAATAATGAGATGCTGGAGCATTATCACGACCTCCAGGTTGTTGTAAATTAAATTAAGCTCAATAGAGTGCGGTAAGCTTAATACACAGTCCGTGTGGATATAGAAGATCCTCCCATTTATGGTCTCTGAAGAGAAGGAAGACCCTGCCTTTTGTGAAGCAAAGACGAAAGCCAGGATACCCAAAATATACTGGAACTTTTTTGGTTTGCAGCGCAAAGCAGGGCGGTCTGGGGTTTTCTGATTCAGCAGGTCTAAACCGGAATACCAGTTGTCCGGTTATTCATCAAATTGATTATAAATTTTTTAGGTTCTAAGTACAGGGTGCGTTTAATGTTTCAGGTCGAAGTTTTTCTTTAATAACTTTTCAATTAAATACTACTTTATAATTTATATTTCAATAATTGATTATATGGTTCTTAGCATTTTATATGAAATAATGATGTTGGTCAAATACTAGCCTCTGGCCGCGTCGTAATGGCAAGCTCTTTTAAGCACATTTTTCATAATATTTTCGCAGACTTCTGGTGCTATTTCAGCAATTTCATTTCGAATGTTGTCTTTCAGCATCGAGGTTAGTGTACAACTTTTTCTTAAAGTGCTCCTATACGAAGAAATTAGGAGGGTTCAAATTAGGGGATCGTGAAGGTCAGTCGATATATATACACTTTTGGACGGCCAGAAAAAATATCGCTTAAAATTTACATCATAGCACTAGGTGTGTGCGATGTGGTACCGTTTGGGTATATAACTTAAAAATGCGGGATTTTTGGCAAACTTTGAGTGTTTGTCCATCGGAAGCCACTACTTTTTCCCATCTTTCTGGCAGCATATGGATTCCGCACCAAAAAAACTGCTCCGGTTTTGAGGCCAAGAATGAATCGAGCCAATTTTTGATGCCCTGTTCTGAAGTGAAGTGTATTTCGGTGAGGGCGTTTTGCCCTCTGGACTATAAGGCGGGTGAGGCAAAACTTCCCAGCTACTGTTTTCTAAATAATTTTTAACCGGTCTTGCAACATGAGGCCGAGCGTTGTCATGATGAAAAATTATGGCTTCGTGTCTGGTCGCATATTCCGGGCGTTTTTCGGCCAATGCTCGCTTCAAACGGATTAATTGTATTCGGTAGAGGTTGCCTGTGATCGTCTGGCCCGATTTCAATAGCTCATAATAGATCACACCCTTCTGATCCCACCAAATACAGAGCATTACCTTGGCGCCATGGATATTTAGCTTTGGCGTTGATTTGGCTGATTGGCCGGGCTTCACATACAATTTTTGGCGCTTTGGGTTGTCGTAATGAATCCATTTTTCGTCGCCAGTAATGATTCGATTCAAAAACGACTTCTTTTTCTGCCGTTCAAGCAGCATTTCGGACATGCAAAATCGCCTTTCAACGTCTCTCGGCTTCAATTCATATGGGACCCAATTTCCTTGCTTTTGGATGAATCCTGCTGCTTTCAAACGTTTTGAAATGGCTGCTTGAGTGACTCCCAATGATTTTGCAATTTCTTCTTGAGTTTGACAACAGTATTCGTCGAGTAATGCCTCCAAATCTTCATCTTCAAACTTTTTTGGCTGACCTGGTCGTTCTTTGTCTTCCGTGTCACAATCACCACTTCTGAATCGCACAAACCATCTCTTGCACGTTGAAATCGATGGAACATATTCAGGATAAGCTTCGGTGAGCAATCGATGTGCTTCAGCTACACTTTTTTTCTAATTGAAGAAGTAAATCAACACTTCCCGCAAACGGGACTTTTTTGGTACGAAATTCGACATTTTTAAAGCAAAAAAAAACTTTGTTGTTTACACTATTTCGTTCAATGACTAATCGAGAATAAATGACAGATGTTTAACCCCCAAAATGCCATATGAGTTATTATTAACACAAACCATGTGTAAAAGTTATGCCATCTGTTGTCAATCCCGCATTTTTAAGTTATACACCCACATGTTCTGTAGACCTAATTGATCCAATGTCCCGATAAGGGTCACTAGTAAACTGTCACAGCATTGCCTCCAGCATCCTCAAAGAAATACTGGCCAATAATGCCGCATTATACAGTTACTCTAAGAGAGTGTAGTCTTTGCTGTATCAGTTGAGACCCGCCCCCGCGGAGGGATGGTAAGTAAATATTTACTTGTCATCCTGAAGACATTAAATTAACAAAACTCGATAAATCTGTTTCAAACTTTACTTGTACTATGAAATATCAAGATTGGAGATGTCTAAATAATAACACGGACCATAACTTTTTCGGGAATCGATCCTTCAATATTTGTGCCAAGGTCGGACCCGGAGGGTATGGTTTTGATTGCCTACTGCTAAAATAGCAAATTTTGTTTGTCTCTTCGGAGATGGGAGTATGACCTTCTGGTCGCGGAATTTATCCCACACTTCGGTGCAAACAAAACACGAAATAGTATCGTGAACCGTAGGAATGTATCAGTTGAGGGTTTTCAGAACCCCAATAGTGGCTATTCTATTTACTAACAAAGCCAACCAGCTAAGTCGAAGTGTGTTTTGTCGCTCATAACGATTTTTGCCGAAAATGGTGGTCGTCTTTACCGAGCTGTAAAACTCGAGCACTCCAGTCTCGCCGCCGTTTATAGTCATTTGCCTGCAGCTGTTATATGAATTGAATTTTATATTGGTAAAAAAGCAAATCGTTTTGGAGAATTTTTTACAAACGCGATGAAGATAGTCCCAATTCTTGTGCACGGCATCGGTGAGAGGTACCCAAAAATTCAGCAACACTCTGCCTCACTGCGTCAATCTTTTCTGGTGTACGTTTGCTTGATTGTCGCCCAGTTTTCACTTTATCTCTCTGTATAAGCATATTATCAAAATTATTCCTTACACGCTGAATGGTTGACTGGCTCGGCATATGATTAACACTAAATTAAGTTTTATAATTTTCTCCACGTATTCACAATTGAACAATTATTTTAAATAAAATGTTTTAACAATTTTAATGCGTTGTTGCGGCTTTAAATGCTTTATAGAAATTTGTTATTGGCCATTCTCTACATCTTTCAAATCGTATCAGACAAATATCATCTAATTGAAAATGGCATCAAACAATATCGACCTGGAACATAAGAAGCACCCTGTATGTTGGCAGAATTTATCAGATATTATCGGAATTACTGATGGAAAAGCAACGTTCAAACCGTACGTATCCCTGAAGTGTTCTACCAGTTTAATGTAATAAAAAATACTTAAAACTATTGTAGAAACTACTTACTTGGTTATGAGTATTAATTTTCATCACGTCAATAAAAGTTCGTTAAAGTTGATGGTCTAGTATTTCTTCCTATACACATATAGATAGTAATAAATATTTTACATTGAAGCTTAGTAGAAACTTTTCTTAGAGTTTTCATTAGCAATTTTCTTTTGACTAGTGGCCATATTCATTAGGATTATGAACAGGTACATAAATCGATGTGGATATCTTCCTTCAAAAAGAAAAGTCAACGTTTGCTTGGTTCTATCCGCTTTCGGATAATAAAAGTAATAAGAGCCAAGAAAAACAAACTTGCATAAGTAAACTTGTAATTGAATAACAATGTACAAGGAAACTGATACACTTAGTAAGATTATTGATATTTTTAAAGTGTTAGGTTATTCATCTTTAAAGTGCATCTACTGAAAAATACGTAAAATAATCTAAAATTGCTGCTGTATCGACTTTTTCTTCGCAGCAGCCAAAAAAAAAAACATCATATAATAAAAAATTTAAATAAAAAAAATAGATGAAAATTTGTAAAGTTATAACCAATACGTTTGCTAATTTTAATGATTCTAATTTTTACGAGCGCACTGAATATATCGCGTCCACGAAAGGACAGGTTTCCTGTGGTCTTGTTTACGTTCCAAGACGGAGAATTTATTTCAAACTCCAAGCCCATGATTTATATAATAAGTCGTAACCAATGGAATTTCATTTATGATATTTTCTTGCAAATGCAGCTAGAAAAATTTCTTACAGAGGCACACAGTTAAAAAGGAAAAAAAAAAATATAATTTCAGTTGCCACCTCCAGCCTCATTTGCTATCTTAACTCCTGTTTATTCAGTCTAGCATAAATTACTTACCATACTTCATCTCCAACTTCGGTAAGAAATATTATACACCTGCTTGGATCAATTGTATGCTCATGGAGGAAATCAGGTAAAGAAAAAATCGGCACAGGGATAATGGCAACTTAAGTAGTATCTTCCAATTTAGATGGCTAGAAGTCTACAGGAAAATATTCCTTTCATAATTTTCGATCCAATTTTTTCATGTAACCAGCTTGGAATATTTTCACATTAATTTATATTTATTGAGATGCAAAAAAGGTGCAAGAAATCCTTTTCAAAATTCTACTTTATTAGTTCCTCTCATTAGGAAAATGCAATTTTATTAGTGAATAAATTTTCTACTCTAATTTAAATGCGACCTCAGTTGTCGGATTTTACTATTATAAGTATTATTGGTAATAGTAGTGGCAAAGGCTGTAGAGCACTAAATAGAGATGTGATATATTTTTTTTAAGTTGGTTGTGGAGTCTAATAAACTTGTTGGTTATTGTGGTATTAGAATAATGGTATTATTAAGTCAAGTATCTGAAGCCATATTTTTTTAATGAATAATTATAAGGAAAAATTTAAAAAATCAAATAATATCCTATAATAAATAGACTTTAGTTATTGGATGCTTAATTCGGAAGACTTTTTCTTATGAAGAATATTTTAAATTTAATTTCAAAATTAGTCAATTATGTTATTATAATAATAAAAGGGATTTTATTTAACAAAGCCTAATTCATATCGCTACAACCATTATGTCAATTTAGTAACGTGTGATTTTTGAAGTGTTAGGTTTTTAAATTTCTAAGAAAATACAAAAAAACTTGCGAAAGTATATAAAATTTTATTGCAGTCAATAAACTAATACTTGGCATTTACTTTTTAAAGACTATTTTATATAAATATTGGCAATGACTATGTTTTCAGTAATCCACACGAACGATTTAATTTTGAACCACTTCTTCGAGCATATTGACAGATATCTCGTTAATAACGCGTGACGTGCAATGATGTCTTCTAATGCTGCAGGTGAAGCCAGTTTATCGGCATAGATGAGTGATTTCACGTAGCCCTCGAAAAATATAGTCTAGATGCGTCAAATCGCACTGGTCCGAAACGTGAGATAATTTTCTAACCGAATTCATCTCTCAACATGTCAACAAGACATTGTTTCACGTGCTGTGGGCCATGTAGAAACGTTTTGTTGAAACCACATATCAACAAGATGCAGTTCTTGCATTTTGAGCAAAAAAAAAATTCGAAATCATCTTTAAAGAAATACGGACCGAAAATTCCACCGGCCCATAACCCGCACCAAACAGTGCATTTTTCTGGGTGCAATGGCAGTTCTTATTTTGCCTGAGGTTGCTCATCAGACCAAATGCAACAATTTTGCTTATTCACATACCCATTCAACCAAAAATGAGCTTCGTCACTGAACGCAATTTGTCGGTAAAATAACGGATTTTCCTTAAGTTGTTTGAAGGTCTACTCACCGATGCTTTGGCAGATCGTTCGTTTTTTAGTTCTTGCACAAACTGTATTTTATATGCTTTCGGATCAAGATCCTTGCGTAAAATCTTCCACATAGTCGAGTAACACAATCCCAATTGCTGTGAACGGCAACGAATGGACAAATCGCGGTATTCACCAATACTGGACGTTCTACGCATACGGATTGGTGGTTTGATGTACAACAGCGTAAAATTGCTGCGAAATTTTATCACTATGGCTTGAACTGCTTGCTCAGTAATAGATTGAATATGACGGTTATTAAATGGTCCAAGTGCGCGAAACACATTTTTTACAAAGCACGAACTTTGATAAAGAAATTTAATGCAATAATTTTTAAGCGTTGTTCGGACGTAAGTGTCTATAAGATGAAATGGCAATACTAACTGGGCACTTTTGACTTTAATGCACATTACGTGTAATACGCGATCTGTCAAACATAAAAACATGAAAAACCAAAAAGCAAAAAAATCACCGGTAAAGTTTGAAAAAGTTTTGATAGACATCAATGCCCCAAATATAACTCCAAAAGAAATTTTATGACCAATCTTGATTTTTAGCAGTTTGCATACCCATAATTTGGGTAAGGTTACTTGTTAACTAATGACTCGATAAGAAGGTTCTGTTATTGGTCTAGTTTGGGCGTCAGTTATTAACCCTTTGGGAACATTTGACGTATCACAACGTTATGCACATATTTGGCCAAAATCACTCATAACTTTCTGATGTACGAGGTCTGTTCAAAAAGTATCGCGTGTTACTTATATTCGATTTTCAATTTTTCTGTTGCGTTATGTTGGTATTCATGTCTCTCACTTATGCCGACAAGTTTGGCCATTTCAAATGTTAATCTTTGACAGTTGCTTTGCTTGCACATGTTTTGGCTCGTCTTCGATTGTTGCCCATTCCAAAAAATGAATCAAAGAATCTGTATCAAATTTTGTTTGAAAAACAAAATTAATTACGCGGACGCATTCCGAATGTTGACTGTGGTATATGGTGAAGCTACCTTGAACCAAGGCAACATTTATCGGTGGTACAAAATGTTCTCAGAGGGCCGAGAAGATTTGAACGACGAAAAGCGTGCCGGATACCTCAGCACGTCAACAACAGACGAAAACATTGATGAAGTGAAGAAAATAGTATTAGCCAATCATTGAATCACCATTAGAGAAGTTGCTGAGTGCTCGTGCCATTCGATTTTTAACCATGATTTGGGCCTGAGACGGGTCGCCACGAAATTCGTACCATAATTGCTCAGTTTCGACCAAAAACAGTTTCGCATTAACATTGTTAAGGAACTGTTGGACTCTGTCTACGACGATCCAAATTTGCTCTAAAGAGTCGTAACTGGTGACGAATCACGGCTTTATGGTTATGATGTGGAAACCAAAGATCAATCGTCCAATGGAAGCTGCCGCACGAGCCAAGACCGAAAAAAGCGCGTCAAGTTCGGTCGAATGTAAAGGTTTTGCTTACAATTTTCTTTGATTGCAGAATGGTGGTGCATTATGAGTTCTTGCCACAGGGTAGAGCGGTCAATAAGAAATATTACCTGCAACTTATGCGAAAGTTGCGCAAAGCAATCCGCCAGAAACGCCCGGATTTACTAATGCCGCAGCCACAGTATTCCCCAGATCTGGGCTCCTGTAACATTTTCTTATTCCCGAAACTGAAGAGCCCCATGAAAGGACGACGCTACGCTACGATTGAGGAGTTAAGGACGGCATCGAAGGAGAAGCTCAACAAGATCACAAAAAATTATTTTTTGAAGAGATTTGAGGATTGGAAAAAACGTTGTTACAAGTTTATAATATCTGGTGGGGATTACTTTGAAGGGAACAAAATAGATATTCATAAATAAATAAATAATTTTTGAAAAAAACACAAAGTTCGCGACACTTTTAGAACAGACCTCTTATAATATAAATTGAGACAATATTTAATATGTTCATTCTTATTTCTTTGGAAGAAAATAATTTCAATATTTTGGTGAATTTACTTTTGATACATATATTTTATGATATGCTAATTTGATAGACACTGGAAATAAATTATCAAGAATATTATAAAACCATCACAAACGCTATTGATTACTCATATAATAAACGTATATGAGGCGTTCTAAGAAAATATTTATTTATCTACTACACATCAACTTAATCCAGGGAACACCCTCAAAAAAGGTAATGTTTTTGTTTCAAGCACCACATTAGAAAGGATAGTACACTTCAAACAAATTTATAATTTACAAAAATTTTAAAAAAAATTATTACGTAAAGATACCTTATATCAAGAATTAGGTATTCGTGCATAAACACTGCTTTTCAAAATTACTCCATACCCCAAAATATTAAATGTGCTCAAAAGGAGTTAATCCAGTTTATCTAAAAAATCTGCTATTTTATTAGTAGGCTTACTAGACAAAGATGATTTTTTTCGATGAGGCGATCAGCATATTCACTGTCCATAAATACCATGCGCCGGAGCCTAACACCGTAATTAGCCACAGTTCCCCAAAATATGGAGTTGTCTCTTGTTGCAAAAAAAAACCCGTTCTACTGAAAACCACGTTCCTGACATACTAACTTAGATCCTTTAAAAATTCACTTTTTTATGCTAAGGAGTTAAGGCCCAAAACTCAATATTTAAAATAGAATTGAAAATTTTATTTTCCAAAGATCACCCGCTATTGGTACTCCTTAAAGCTCAGCCACTCAAGGAGAACAGTTTTTTTTATATATATGAAAGTTTTACATAAGTTTGTACTATATAAGAACCTCTTAAAAATAACTTTTTTTCAGAGTCGAAATCTTTAAAAATTTACTTTATTTCCTTATAAAAAAAACTAAATCCAGGAAACACCCTCAAAAAAGGTGTTGTTTTTGTTTCAAGCACCACATTAGAAAGGATAGTACACTTCAAAAAAATTTATAATTCACAAAAACTTTTTAAAAAATTATTACGTAAAGATACCTTATATCAAGAATTAGGTATTCGTGCATAAACACTGCTTTAAAAAATTACTCCATACCCCAAAATATTAAATGTGCTCAAAAGGAGTTAATCTAGTTTATCTTAAAAATCTGCTATTTTATTACAAAGATGAGTTTTTTCGATGAGGCGATCAGCATATTCACTGTCCATAAATACCATGTGCCGGAGCCCAACACCGTAATTAGCCACAGTTCCCCAAAATATGGAGTTGTCTCTTGTTGCAAAAAAAAACCCGTTCTACTGAAAACCACGTTCCTGACATACTAACTTAGATCCTTTAAAAATTCACTTTTTTATGCTAAGGAGTTAAGGCCCAAAACTCAATATTTAAAATAGAATTGAAAATTTTATTTTCCAAAGATCACCCGCTATTGGTACTCCTTAAAGCTCAGCCACTCAAGGAGAACAGTTTTTTTTATATATATGAAAGTTTTACATAAGTTTGTACTATATAAGAACCTCTTAAAAATAACTTTTTTTCAGAGTCGAAATCTTTAAAAATTTACTTTATTTCCTTATAAAAAAAACTATGCCACCTTCTCCAGGATCATGACAATTCTAAACAATTGGAAAAATTGCTCAAATATTGCTCATAACTAAGCAAACGTAAGAAAACTGATGCTCTTTTGAGATATCTTATTTCATAAGAAACTCACTCAAGATTAGAACCAATTTTTTATTTAAAGAACCTTACTCGGAATTAGGCCTTTTAACGTCTTAACCTAGGATCAATAATTTAAGATTTTTATGTGCACTAATTATTATTATTTTGCTTTGGGTTATAGCTATTCTCACAAAAAAAAATAATAACTTTTTCAGATGGAAAGGTTCATGAAATTTTGTTATATTTTGTCCCAAGAAAAAAGGATAGTCTCATAAAACGAATGTTGGTTAACGTTCTAAGACATAAGGAACCTTTTTTCTTTCAATTTAAGCTTCGATTGCCAGTACCATCTTTCATGATATTGAATAAACACTTTTTTGGAACTGGAAAAACAAAATAACAATAAATCCACCAATATTTTCACATTTAAATCCTTAAAAAATTTACATTAAATTATTTATTTTACTTTCTTGTGACTATAAAATTAATTGATGCACTCATAAATCCTTAGCACTTAAACTTTCGGAATGCTAATAAAATTCGGAATAATTACGAGTATTCAATTGAAAATATTTTCAAAATCGTTAAAGTTTCTTTGGAAAATTCACAATCTTCGAACGCTATCACAATTTCATAATAAATTCACAACCATTCAATGTAGACACACAAACCAAGTTGACAGTAATAACCATCATCACGATTGTAGTCGTTGTAAAACTTCTACAATATTCTTAGAAATTGGACTTTAGAAGCATAGAAATTCACCAACTAAGAGAATTTTCAACAATTAATCAAGTTCCGATGATTTATTTGCCAAGAAAGTGAAGAAGAAAAATAAAGAAAAAAAATTTCATTCCAGAATAGATTCTCATCGTCAAATGTGGTGATACTTGAGGAGAGTCAATTTTAAATTAAAATGTTGAAAGTTTCTCAAAAGTGTATATAGCATTGAGACTGTAAAAGGCCAAGAAAGCTAAGAAATAACAGAGCGAACGTAAAAATATTAAAATTACTAGCCAGGAACTAAGAAATTGTTTAATTAGCGTTAATTTATTTGCTTGCTAAACAATTGCTTGGAAAATAATTTGTAAAATGAAATTTTTTTTAAATATTTTTCATCGAGATTCACTTAGAATATCATCCAATAAAGTGGTTTCTAGATCATTTGTTGACGAAACCTGGAAGAGCATGATTTCAATAATGGTGGTGGTGGTCATTATTATATTCCCAACTGTTAAGTTTTCCTTCACAAACGAATCCAAGTCGACAGTAGTTTTTCATGATCAAAATAGAAATTTTGTGAATTCCTTTCAACGGAAATCTTCATCTTTCCTCTTAACATACTTCATAGTTACGAATAATTCTCCTTGTTGACATGCAACTTTCTATGAATCCTTTTTACTATCAACATTCATTTTTATATTTTTTAATACAGTTTTCCAGATACCTTATTGGTCTTTTTGTTTTCTGTTTTTTTTTTTAAATTTACTTTTGAAAGTCCTTAACTAAATAAACTATCATAATTTTACGTTATTCCTCGAACTTTTCCAGTACATAACAAAATATTCAATCTGAAAGGATCTTATTTTCAATCAATTTAATTTTGCAATTAAACATTGATTTCGTTTTTCTTCTAGCAAAAAAAACAACTATTTTAATCAATCTTTCTACTCATTAATTCTTCTGAAAATTGTATAAACTTTAAGTACAACTTAAACAATTACCAAACTAGGAGAGGGGAGAAATTTTATATGCAATCGAAATGGAATAGTGGTGGTGGGCTAATGAAAAATATTATTTTAAAAAAAAGATGAAGGTATCGTAATTATATGATAGGTAAAGGATTCTTACTCCACTTGCTAAAATTAGACAAAAAGGACACTATATAAAATGCAGAAGGTACTGCAAAATTCACAAAAATATATTAATTATTATTTTAATGTTAGTAACTCTCGTCCCTTGGTCCTTTTGATGCATTCTGTATGTAAAAAATTAAACTGTCAAAGTTTCTATTTTCACTTGGAAAAAGTTGACAACTTTTGAAGGAGTGAAAATAATTATCCTTAAATTCAGATAAGATAATGTATTCCTTTATAAGAAAAGTTCTTGCTGCATTAAATTTTTATTTCACTTGTGAATTGAGCTCTAATTTAATTTTCATTTTGATTGTATGCGTGTTTTTAAAGAAAATTGATTTTAACATTAAAAAAGGTGATCAAAGGAAATTTTTAAGAAAATCTATTGATAATTTGCCACTTAATGAATAGGAATTATAGAAATATATTTTGATTTCTTGTACAGTTTCGAATTTAAACTTTATTTTAATTTTGTATTTTCTTATATTACTTTCATACAAATTCAAGAAAAGAAAATAATTCTCTAAAAGAAAAAACAATTAAAATATTGCAAATTCTTTAATGAAAACTGAAAACGCAATTTTAAAATGCTGTGCTTGTATTTTTGTGAAAAATTTTTCTATTTTCTCTCTATTACTAAAAAAAATCTCTATTACAAATCCTCATTCAGAATTTTATAAAAATGGTTACAAAAATTGAAAGTTATATTAAAAAAGCTAATCAAAATTTTCTATTAAAAATCCTAAATAAAAATTCTTAGTAAAAACACATAATAAATTTTTTTATAAAAAGTCCTTAATGAACATTTTTAATTAATAACTAAGACTTCAATTTCATAAGAAAACCTTCAACATTAATTAAATGCATATAAAACAACATAACATAAAATTGACGCTTTGCCTTCATTTAAATAAAACACTTTTTTCCTAATAATATTCCTTAAAAATTGATATAAAATATAAGCAAATAATTTACGGCTCATCTTAAAAAACTATTCAAATAAAATACCTTTAAAAGTTTAGATATTTAAGATTTTGAAAAAATATTTAAAAAATAATGAAATTAAAATTAATTTTATCTAAATATATTTTTTTTAACATTTTTCCGACTCACTCCATTGCCCATTTAGGGGTGGTTTAAAATATAAAAAAAAACCCGGAAATTATTGGAAAATGTAAGACCTTTTCCAATGTCCATACTTCAAGCTATGACCCTACAATTCGCGTAGGCTTTGAGGTGCTTGCAGTGCTGTGGAGTCCCCAGACCTTCAACACCTCGAAGCCTAGCGAATAGTTAGGATCCATTCAGTAGAATGGGCGACTCCTGGTCACGAGTACTCAATTTAAAACAGATACCTCTGAATTCGGAACAGTCATCTAGTCGACTTCCCGAAAGAACATCTGCCAAAATTTTGGGAATCGAACACCCAAAAGACTGTTAGGCTTTTTTACATGCACCACTTCCTTTATAGAGTCATTATAAATTGTGGATACAACATGAAATATCCTCTGCCGGATATACTCGTATATTTTTGCCATCTGTAAGATCTCGCCGAGGGGGTGGAACTAATTAAGCTTCATCAAATTGCTGGACAACTCGATTGGCCACAAATAACTTTGAGCGTGGAAAGGCTGTCGTTAAAAATAATAGTTCGCCGTTTAATAGCCTACAGCTGTTCATAATATGAGGCTTCACTATAATAGATGATTTCATAATGCAGGGCACAATAACTGCATCCGTAAATAATAGGACCGATAATACCCTTCTTAAGCCTCTCAAGGAAAGCAAACATTTTCAATTCTGCTCTCAATCCTGGTTTTCAGTCTGCTTGTTCGAAGAATATTTTGTGATTCAGGGAAAGGATGGAATAGGGTTACGGATGATGAACTCCTATTACAGCTGCCCGAAATGACAATATTCTTGATTAAAGTGTAAAAATTTTATATCTTAAGTAATAAATAATCTTCCAACAAGTGTTGATAAAGAAGAATATTCTCATTTTTAGTAAGGATTTTATGAAGAAGGATAACAAAAAGTACCTAACTTAACTTTCGAATTGCTTTAAATGCAGAATATAAACTTAATTATAAATGCAAAAAAAAATGTGTAGGGTGGCTATCCGAACATAAAACCCTTTTTTTTACCAATACCCTCTTTTGAATATTTTTTTACGAATCAAAATTTACCAAATTAAGAATTTTTTAAAAGATTCATTAACAGAAAATTAAATATACTAATTATTATAAGCATCTAAAAATACGATTACTTTATGAAAAAATCGGATGATCATAGAAATTTAAGTATTTGATTAATAATTTTGCTTGTTGGAAGTACAAAATAATCTTTTTTATAAAATATTTTCCCGAACGAATTAATTACAGTATCGCTAACTATATTTATAAATTTCCCAAATTATTTAAAGTTAATTTTTTTTAGATTAAAATGAAATATTTCGGTTCAAGGCTAATGGAGGTCGGAACCAATTGCCTGCCACTTGTCTAAGTGGTTAACGCAAAAAGATTGTATGAGAAATTATTTTTGTTGGTCTGTTTTTACAAAGAACTCGAAATGAGTGTCAACTCTTAATTAAAGTTCATGAACAACAAACCTTATTTTCGCTTTTAACAGAAACTCAAAATTTCGTTCCATTTTCCATCCATTAAAAAATCGTGTAGAATTTTAAGTGAAAATTTTATTTTCTCATACACCCCCCCTTTCTATACTATTTATTTTCAAAAAATACGTATTTAATATTTCCAAGAAAGAAAAATTCCTCTTTGCCGAAATGAAAATTTCACAAATTAATCGAAAGGAGAGTCACCGAGCAAGCGAAATTTAATCAAGAAATTTATGCTAATTTCAGTCTAATTAACCCTCTTTGCACGATAAGAACGATATGCCAGAGTATTTAGTATTTTGTCACAGTTAAGTGGTTATCACCTCTAAGTAAGAGTGCAAGGATTCCAATGGGAAATGCGAAAATTTTTGGAATCGCAAATTTTCCGGGGTAAAACCGAGGAGATCATTTTAAAGATGAATTTTGGTTTAAATTCATCGTCTGGCCTGTAATCGTAACCATTTTTGGTAGGGTGAAAATTTTCCTCTGAATATTAATGCCATTTTAACCGTTTTGTATGGAGAAAGATTCAAAGCTTGATAAAATTAGATTTATAGTTAAATGAAAATTTTGGTAAATTATTTCCACCAAAAGAATTTCAGCTCTGTTCCTGTTCTGTTTAAATGTAATTAATTTATTCCTAAAGATTTAATTTTGGTTACACTGAAAGGGAGAATCTTGTACTAACATATTTCTAGTGGGATTATATTTTGTAAAAAGAAAATTGACAATACTTGAAAAATTTTCATAGAAAATTTTGCTTATATTAAATACTAATTTTAAAAAAACAGTCCGAATCTGTTCATTATCGATAATTAAACAAAGGCACAACCATATATGACACTGTTCCATGTATTTTAAACTCTTCACCTTATTTTTATTTAACATTCTAATAATACATCAGAATTAAGAAGAACGGTTATTTTAATTCTTTTGGGAGAAAATGCATTTAGCTTGGGGGGCGTTAGTTCTTAATGTAAGTTTTGTATAAAATATATATTATTTTATCAGAGATATGCCATCAGAAAACTGTATTAAGCATACTTTGAATTTAATTTCTGATAATACAATTTTTTTTTAAAATATCTGGTGTCAAGGATTATAGCCATAAAACAGTATGGAGGAAAAAATTCTCACACATCTGCTGACAACCAATAGATCCTGCTTTAGTTAATCTAAATTATGTCTATTCAAAATGCTGACCATAAAATCGAAACCACTGCTGTACTGATAAACCTAATGCCTTCTTCGGAAAATTGAGTCTTCAGCAAAATCCGCCGGTGTGCCACAGGGTAGAATGCTAGCTTCATTTTCTTATAATATTTATACCCATAATATTCCTTGCCACAATTATAACATATGCTGGCGATACAGGCATCCTTACTCATCATAGTAATCTATGGGGTTGGTTCAAAATGTGGAGAGTAAGTGTGAATGAGCAAAAATATTCTCATACTACTTTTACTCACTGCAACTAGCAGGCATCTAATACAGGGTGGACCATTTAGAAGTTCCATTAAAAAAAAAAAAATTAAAAAAAATTTGTGTATGTTTTTTCAAATTTCCGGTTTTATTAAAAAGATTGAACCTTGAAATTTAAGATTGAAACACAACATTATTTAAATGACTTCCACGGCTGGCGTTACAGTACCCCATTCGCTCGACCAAATTGTTCAGTACATTTTCGATTGTCCGGGCCTGTATCTCTTCAATGGCAACTTTGATTTCGTACTTCAAGGCCTCAATTGTCTCTGGATGGCTTGCGTAACATTTATCCTTAACGGCTCCCCACAGAAAATAATCAAACGGGCTCAAATCACAGCTCCGAGGCGGCCAATTGACATCAGAATTTCGGCTGATTATTCAGTTTTCGAAAGCAGTGCCCAAAAGTTAGATTATTACGTTGGCTGTGTGGCAAGTGGCCCAGTCCTGTTGAAACCAAATGTCATCCATGCCATTCTCTTCAACTTTTAGAAACAAAAATTCCTTGGGCATGCCACTATAGCGCTCACCATTAACGGTAACGGCGGCTTCTTCATCGTTTCCGAAGAAAAACGAGCCAAAGATGCCTCCACTCCAAAATCCGCACCGAACCGTGACTCGTTGTGGATGCATCGGCTTTTCCATGGTGACGTATGGATTTTCTGAGCCCCAGATGTGACAACTTTGTTTGTTGACATACCCACCGAGGTGGAAATGTGCCTCATCCGAAAGGATGATTTTTCGGTAAAAATGCTCATCTTCGGCCAATTGATCTTGAGTCCATTGGGCGAACCGAAAACGCATCGGATGGTCATGCGGCTTTAGTTGTTGCACTAACTTAACTTTGTAAGCTTTCATACCGAGGTCTTTGTGGAAAATTGTCAACAGAGAAGTGCGAGAAATGTTCAATTCCTGAGAACGGTGACGAGTTGATGTTGATGGATGATCACTGACATTTTCAGCACCGGCGGCAATATTCTCGGTCGGACGCACTGTATTAGATCGGGAACGAGTTGTTTTGGCAACCAACAAACCAGTTTTGCGAACTCGCTTCACGAATTTGCCCACAAATTCACGTGATGGCATTCGATCTTTACTCATTTTTTTTTAATTTCTAATAGTTTGGGTTGAAGACTTAACACTTTGGAAGTAAGTTCTCAATATTTCCCATTTTTCTTCAAGCGTATGAACTACCATTTCGTAAAATTCTGACTTTCAACAAATAATCTGTCAATTCATGTTGACATTTAACACTCTAGTACTTCAAATAAATAGTAGTTCAAAATGGAACCGCTAGATAGACCACCCTATACAACGTGGTCGTAATATTCTATAAAAAACGAGTGTGCAATCTCGACAAAAGTTTAAGCTGGAATCCTCAGATGAAAATAAATATAAATGGTCCGTTCCCTATAAAACAATTACTACGATTCTGAAACAACAACTCAAAACTGACAATTAAAAGTAAATTATTATAAAATGTATGGGGTACTACAGCCAAAATGGACATAAATTTTGAAATTTGAAGTTCGATTAAACTAAGCAATCCAATTTCCTTCAATTTCAGATGTTGCTCCCCTTTTTGTACGAAACAGTGCTATTGATCGTGATCTAAGAAGAACTCAGTTCTCGTCTATCCTTCTAGCAAGAAAACTGTTCACCCCCATTCTGCCATTAGGCACCCCGCCTAGACTACGTCTATTTATTCAGGTAAAGATTTTATTTTGGAAAATTTTCTAAACGTTGCTTTTCATATAATATCGCTTATAAATGGTGTAAAGAAAATAAAAATAAGTATAAAAATGCTAATTCTACGAAAGTTGTATTCAGTTGTATTTTGAATTTTGTGTGAAACTTTATTAAGAAAATATTAAGAAAGAAAAGAAAAATGGTGCAAGGACATAATCTTATCGAAGTTGTTACCATATTAATGAAATTCGATTCTAATATGTAAGCATATAATTTCGAATAAAAATCTCAAATTTAACAAGAAATTTAAAAAAAAAAACACTGCGTCCTTGCCAGTAATTCGAACTGATGACAATTGCACAGAACCAACTTCACATAAGCACTTCAAATGGGTCATTTTCTATATCATAATTATCAAATTGACAATATATTCTCATAAGTGTGGAATATATATATTTTTTTTGTTATTTCTTACAGTATGATACCATATTACGCAAGGAGTTCAGCACATGTAAAGTACATGTGAATCGAACTTTCGAATTGTCTATTGGAATGTAAAGGAAAACTGTATCAGGAAACAACCATAATGATTGGTCAGGAGACATTGTGTTGGTACTTTACATATAAAGAAGGATCCGAACATTCAAAAAAAATCTTGCATCACGCACGTTCGTCTTGTTGTATCGGTTATCGAATAGAGAAGTTACTTGATGAAATTCGAAACACTTCAGATAATTCCCAAAACAAAAACCACATGATCGCCATCATTACGTTAATTTTATTTACTCTAGACTAAATTATGTACATTGTCAAAAGTATTCAAAATAAAATTATTTAATATAAAATTTATTACGTTTTTTTTGTTGGTGATATTCCGGTAATTTTTATGTGAAATAAAACAATTTTTCCGAAGATTTAAAAATCATTATAAAATTTAAATAGATTATTCCCATGATTCACAAGACCAACGGCATATATTGTAGGCTTCTGAAGATGTATCGCTCAGAAATCTTACGTAGGGATGTCAAACTTATTATTTATAAGCAATTTATAAGAGCATATTTATGCTACAGCTTCCCCATCTGGTTATCTTCTTCCCTAACATTAACAACAGAACAGCACAGGATGGGAAGAAAGATCTTACGAAAAGCCACAGGGCTTGGCAGATCTAGACAGACAAAAAAGTTTATACCAAACGGCAGGTTGTACCAGGAGGCGAACGTTTCACCATTTGTAGTATGGCAAATGGGAATAATGTACAAGTGGATGAAATCATTAGCCCATCATCAAAACAGGGAAGTAATGCAGCTAACGGAAAACAAACTACTGCAGATGCTGAGAAATTCCAAGTACCTGTCAACGTTACTTCTATTGAAGGACACAGAATAAGCTCTGGAGTAACATCTTCAGATCTAGAAGAAGAAGCCAAAAGGACAACATCGAGATCAGCACATGAGGTCGAAAGCACCGAAGAGAATTCTTTAGTTTTAAGAATAATTGTATAAAAACGCACGTTTAGTTTATAAGAGTCAATTTAACGGTTAAGGTTACGTGTAGGATATAGACATAAACTTGTTTCTAATATATCCTAATAAAGGTAACTAAAATATTATACCATATTAAGCTTAAATCCGCTGTTTTTTAGTCAAAAAAACACATATTTTTTCATATATAGAAAGCAAAAACAAATTTATTCAAAGTACTTGCCCTCGCTAGCTACATATTTTTACCATCTCTCGGGTAATTTGTGGATACCACGCCAAAAAAATTCCTTCTCTTTCGAGGCAAACCACTCATCAAGCTATTTTCTGACGTCTCCGTAAGAATCGAAATGATGCTCAGCGAGCGCGTGGCCCATCGACGAAAACAGGTGGTAGTCGGAAGGGGCCAGGTCTGCTGAATAAGCGGGATTGGGTAGCACCTCCCAGTTGAGTGTCTCCAAGTATTTTCGGACCATTTTTGACGTGTGCGATGGTGCGTTGTCGTGGAGGAAAATCAGCTTGTCATGTCTTTGTTGATAATCCCTTCTTTTTTCACGCATAGCACGGTGCAATTTGATCAGTTGTTGGTGGTAGCGGTGGCCATTGACAGTTTCACCAGGTTTCAACATCTCGTAGTAGACGATACCCTGCTGATCCCACCAAACGCACAGCATCGTCTTCCGTCCGAAGCGATTTGGTCTTGGGGAAGATGTTGATAGTTGGCCGGGATCAACCGACGATTTCTTGCGTTTAGGATGCTCAAAATTTATCCAGTTTTCTTCGCCTATCACAATCCGATGCAGGAAAGACTTTTTTTTTGTCTGGCGAGCAAGATTTCGCATGTGTTTTCGCGTCCCTCCATCTGCTTACCGTTCAATTTATGCGGCACCTATTTTCCGATCTTTTCAATCTTCCCCGTGGCACGCAGACGCAAGTAAATGGCTAGTTGAGTAACACCCAATTGCTCCGTAAGCATTTTTTGCGATTGGGTATCGTCTTCATCCAAAAGAGCCTGCAATTGATGGTCCTCAACCTTCCTAGGCCGATTTTTACGCTTCTTGTCCCACAAGTCAAAATTGCCATCTTTGAACCGACGAAACCAATCTCGGCACGTTGATTCCGATAAAGCACTATTATTATAGGCCTCCATTACCATTCGACGCGATTCGCCAGCCGATTTCTTCAAATTGAAACAGAGAGCCGAGCCCCCAGCATATGCTCTTTTTCTGGCACAAAACTAGACATGATTACCAAAGAAAAACTGTATGGTGTTGTACGAAATTACTGACAATGTGCACTGATTAATGTTGACAGATGTCAAACTCATAAAAAAAAGTATGGCGTGCCCATGGTAGCTTAAGTATGGCGTGCCCAAAGCTATGCAATAAAGTAAACTTGAACTTGAACTAAGGGCCAAAAACAAATAATTTCCCAGTTATTGGGTTTATTTAACATATATTTAGGAGCGACAGGACATTTTTTATAACCATTTTATTTTCTTTAAACACTAATTGCAGTTCTTCATGTTTTTGTATTATCTTCTAAGGAAAAACGTACTGTTAAAAAAAACTCTTATCCGTTCGAGAGGAGGATCATCTAATGAATCCACTGGCTTCCTACAAGAGAATGGGTGACTTCCGCAGTCTGTATAGCGACTAATAGGTTGTAATGGGCATTATTTATGGTTCCAGAAGAGTAGGTTTTCATGCAGGATGCCGTCTGGTGATTGCAAAAATATGCCGAAATTGTCTAACTGGCACGTCTGGTGATTTTTATCTTAGCTGACCTAGGCTGAGCTTCCTCCTAGGCTGAAAAATATGCCAAAATTGTCTAACTGGTACGTCTGGTGATTTTTGTCTCAGCTGAGCTAGCAATTGATAATGATAATTATGGAAATTTTTAACTAGACTCTTTTCCGTATTAGTAAAACTATAAAAATTTTATCAATATTTCTCAAAAAAATTAACACAATAATCCATTCGATGTATATATCCACTTGTCACAATGAAAATGTGATAAATTTTTCAATATTTTTCCAATTTTTCACAATCTAAAAACCCAATAATATTAATCAATAGTTTAAACCTTAATAAATCGAATCCAATTTTATATTGAAAATTGTAAGCAATTTGTTATGGAATTGTTTGTTTAGATTGTAAAATACAGAAAATTTGATTTGTTTCGTTGATATGAAAGCATTTGGCACCTCTTATGAATAGCAATAGAAATTCCTAACACTTTAACTACTTCTGATCTCATCATGATTTTGGTCAGCATCATTTGTTGTACTCTTGTTCAATAGAAAATTTGTAACTCGTTATATATGGTCCTGGAGCGCTTTCTAAAGTGTGTTCAATTTAAATAGAAATCACTACAGTGTGTTATGCCTTGTTTGATTGTGTAATCGATTTATTTACAACAAACAAAATGAACAATCGAATGATATTCAATTGCAAGGAAAACACCCAGAAAGGTCTGGCACGTTTCGGTCAATATGTGTACAAAAGTGGTTCTGACAAATGTTGGTAGGCAGTGAGGCCACACCATGATGACCGTATCAAAGGACGAACATTCTAGGTCATACGAGGACTAGTAACTATATTGTCAGTTGCTACTGTTGCTGGTCCTTTTGCCACCTGGTTGACTTGATTATCGGCACAATAGCCGAATCGAAATACTCCTGCTTCCGCTCCCCACTATACATAATCCAGCTGAGAGTGTATTTACTCTTTTGTAAGTAGATCCTAAAACGTAATGTATTCGTATGCATGCATAAACATAAATAATCAGGTGTTATGCGGCCCATAATGCAGGTATTGTTTCAATACACAAATTGATCCTAAGTGAATTATGGCAAGATTCATAAGATATCCTCTTCTGACTCGTATCCTGTATGAGATATCGATGCTGTTGTAATGTATGCCCATGCATATATGATACAATATAAATTGCTGACCGACGTTCTCTGGAAAATTGTTCAATTCGACGTGGAATTGTGCTGGTACCTATTACAGATATGATGACAGATACGGCATATGAGTACCTTGATATTGAACGTTTGATATTTATTAATTTATTCTTGATAAACAACAATTTTCTGCTTATAAAAATAGGAAAATTATCCTTTTTGATGGTTGATTAGTAATAAGTTAGCATAGATTTTCAGTTTGTACTCAGAGAAACCCCTTCGTTAGGGAACAATAATAAGTGATTGTCACAAGTGGTGAATAATCTTTTGACCTAAGAGATAAATTAACTCTCTCTTGTAGATATATCGGTTGATCAGCCATTAACACCCGTATCTAAGGGTTAGCCACAAAAAACACATTTTCCAACACTTTACACTGGTACTCTTGATCATATCAGCAGTGGCCACAAGGTATCTAATCACAAGCCACTAAACGTCTCATACGCATCGAAGCATTGACCATAAAGGGGAATGGCCATCGGACAATCAAGTAAGGGATAAAGGATATTGACCACCAGTATTGACCACAAAAACCCTTAAGGGAATCCCATAAGAGGAGAGTGTTGACTACCAGACAAACTTGAATATAATTGTTTATTCTGAAAATTATCATCGCTGCCCCTTACCACATTCTTATCTGCATCCTTTCAGTGCCTATTTGTCTGCAGTCCATCTTTTGTTTTTCGATTTGAAAATTCAGTCTCCTTATATTGACCTTTTGGCTTTATTTGCTTTTATCATCCCAACCCTAGTACGAGTGGAGCCCATTCTTCTTTACTTTGGGTTTATTTATACTCTTCCCTGCACAACAACCAATTAACAGATAAATACACGCATTTATAAAAGTTTTCTGATGAAAATGGCAAATATTCAGCTATCTACCATGACCGAAAAATATACTCTTCGACCGTCAAGTGTTTTTCTCTTATCTTAATGGGGTTTAGCCCCTATGCCATCCCTAATCTAACTACTTGTAGATATGCGTGCATATTGTAAGCTAAGCTAAAAATTTGTTCTTCTACACGAGTACAATTTTCTGCTATATTATTTTCTATTGTTGACTATAAAAATAATATTTATCGTAGATAAAAAGTTACTGCAGTACAATAATTATCGTGTAAATTAAGCTGTGCTTGTTTTCTTTTCGTATCGTCTGCTCCATCGAAAATGCTGCTATTTGATTACGATTCGAAAAATTTCTCTTCTATTTCAATGTTTTGTCTACTTTTGTTAATAATTAATTAATTGATAAAATTTTGTTTTTCCAAGCAAAAGTGCAAATTTACCCTCTTAGCCATCGATATGCTGGTTGGTTTTGGGTCTTATATTAAACCAGGCACTCTAGAGTAGAAGAGATTCGATTGTTCGAACATGAAAACAAAAAATTCTTTGAAAAAATTTTTGCAATGTTGACTTTAGTGGACTTTATTTTGGATAGTATCCTATGAGGACTTTGATATAATATATGACCGAGTGAAAATATTGATTTCGGATTTTATGGAAAATTCCTTTTGCTATTCACGCTTGTCCCTCAAATTGAAGAATCTACAAACGATAAAGGTAATTCTAAATTTAACGAGTTATATTAAATACTTTAATAAAAGTTCACATATTTTTATAAATTTTGTTTTTAACTAAAATTGTCATTTTTATTTTAAAAAAGAATTTGTGCTAACGAATTGGTAAATATTTTTATAATGTCCTGGTGTATCAGGAAAAAAAGACGGAGACCTGTTTATGCCCTTTGTTCTTTAATAGATGCTGATTTTAATAACTTGAAAAAAATCGAGTGAATTTATATACAGGGTCCGTTTTATGTTCCTAGTCGAAGTTTTTTTATAATAACTTTTAAATGAAATATAATTTAATTTTTTTTGAAATCTGACTGCGGTACAAAGTTGAGTTATTTTAAGCACATTTTTTAAAACATTTTCGCAGACTTTGGGTGTTATTTCAGTAATTTTGTTTCGAATGTTGTTTTTAAGCATCCAAGTTATAACCTTTGTCTCCAAGTGCCCCCATATGAAGAAATTGGAAAGGTTTTAATTAGGGGATCATGGAGGCCCGTCAATCACCACTTTTTGACATTTTTCGGTCGGAAAAAATTTATCAGAAAAATTTCTTCGACACCATCTTCTTGGACCCACATATTCTGTAAGCCCAATTAATCCAATTTAAGTTTTCCAACATGTTTTGATAGCGGTCACCAGTTACTGTTGACCGTCCTCAAAGAAATACTGGCCAATGATGCCGCACCATACAATTATTATATGAGGGTGTAGTGGTCTTTGGTGTATCAGTTGAGGGTTTTCAGAGCCCCAATAGCGGCTATTCTGCTTATTCACAGAGCCAGCCAAGTCGATGTTTGTTTCGTTGCTTATAATGGGTTTTTGCCAAAAATATTGGTCGTCTATACCGAGCTATAAAACTCGAGTACTCCAGTCTTGCCGCCGTTCATAATCCTTTGCCAGTAGCTGTTGTGTCAATTAAATTTTATACGGCTAAGAAAACTGCAAATCTTTTTTGAGAATTCAATTGTATTAACAATTGAACAATTATTTAAATAAAATGTTTTAATAATTTGAATACATTGTTGCATTAAATCCTCCATAATAAATTGCTATTGACCACTCTCTACGACTGTCAAATGTCAACTGACAAATGCCATCCAAACCAAAATGGAGGCCAAATAAAAATGGCGGCATGCAACATAAAAAGCTGCCAGTATAAACAGAAACCAAAGATTGTGAAAGGACATTTTTTTTATATATATTTTATTTATCAATATGGAGTTACTTTTTGTAGTTTCTTTCCTTTGAGATTTTAAAATATCTTAACGTGATAATAAATTTATTGGCAGGACATCCTATTTAAGATATCTTTTAGAATTCTTTAACTGGATTTAAAATTATTGCCCTTTTTTGTCTTGATTATTTTCATCAACTTATTTTAGTTACCATTTTTTTTTTTGTTAAAATTTTCTAACTTTCAATAAATTTGTTTGTGAGTTACCGAAAAATCGTTTAATTTAACTAAAATAATCACGTCAACAATAATGGTAAAATTATGAAAGTTTGGACAAAAAAATCAAATCATTTTCTAAACAATTCGATTATAGTGATTATAATGCAGGCGAAAATTTTAATACTAACAGAAACACTTCCCATAACAGGAGCTTATCAAACAATCTCGCATAGTGTTTATCACCAAATAACCATTCGAATAATTTTCCAAGCAGAAAAGTACACTGAATATTATCGTAAATGGATGGAGAAATAGGAAATCACTTCTAATCGGATTGAAAAGACTCATTTCGGAGTCTGCAACGGAACACATTTTACTAGGACAATATCGAATTATATTTTATGCGAATGGTTCGAAATTGTTGCGATAATCTGTGAATTCTCTACTGGTAACAACAAGTTTTATGTTTAACACATTTTAGTGGAAAATCCATTTTTCCATATTGCATAAAATACAATCCACGACGACTTGTATCATTATCCAAACACAAAAACACGTATTGTATGGAAAGCATATCCCAACACTCTTATGCGTAGACTATACACAATTCACAATAGACTTGCCGGAAATGGATGGTGTTTGCTCACAAAATTTTATTGATAATAGTTTTCTATTGAAATTGTCTGATTTGTAGTAAATCCTCGAATTTGATGCACATTTAGCGGGAGGAGTTTGCTGTATTTGACTTCGACTAACGCTACTGTGAGAGAGAGAAGCCAGGATCATTTGAGAAGCAGCCGAAAACCAGACAGATTTCCAATCATAAAATGACTTGGCTTCTAGCTAAGCTTTTGGTCAAAAGTCTCTAGGCTGGCTGATAAATATTTGGTATCGGTCGATGGTGAAAGTTTATCGAAACGTTTTGCACAAATTACCTGCAATTTCGGCGTTCAATATTTGCACTGATTTCCATTAATGATAGTGTTTGGAAATTTTATGCTGTGGTATTTTTACATTGCCGTTGATTCATTCTTCATGCAATGTCATTTATTGTACGTTTGCAAAGAGTATAACAGCAAAATTCATATAACCACATGGACATGGGCTTTGATCGCCGTCTGAGGATATATTTGTTCACTAACGGAAGTATTTGCAAAGTGCTCACCTGCAAATGTCCATTAGTAATTGACGAACTATACACACTGCGTAATATAAGAGAAGTTCTTCTCCCACTTCTCTTAGCAAATATACCAAAATTACTGCAAAATAAAGTATATGCGAGCAAAAGCACACCAAAACTAAATGGATGACTACGGCTAGCAATCGCGTTGAATGTCCAATAATGTTTGGTTTTGTTCGACAAATAGACAAATTTTGCGGCTGGACCAACATAGCCACCGTTCTCTATCATAACCCCTTCCTCTATAAAACTCGTCCTCTTATATACGTCTATTTCCAGGAAAGGTGGTAAAAGTAGAATCCAAATTATAGCACACCTCATCGTATAATAACGAAAGGGAGGAAAGTCACTTTCAGCTCCATCCAGTATCGCATTTGTTTATTAAAGACCCAAAATAGTTAAAAGGGGGTTAGACATGTTTTATGTTGTTAATTATTCAAAAACCAACCATCAATCGATTTAATAGTTTAATACTTGACGACGATCTTGTTGATCGAATATCACAATCACAACCATAATCGTGAATAGTTACCGTGATTATTATTTACTGCCGTTTGTCGTCATGGCAGAACAACATTTTAAGTGTACACATTCGAATTTAGAATTTAATATTGTATAATTTTGAAAGCTTAAATCTGATGATTATTTTTTAATTAGTGTACACATTCGAATTAAATTAAATTTCGAAATTGTTTTTATGAAAATAAATAGTTTTTTTAAGGAAATTAATCGTGGCAAAAATTTTACTAACAAGTTAGAAAAATTTATTTTTATAGAGAAAATCATCGAACTATTGTATATAAAAAGCTTATTTTATATTTAAAAATTAGAATGTTTAAAAAAAATTTTCTTTTTTAAGACCTTCTAACGTCTTGACCAGTACCATCTGCATTAATTTTTTTGGAGAGCATTATTATAATAGAATTGAAATTTAGGGAAAATAAGTATTTTTCTAAAGGCCCAAAAAAATACCTAAGCAAAAATATCAAATTAACTGACTTTTAATCTGTTCAAATTTTTCGATTTTCTAAATTTTTCAAATTTCATAAAATTATAAATTAATTACTTTAATTTTTTTTAATATGCCATTCTTAAACTTCTTAAAATATCTGCCGCAGTAATTTTTTTTTACAAATTTTCTTCGAAGACAATTCAATATTATTATTAACAGAGAAAAACATTCTAGATTTTTTATAAAATATATAAATTTCGAACATATCTAGTTTAATTGAATTTTTGTTATTTTTTTGTATTTCTAATCAAATAGAAATTTAATTTAAGCTGGATAGTTTTGAATTTATATCTGTATAAGAGCTGATTATCCTCAAGGCATTTTCAATGGTTCAGTCCTACAAAATATAGACAACATGAATATTCAAACTTATCACAAAACTATAATTCATACCTACCCGATTAATACTGATATTTTTCAACACACTCAAACATGCAAATGCTTCCAGAAACTAACAATTCCTGATAGAAATTCTCCCAAACTGGTGTTTACCGACTGAAGAGTATAATTTTTTTTTAATTCTTGTTATAGGAAGGTGAAAATCACCTTACTTGTTTATATTTCTATGTCTCTTTACGAAATCGTCATTAAGCCGTTCTAGGTAGATCAGTAGTAAACCGAGGTGACCACTCTTTTGGATTACTACTACCGTCTCCGTTCCAACTCAACTAGGAGGCGTCTTTGTCTAGAGAGACTTTCCTGAAACTTTTCATATTTTTCTAAATACCCTAATGGTAATATTATTCTATCAAACAACACAGTACGCCTCCGGTGATTAAGCATAGATAAAAAAGTTACTATCAGCGCTCACACGAGATTATAAATACTTCGAACTAAATAGGCATTATAATACATTACAACTTAAATGCTAAAGAATAAACCTTTAAACTACAAAAAAGTTTTCAAATCAATTTGGACTTACGGAACCGAGCATTAAGGTTCTATTAAGCATTCTAATCTAATTCCTTGAATCGAAAATGCTCCAAAAAATCGTTGATACCCCGTTTTATTTTCTCTACTAAATTTTTTATTCTCACTTAAATGAACGTATTATGATTTTTTGCATTTCTCGTTATAAAAACGCTAACCCTATAATCCTCTTATGAAAAAACTTTTTTCTGTTACTCTCCCCATAAGCACACGTTGGTTATTGAATAGATATTGGATGACGGATCTTTTTAAAGGTAAACACCAATGAGTCTTGACTAGAACTTATTCATGTCCTCATATACTTATGTCCTTGTATCAATAGCAAATAAAATAGAATAAAAAAAATTGTTCCATTTTCATATTTACACATGATATGATGGTCTTTAATATTTAATTTAGGAAATTTAGAACATTTGCTGCATGGAATTTTTAGAATATATAAAAATCTGAAAAAATTAGGACATCCCAAAAGGATATGTTCTATTAGAAAAAATGGAAGTTTTTTTTTTGTTTTTTCTTTTGTCCATATTTTCTCGGAAAATAATTTAAAAGGGAAAAAAAACAAGTGTTGTACAACTAAAATAAATCAAAAAACCTGCAACAAAAAAACTTGTCATCGTTTTTCGAACCTTCTACGATAATATACACTAAAATATGCGGTTTTTCTATACTAGAACAAGCAGCTTTAAATTCCTCATCCTAGTATCCCTGCTGTCCTTTTTAAAGATTCCACCGATTAACATAGGCACCAATGCAAATCAGAATAAAAATCAAAAATTTCTATTCGAATAAACGTTTAACCAAACCCAACCAGCTATTATCTCCACAACGCTCATGCAGAAGATGAATAAAAACTTTCTGGACATTATGACTGGTGTTGTAAAGGATCAGAAATTCAGAAATTTACGGCCATATGTGAGAAAAGTTTTGCGTATTTTCAACAAAAGCTTGAATGAAATTTTTTTTCCCATTTATCTACTTTGTCTACGAAATTGCTTCAAAAAATATAAATTTTATGCTACCACAGAGCAAACGTAGCAGCAAAACTGTCATATGATATTATAGAGAAAAATCTAGCCTTAAAGTTGTTATTTTATTTTATTTCTTTTTCATCTAAAATGAGAGCGAATAAATGCATATAAAAATAAGGAAGGGGATTTTTTTAGAAAAAAATAAACCACCACAGAGGATAAAGTATGTGAACTATTTTATAACACAGCAAAAAATGGAGTACGTCAAACTTTTGTAGTTTATTAAAAATCCCTTACCAGCTATATCCTTGGTGTTATTTTGTGTTTTATATATTTTGTAAGAGAAAAGGACATGCTTAATCGGTATCATCAAAATAATCCTCATTTAAGGTGTGCTATAAAATAAAAAATTTAATAAAAATAAAATTAGTATAGAAATATAATTTTTTTTTTACTTTTTACATAATATTTTACAGTTTTCACTTATTTTTATATTGTTGTACTTTCCTTTTAAATACTTTAAATTTTTCTACAATTAAACCATTTTTAATATTACTTTTTTCCAATTCAGAAAAAAAACGTTTTAAATTACTATAATTAAAATTATTCATATAAAAATGAAAAAATTAAAATCAAGCTTATGTGGACTTTTATCCAAAGAAAATATTTTCCACGACATATTTTTATCAAGTTAAGACATTCTACAAATAAAAAATCTTTAAAATTTAAATTAAACATATTACCTAATTAAATATAGATTATTTCTCATTTAAACAAATTCTTAAGTTAACATTTTGAATTTAAAAATGAATATAAATTCTAATCTGACATAAGGAGAACTATTTCTACCATCCACAAAATAAAAAAGTAAAATTATAATATTCTACATCTCAGTTTATCTTAACATAAACAAAGAATAAAAAATCTCAACTAAAAATTATAAATTAAACTACGAAATATATTTAAAAGTTTTGATAAGCATTCGAAAAAATATCCAAAAAAAGGGTTGAGTCAGACTTTTAAACGTCCTTGCCCTGTTACCACCTTTAAGAATACAAAATATTTATAAAAAAAGAAATAATTACAAATTTATTAGAATATTTCCTTAAAAACTAATTAATTTTTTTCTATTTTATTAATAATTTTTTTAAATTTGTATAAAAATTCATTAATAAAAATGCGAAAACAATGGTAAATTCACTATAATAACCGCCAAACCAGTCTATTTATGCAAATTGTTAAAAAAATTATGACTAAACCGTTGAGAATTATTTTTCATAATCAAATTCGGCCATTTTGTCTAATGTTAAACTAAATTACGAGTAGTCAAAATAAGCATGAATTCAACTGCGGCCATTAAAAGAAATGGGAGGAGTTCCATCCTGCCTTACTCTCTTGTACGAGTCCTATGTCATTCTTTTCAATGTGTGCGTGCACTATTCATTCCTATTCACTTCCGCGGTACATCAGCTTATTGTCAAATTGATCTGATCGGCCATCATGGAAAAGGGTTGTCTCTTTTAACAATTTGCAATACTGCAAACTTATAGATCTCTCTCTCACACATTACTAGAAACGAAAGAGCGTAACGGCAGCCATTATTTTAACAATTTGGCCATCATATTGTTAAAAATAATGGCTGCCGTTACGCTTTTTCTGGCAACAAAATAGACAACGCGCTTGTGTTAATGACTTTACTCAGTTAGCTTATCATGTAATATGAGCAATGTTGCCAGAAAAACTAGCGAATTTGCAACTTGTTTTTGTAACAAATTATCCGTAGAACATACCAGGTATGTTCAAAAAGTATCGCGAATTTTGAATTTAAAAAAAATGGATCAAAGAATCTGTTTCGGGAACAAGAAAAAGTCACATGCATGCCAGATCTGTTTTTGGCCAAAAATTCAACCGCAAGCAACAATGCGTGAGTAGGGGCGTTATCATGGTGAAAAATCCAATTTTTGTTCTTCCACAAATCCGGGCGTTTCTGGCGGTTGGCTTCGCCCAACTTGCGCATAACTTGCAGGTAATATTTCTTATTGCCCGTTCTACCCTGTGGCAAGAACTCATGATGCACCACGCCCCTGCAATCGAAGAAAACTGTAAGCATAATCTTCACATTCGACTGAACTTGTCGCGTTTTTTTCGGTTTTGGCTCGTGCGGCAGCTTCCATTGGGATGATTGAGCTTTGGTTTCCACGTCATAACCATAAACCCATGATTCGTCTACAGTTATGACCCTCTGGAGCAAATTTGGGTCGTCGCGGGAAGAGTCCAACAGCTTCTTAGCAATGTGTATGCGATGCTGTTTTTAGTCGAAAATGGGCAAAAATCGAAGACGAGCCAAAACACGTGCAAGCAAAGTAGCTGTCAAAAATTAACTGAACATTCAAAATGGCCGAAATTGTCGGCATAATTGATAGACATAAGTAACAATTTCTGGTTTTGTTTTGTAAAAATTGTAAATATTATTTCACAAAATGAAAAATTATTAAATAAATTAATATTGATAATAAGCTCTCTTATAGTATTGATAAAAATTTCTATAGATGTCTAAAAGACAGCTTGTTAAGTTCTTGTATGAAAATATTATTAAGAATAAATAATAAACAATTTTATGAGAAGTGAGAAGGAGATGAGGAGGACGGAATTACAAGTTTTTTTTGAAAATGGGGATGGATCTAGCCTGTACCAAAAATTGTCGCTTGCTCCGAAACAATTAAAATAAAATAATTTTGATATTGTGAACAATTTTTCGCTTTTTTATTGTAATAATTTTTTTAAGAAAAAAATGTTGTACTTTTTTCATATTTTCAAAAGAATATATTAAAAACTTAAAATTATAACAATAAATATGATATCAATTATAAATAATTTAGCAAGAAATGACACATGAAAAAAAAGTTTTTTCCTTAGTATTAGCAAAATGAGGATATTATTTTAATAATAAATTATTTCAACACTAAAGACATAATTTGAATTTATCCAAAATAATTAATATATTATATAAATATTATCCATTTTTGGCTAAAAAGACTTAAAAATAAGAACAAAATAATGCTTTGATTAGAATTTGTGTCATTATAAAAAAAAAGCTTTAATCAAAATTCCAACAAAAAAAGGATTATTCTACGGTGTCCCAACAAAATTTTTATGGTAATTTTTTGTTTCATAGTAAAAAAAAAATAAAGAAAAAATAATTTTCTATTCATAAATGCACACTTATAAGGAAAAGGGATAAAACCGAGTTTAGAACAATTTATCTTTGAATGATCCAAAAGACTATTTATTGATAAGCAAATTATTCAACTACTATGTGCCTTTTCACATAAATTTATGGAAAATATAATTAAAAAAAAAAGAAAAACGTTTTACATCATAAAATTGCGATTCACCATATTTAAAAGATCAAAATAATAGTAAATAAATATTAACACTCTCTATTATCGTTCTTATATAAATAAGAATAATATCAAAAGAAAGCGCTTTTAAATCCACTTAAAAATGATTTGTATTCTTTGGGAAAATCCATTTTCTCAAAGAATATTAAGACTGAACTCAAATACACATAATAATAATAATAATATTAATACTATTAATAAATAAATATTATGTATACGCGAATGAATTTTTATTATAATAGGAAAAATATGGAATAGCCAACGATGATATATGATTGATCAGGCTGCAATTGGCTAGAGAAGGGAACGACCAAACAAATGACGGTTAAGAATGAAATGAAAAGTTAGAAAGGAAACGGAATATAATGGATCATTGGTGGTAAAAAAAATACAAATAAATAAAAAAATAAAACCAGCGCTAAATAATATTGTATAAAACCAAATCCAACCATTTCTCATAAATATTGCGTGCAATATCAACAAGAAATATATTCATCGATTTGATATTTATGCGTTTATTTTCAACTCTTCATATTCGTGTTGAGGTTCTAGGTCTGTATGATATGATGTGAGCCCAACTAGATGCCTTTCAACCTAAATATTTACAAAGTATAAGTCGACGTTTGATGAAAGAACCAACAAAAAAAATTATTGAACGTAAAGGAGGTATTTTTTTGTTGCTGTTGAATAGAACAAAAAATATAATACTGGAAGAGAAATACTCACTCCTAGAGATAAAAAGAGTCCTCTTCAGTTTTAATTTAATATGTATGTATACTTATATATATTAGCTTTTCTCAAATTGGCCAAGTAAATTTAAAAAAAAAAAGCTCTCTCTCTCTCTCATACATACACATACACACACACACATACACGCACACACACACACACACACACGTACACAAATTACAAAATGCTATAGAATAAAGTAGTAGAAAACTGACAGAGCCACATTCGCTAGAGCAATTCATATTCCAAAATTGGACCACGGCTATCATATCATCCTGAAACCCAATCAGTTATAAAAGGTCCTTTTTATATAGTGTTCTATTTTCTCATTTTTTTTTTTGTTGTATTTTATGCTATTCGCAGATATCAAATTTGTTTTTATTGTTATCCATCCTTCGTCCTCCTTTTACGCTTCCATACATATTTTTGTTTTTTCTTTTTCAAAAAGAATTTTTGATATTCGATGATGGAAATAGTGGAAAAAATAAAATTCATTTCAGTTTTATGATTGCAGCAAATCCTTTTTTTTATTTATGGTCAATTTTTTTTATTGATTTTTTTTTTCTAATTTAAGGTGCCTGAATAGATTAGATATGTTATCTATTTCTTGTGGTAAAAAAAAGGACCAAACTAAAGCTAAAAAAATAACCCAATTAAAAAGAGAAATTTAGAAAATTAATTAATCAATCCTTAGTATTTTGGCTACCATCGAATAAAGCAAAAGGATATAAAAGCTTAAAAATGGAAAATATTTCGAAAAATAAGTTTTTCTTTAAAGTTAAAATGACTTATTCAGATGTGTTAAAGAAAAAGTTTCTGTAGCAGACTTTAAGATTCAAGTATATGTTCTAAATTTTTATTGTTTCAAAAAAAGTTTCTATCAATAACGATAATGTGTATAACAGCTTAAAATATTCTAAAAAAAAATACAAATATTACTTTAGGCTGTGTATTATTTATCATGCAAACTATACAATTCAACTTTATATCGCTGATGACAGGAAATCCTTCACGCAACATAGTATTTAAAATAAGTGAATTTTGTCGTTTTCCGAATTCAAATGAATATTCGATAAATCGAATAACTCCCCAAGCTAGATGGTACTCGTATGCAAATTTCTATATTTTGCCATTCCCATAGGACTATGTGACTTTTGTTTTTCCAAAATTTCCAGCCTATAATATTTAACAAAACAGCTCCACCCAGGCAAGTTCAGTGCATCTGGTTATTGTGTTAATCGCACAACATTTACTCTTCGCTGAATACTTGAGCAGCATTGCAAATTTGCTGAAAAGTACAGTAACAATTGGAAAATTCATAGTTTTCTCAATTTAATATTTATGCGTTGACAATTTTCAATCTATTCACATATTTACAATACTAATAAAAATATATATTCTAATATCCCCAGGATATTCACTATCTCCTCAATCAACAAAAACATTACTTTTCTCTTACACAAATCCATTACTACAAAAATCAAGCATTATAAACAACTATCTACAAGCCATTTACATTGTGAGCATTTCCTCTACTGACCATAAGTATCAAGTAGAAGATGTCTAAGCTCAAGGACTCAAATTGACATGCATTTTCACACATCATATTCGCCATGCTGAACAATTGTTTTTTGTCCCATTGAATTTCAAATTTTGCTGAACTATTGAAAATACTTCTCTAGTTTCAAATTATGCAATTTGAATACAGAAAACTTTTCACAAATGCCCTAAAACAGCATATCGGTCATAAAATAACACTCGAATCGGAATAGGATATGCCATCATAGAATTTTATCGAACAGAACAGAAATAGACAAAATGAAAATGGGATTAAATACAAATCGGACAAAAATACTACCAACTTTAAAATATTGAGAAAAAAAAGAGTATAAAATTTTATTAAATTTGACAGGGGCTAAAATATTCACAATTAACAATTAGTAATCTTTCATGACAGAAATTAGTTTCGGAAAACAATTTTCAATTCACTTGAAAATTATATCCTTGAAAGGAAAGAGTAGAAGATTATTTTTTTTAACAGTGGATTTTTCTAATTTCAAGTAATTACACATACAATTGAATTCCAGAATATTGTCCTAGGGAAACTTAGGATTCGAGGAATGGGGGCAATATCCCATTTATTTAATATAAGGTGTAGTAAAAAGGAAATCCATTATTTTTGCATTAAATTGAAGGTTTTATTTAGCATAGATAGAATGATACGATTTAGGTCAAATATGCACCGTTTTGTTCGATAACTTGTTGCCATTTTGGAGGTAATTTCATATTGCCTCTCTCATAGAAACCCTCGTCCCTATTGGCAAAAAACTGAAACAGTCGATTTTCACAATCTTCTCTTGAGGCGAATTTTTCACCTGCAAAATCATTCGTCATAGACAGGAAGAGGTGGTAATCACTTGGTGCCAGGTCCGGCCTATAAAGTGGATGCATTAGAACATCCCAACCAAGGTCCCGGAACTTCTGGCGAGTCACTATCGATGTATGCGGCCTGGCGTTGTCATGATGGAACACAATTTCTCTCCTATTGGCCAAAGCTGGCCGCTTCTGGGCGATTGCTTCTTTTAGACGGTCCAATTGTTGACAGTATAGGTCCAAATTAAGAGTTCGGCCGTAGGGGAGCAGCTTATAGTAGATGATTCCCTGCCAGTACCACCAAACACACAGCAAAACCTTCCTGGCTGTCAATCCTCGCTTGACCACCGTTTGCGCCGGGTGACCGCGATTTGACCACGACCGTTGTCGGTTGACGTTGTCGCAAGTGACCCACTTTTCATCACCAGTAACCATCCGCTTCAGAAATGGATCGATATTGTTGCGATTCAGTAGCGATTCGCAGATGGAAATTCGGTCCATGAGGTTTTTTTGCGATAACTCGCGTTGCACCCATACATCGAGCTTCTTTTTGTATCCAGCCTTATTTAAGTGATTCCAAACGATTTTTTGTGCAATGTTTAGCTCCTGGGCAATCAAAACAGTGCTTACGTAACGGTCGGACTCGACGATTTCCATTATTTTATCGACATTTTCGACAATTGGCCTTCCAGAGCGTGGTGCATCTTTGACATCAAAACTACCAGAACGAAATCGACAAAACCAAAATTGCGCATGGTTGACTGTTACAGTATCAGGACCATAAACACTATTCACATTTTCAGCTGCGCCTGGCTTGCGTTTTCGCCTTTATCGAAGAAAAACTGTAAAATATGGCGTATTTTCTTTTTGTTGGTGTCCATCTTTGACGTGTGCAAAAAAAATACTGAGTCAAGTAATCACAAAACTGTATCAGAAGCTTTTTTAGTACAAAATCTTATCTTTCTATCGCCATCTAGTTCAACCCGATCACACCTTTAAAACGGAAGATACAGACTCCTAAAGCCATCTATTGGCAAAATAATGGATTACTTTTTACTACAACTTAATTAAAATTTATTTAACTTAAAATCGGCAGTTTTAAATGTTTTTTAATTTTTCATTGATATGTTTGAACCACTGGGCTTAAAAATGATTTTTTTGTTCAAACAAATTTCCTATTGGGCCTAATTGACAGAATGGTTATCCAAAATTATATATTTTCAATAAATAAAAAATCGTTGAAAATTTCAATACTATCACTTTACTAGTCTAAAATTATTATCTCCATACATTAGTTTGTTTAGTGAAGACTATCTTGTTAAGATTAAGACTATCCTGTTTAGGTAAACACTACATAAGCTATTCATGTAATATTATCACAAATAGCACCCTCTAAATAGGTTCCTAATAAATTAGACAAGCAATTTAATAAAAAAAACTGAAAGGAGTCAAGTCAAAAAAGTTCACCAACGTCTTCAAAAGATTTATTCAAAAACATAACATTTTTTATGAACGTAAGATATTATCGAACCAAAAAAAAAAAAATTTCACATAAAAATTTTTCAACTATTGCACTTAAACCAAACACTAAAAATAAATAAATCAATAAAAAATTTTACGCATATTCAATAATGCTTATCGATTATTTTTATGTTAGTTTTTTTTTCTATATTTTTATTGATATTGTTTTATTTTTGTTCGCACAAAATTAACAAAATCATAAATATTTGTTGAATATTGCTTGTCAAGAAACTTTTCAGCATATTTTCATTTAAATTTTATACTCTATAACAACATAATCCCTATTCGTAGAGCCATTCTCTTAATAATACTAAACTCGAAGGATTATCATCATTTCGAATCGGAGCCACAAAATGTCATCGTCTTCGTTGTCGTCTTCGTCATCATCATCTTCAACGACTTTTATTACATTTTCTACTACTTTTACTGTGATTCTTTTTATTCAACCTTCTTAGTTTTAGTTTTCTTTTTAGATTTTGACTATATGCTATCAGAAAATAAAGAAAAAATCCTAATAAAAATAATAATAAACCATTTACAATTGAGATCAGTGTAAAGTTTACTACGCCACAATACCATTTACATTCGATGGTCCTTTTTTTCCATGAATAAATTTGCATATAATTTCTGATAGTTCGTTTAGAGAAGAAGAAGAAAAGGAAGAATTGAACTAAAAATTTTAGCTTTGAAACGACAAAGCAAAATACTGAAATGGGGACAAAACCCCACCAAAGAGAAAGAAAATTTTCGAGAAAAAATATTACCAACTCTGATAGAAAATTGCTTCTCATATCGAAAATTTCACCGAATATATGCAAATGATAAGGTCGCGGCAGCAGGCAGAAGACCCTTAAACGACTTATCCGATTATGGCTTGAAAACATTTTCGGTATTTTGACATCCAAGTTCACCTGAAAGTTCATTAATCCCACAGAAATATGCGATTGAGTCTGAGTCAGAAATTCACTTTCATTCTTTCATCAGAAAATTCTTTTTTACAGCAAGAATTTTCTAAATAAAAATAAATATTTTTAGGATAAGATTAATAGTCAAATTACGATAACACAGCAGAAATTTTTGTTCAGGTGTAATTTGATTCGGAAGACTTTAATGCATTTCGAGAGCAGTCGATTATTATAAAATGACTTTGGTATTTTCTCTTTCTTTTTCTACCCCTTAACCTACGTTTACAAAAGATCTGAACAACAAAATTGCTTAATATGGTCATAAGTTATATTGTTAAATGGAAAATTATCATTAAAGATCAATAAATTTTATGAAAAACAAATAGGATCGAGTCTATTTTACTACAACTCTACTCGAGGAGACATTAAAATGTTCCATTTTAAATTACAAAAAAAAAAATCTTCAAATTCAATCGAAGCACGTTTAGGAAATAATAAAAAGTCAATCACGATTTTGGAAACTCGACACTACCAGGCTAGGTGCTCCCCTTGAAAGGGTATCCAAATCGTTAGCATATCGGGCAGATGAGTGTTGGTCTGTTAACGATGGTCCAATTAAAAGTGAGTCACTAAAAAATGATCTGAGGATTAATCATGTGATGGGGAGACATTTATCAGTTCACTTTTTGGTCGTCTGCTTCTAACCGTTTGGAGATCCATCGTAATTGTTGTTATTGTCATCGTTCAAATCGTTATAGTCATCATTATTTCCATTCTGCCGATACTATCTTTATTCGAGTTCTCCTTACGGATCGTCATGTGAAAGAACTTTGGCCTCATTTAAATCTTATTCTCTGCTCAGTTCTTCTTTTTAAATTTTCTTCAAAATTCCAAAGTATCTCCGCTGCTTTTAGAATTTCCAGACTTCTATAATATAACAAACAGTAAAGTGACAATTTTATATGTTAAGGAATTTATTTGACGAGTAATAAATGAGCCTATCGATGGCACATAATGACTTCTAACCGCGAAATTTATTCGAATCCTTTATGAAAATGAGCAGAAATCATTTAAAATAAATCGAAATTCATTAGAATTTCTTTTCTGTTTGCTCATTTCTTTTCACATTTTTATATTATTTTTTGTTTTTATCTACAATCAAATTTAATGACTCAAATTAAAAATGTTCACATAATGAGTTATAAAATATGGTAAAATTTAGAGAAAATTACAATTATCAATCAACATGTTTGTTTATTTATTTTTATTGGATCAATTTCTCCAATGACATTACCAATATTCAATCTGAAACTTTCGGTTGGAAACTCTTTTTGTGAGCAGGCATAATGGTAAGGAGGAAATTTTGCATTTGAGTTTTTTTTTTGTTGAAAAATAGCTGCTAGCGGCAATGCGACATCTGTTTGGATCCATGAATTATTCTTCAGCAGATATTATGATTATTTTACCATAATAGCAAGTAAAAGAGAGAAATTTAATAATTAGAAGTGAAAAAAATGAATAAGTGGAAAAATAAGCCAAATTTAAGTTATTAAAATTTTATAGAAAACCAGAAAATTATGGCAAATAGTAAGCGGGAAGCAACGAATTTTTGCCTTGATCGGAAATAGATTTATAAGTTGGAGTATTTTTAAGTAATGTTTGAGTGAATTGTTAGGGCTGCTCCAATCTTAACAAGAGTGCATCTTAGAAAATAAAATTCTTAACAAGATCCAATAGACAATCCCGGCTAGAATTTCTGCAAATTCACATGTACATAAATATTGGTGGGTCTGTTTGGTAAAAAGACTTATTATTCTGTCAGGAAAACAAATTGCAAAAAATTACAAAATTCTGTTCAAAGTCAATTGAGCAAATTGAATGTTGTCTTTGCTACAAAATAGAATAAGGCACCAGCATAAACTGAGAGAATTGTGAAGGAATGTTTCGATAAAAAACAAAACATTAACAATTTGTACTGTCAAATATAATATCCAAACATGGACGTCTTCAAAATTGGGTGGGGGGGGGGTATAATACTGATAAGAAAAATACATAAAATGTCAATCTAAGGTAAAAACTAGGCAAAAAATCTCCAAAATTGAGTTGAAATTTGAAATTTTTGAGTATAACCGGTGCACTTTTGCTAGTCGGCAATTGAAAAATGCATCCTTTGATTTTTTTCTTAAATTTATATAAAATTTATGAAATTCATAGAAAATATCGAATAATCAAAATTAATTTCCGTAACTGACCACAGAGGAAAAATACTTTGTGATTTAAATTTGCTTTAGATTTGGTTAAGGTCCATAATTTTAAATAATTTTAATATCAAAATTTTCAATTTAAAAAAAAATCATTCACAGAGTAAACAGAATTTTGATATAACTATTTTCACTTTATCTAAAGATTATATACTATAATATAATACTACTAAAGGAAATCTTCATCTAAAGAATTAAAAGTTCGACTAATAGAGTAGGGGTTTGGCTGCCCCGTCCATTCTGTAGTACAAATTTTTTAAGAAGTCTCATCTGTATTTTTAAATTTATTTTCAATATGTTACCATTATCCTTATGCCAAACCATCCTTTATATAATCAAAATGACAAAAAAATTCAATTTTTATTTGTATTTATTGTGCTGGTTTTCTCTGCTTTTTAAACTCAATCCACCAATAATTCACTGCTGCTCGGCTTTTAAAATAGATGAAAATTACAATTATTTTATCGCCAAAACTTCATGTAAAAATTTGAACTGATGCCAAAATTTTCGAATATTTTTATTCCTTAATAATTTTTTGGCAATACTTCTGATTATTAAGAATGTACACTATTAAAATTTCTTATCCTTATTTATTGATAATGAAATGTATTTTTTTTTATTATATTATTCTTTTATTCATTATTAAAGGATTTTTTATATATAAATCAACATTTTGTCGTTACCACTCATATTGGAGAATAATTTTTTAGTCATTATAGCCGACAAGGAAGGTAACAAAAACACTCAAAATACCCCAAGTAAAAATTTAAAAATATTAAATTATGCCCATTTTCTGTTATGAGATTTTCCTTAAAAACCTTGAAGTTTTTTTAATTTCTTCAAATATAATTTTTATATTTCTGATAGCTTCCGATGGTTTAAATATTTTTTAACAAAAAAAATTAACTTTTTATGCAGTTGATCACAACTTTTACTATATATCAAAATTTTTGAAAAAAACTTTATTTAAAAGTTTAAAAAAAAATAATAAAATGAAAATTTTTAAAAATCACTTAAAAAAGTTTTCTTTAATAATAAAAATAATAATTTTTATTGAGATTACACAAACTGAGGCAATCAAAATAACTTACGTCCTACTTTTCTTCAGTTTATGCTTCAAAATACTATTGTAGTTAACAGGACTAAGGCAGGTTGAAAATCTCTTATATATTATCTCTGCGAGTCCCGCAAAAGGCTTATTTATAAAAGTAATTCATCCTTCCTTTTTTTAAGGTTTCCTGAGTTGAAAAATGATCCACTCACCCATTTGCTTAATTTTCAAACCTCCCTTTCACAAATGGATTGGTAACAATGACTATGGGTGATGATGAAGGTGTCTAGGTCACACAGCAGGCATAGTAAGGTAAACATCGCTTCATCTAGTCATAGGAAATTTTTAAGGAAACTGTTGGATGGAATCGATAATTCGGCTTTTAACGTTTACGGAACCAGCTGTTAATGACCATAACACATATTTTTCTGTTGCTCACCTTATTGGCAATAAACCTCTTGAACTATACACTGCCATTTTTCCTATATTAAAGCTCTCCTTTCCATGAAAATCTGTATTCAATGCGATCAACCTGACTTAAAGTGATAAGTGATTCAATACTCAATGATAATCCTCGTAAATTGTTAAATAACAGATTCATTTAGTAGTACTGGATCCCCAGCCATGATCGGTGAGATTTGCTACTGTTATATGCTCACGAAAAAATCCCCAATTTTCGTTATTTACTAATATCATTGGCTATGTAAAAGTAAACAGATTGGACCAAAATCGGCAGTATTCTTTCGATGAAATTATACAGAGGGAGTTGAACTAATTATATTAGTGAGGGAGTTGAGCTACACAAATTTCCGAAGCCGATAAGAGTAATGTTGGTTGATTTTGCGGATCACATTGCAGCGATCGCTGTCGGTAAATTTATAGAGGAGATCACTCAAACCACAAATGATGCATGACCCAAAACCGAGGTATTGCTAGTGATCAGCAATAAAGTAGAGGAAACTATTACTCTTACTGTCGATGGCTATAATATTATCTCTTAGCCATCGCTACGATACCAGGAAGTTCAGATTGACGTCAGGTTGCGTTCGCGAAGATCTAAAAATTGTTGTAGGGTCGATGATGCCTTAGCAAGGATTATCGGTACCCATGGAGCCCAGACAGGGACGATGCACGCTCATATCCACAGTTATTAACTGTATAATATTCTATGCTGCGCTTATCTGGACAGGAACTATGTAGACGGAAAAGTACAAGCATCAGGTGATGGCGATATATCGTTGAAGTAAACTTAAAGTTTTGAAACCATTCCATACTATCTCATATGACGCAAATCGACCTTCTGGCAGATGAAGGAGCCAACGACGATGAAAGGAAAATGATATCCATCGCGTCACCATCAGCAAAGAGGAAAGAAAAGAGACCGTGGCGAGATGAAAACGTCACTGGGACCTATTAATTACAGGGAGATTGACACATTATCTGATTCCTGATATAGGCGCGTGAAACGGAAGTAGCCATGGAGAAGAGAACCACTATATGTACCAGTTTCTGGCAGCATACGGGTGCTTTAGGGCATATCTATACCACCTTAAGGTGGGGGCGCGTGGCCGGTTTGATTTGCATGCTGGTGCGAGTGCTTCGCAAGGAATGGGGGCTTCGGACCAGAACGGTGAGAATCCTGTACAGAAGTGTGTTTGTTCCATGTGCGATGTATGCGTCGTGTGTGTGGGCTGATACTATGCGCCACCAGTATGCGAGGGTGGCCATAAACTCAGTGCAGCGTATGGTATTGTATGCATGTTTGAATGTGTGTAGGACCGTGTCGACCGAGGCGATGCAGTTTCTCATAGGAGAAATTCCATGGGACCTGGAGGTGCTGCGTGGAAGTATCCACTACCGTGTACGGTGGGGCATCCCGCTGGCAGGTTGTCCGGTTGGGAATGATGAGGTTCAGAATCTTAGTCCGTGCCATCAGCGCGTACAGGTCCTGAAGAAGATGCGTGAGATATGGCAGCAACGATGGGATGAGAGTGTGAATGGCAGAGCACGGATGTGTGCTTTTCCTCTACGTATAGTTTTGAATTTGGTCTGTTCCTTGGGTATTTGCTCACGGGACACGGCAGTATGAATGGGTTCCTGTATAGGCGTGGTCTGGCTACGGAGGCTAGATGCCCTTGTGGGGCGGAGGAGGAGAGTGTTAAGCACCTTCTCCTGGAGTGTGGCCTGTACGGGGACTTGCGTGATTTGGAGACGTGTGGAATCGTGGTGAATGAGGAGGGTGTGGATGTGAGTGGTGTGTTGAGTGTGAAAGAGAGATATGAATGCTTGAATGCGTTTGCCGGGGCACTGTTTGAGAGACGAATGAGAATGGTGCGTGAATGAGTGCGTGAATGACACGCAGGGTGGCTACAATCAGCTGAAAGACCAAGGTCGATTCCGGTTGTACCTTTGGGTTTTGGCGAACCCGCGTACCTGAGCTGGCTTAGCGGTGCCCAGGAATTTACAAGATTCCTTACCGTAGCTCTACGAGTGGAGTACAAACTAAAGTACTCTTAAAGCAAAAATGGGTACCACGGGGATCGGGAGCCCCACAGTAGAATATACTGTGCCCTATTGAGGTGAGGCGCCATTTGGCAGCTACATGGTGGTTGTGGTTAATACCCACGTCGAGGGTACGGTCTTCTGATCGCAGGTGGGAGGTAACTGGCAAATGTAGCAATGAATTGCACATATCTCGGGCACTGTCACTGCTAATGACAGTAGAGGTTTAGATAGACCTCGCCACGAGCAGGTGGAGAGTCAGCTTGTAACTGATTCTATCTGTTAACTGCCAGTAATGGTGGTGCGTTGATTGAGCGTATCTCGATTCCTATAGTCGTAGGTGACTCGTGGTCTTATGCGCGGGCAACTAAACCACGTTAAATAATAAACTTTAACCATCTTAAGGTGGAAGTTGATGCAACAAGCCCAAATTTTTGGCCCACAATCTGGGATGCGACATATTATTAGAGATTAGAGAAATAATCGACAAAAAGCTGTTCCAAAAGCGCATCATAACACAAATTTCAACATCGTACGTATGCTGATGTGTGGTAGCTGAATACGTATGCCGATCAATATAGAATCTTCGCAGAGCAGAAGGGATGAGAAAAGGGCAGCTTACACCCTTAATATGATAATAGACTTTATGTCAGTCTACTCCTCATGATTTAATACCTGACGGTGGCCTATGGAGAGTCATATTTGAAGAAAAGGAGGGTAGGGATCGATATTTCTACATTGCTTTCTGAAGATTTTCACCTAATAAACTAGTCTACATAAAATGCTGAAAAACGGAGCCTCTCAGAATCTCCCATTTAATCAAAGGGTAATTTTCCGCAATGTCCTCTTCAATTACCAACCTCGTCACTAAAGCAATCATATGTTGTTCAACTTACTATCTCCCACATCCTGAAACGAATGCCTCTTAAGAACTCTTATTAATCTCCTTAAATACTTAAATATACTCTATACATCTTAACAACTTCTAACTGTTTTCTCTAACTCACGTTTAATCAGTTTCTTTAAAAAGAAGCCAATGTCTGTATTCGCTAAATGGACCCATAGTCGCAGAACTACAAAAATTGCATTTGACTCGTGTTTAACACGGTTTTTATAATAGAATTCAGTAAAGAATTTACCAAGTTCGTGTCGATGGCCCTTTCATTTAAATTAAATCCTGCAATTGCAAATAATTGATGTGACAAAAACAGAAACTGTTTAACAAATAACGTCAGCTGTCAAAAGTTTAAGCAAAAGTCCATTTACAATTTATAAATAATTAATGTGCTTAGGAGAATTTTTTAAAAAGAATTTTGATATTTTTTAGAAGTTTTTTTTTTCATTATAATTAACGCAAAATTCATCCCCTTCCCGACACTAATATATTACGTCCAAGTCTAAATTTTGATTATTTTAAAGCAGCAAAAAATTCGATTTTACATTCTTTTGGTTGAAATTTTCAAGTTTAATTTTATTCCCTTATTCACATTAACATATATACTTGCATCCATTATGTATATACAATTTTATATTTATGGGCTTAAGCCAATGCTATTATATACCCTTCGCAGACTATCCTCGATGAAGTTTTAATAACGCCAAACCTCCATAGTATAATATATCATGCGCTACTAACTTCAAACCCTATTCTTTTATTTTAACTACTTTAAAAATATGATTTTTTTTTCATCTTTTTACTAATACAATATTTGTAACCTTTTTTCCTCTGCACTCTTATTTACTTAATATGCAGACCCGACTTTAATATGCAGACTTTTCGCTTATCTCTCTTATCATAAAGGAAAATAACAAATTAGTCTATGACAAGCCAACTGGTATTAAAAATGAGTAATTACTAGTAGACGAGTATACAAAATGAACAAAATTCACAGTAGAGAAGATGTGAGGCAGTATTTTAAGTTTATAAATATTTGAAAAGGCAAATATCCTACAGCATAGGGGAATATCTCAGATCTCCATTAATGGTTTCAAACACAGTCCTTTAGACTACACTATTTATACCTTCATCGAAGCTTTACTAAGAGTGGCAACTCTGCGTTAAACCCTTCTCCCCTCCCCCCTTTAATGATACGAAAAAAAGTAACTGCCCTTGCTAGTTTGATACTTGCACATGACATTGGAAGTCATTATCATTTTTTATTGTCCAGACTTAATCCTTTTAACCCATCTAATATTTACTTTTCTTTAATACTCGGATATTCCACTCTTCATATCTAACTCCTTTTATCTATATTATCTAAGTAACATCGGATAATTCTCATTTTCATTAAAATTTGCTTAGTTTCAGATCTCTCACAGTTCGAGCGAGCATAGTAGTAAAAGGACATTTGCGAGAATATTAAGTATTTACATGTTCTTACACTAATTCTATCTTTAGCAATTTTATCCACATATCCGTTAACATTCAGTTCAAATAATAAACAATTAATAGAGACGTTTTTGTATTTTAAATAGTTTTCCAGGATGAAGATAAAGAATTCTACTTCTGCTACTATATTTTTAAAAATTCCCCATTCAATCAAAATTCTATAAAATATTTTTTGCTATAAAAAAAATTGAATAATTACAAATATTGGTAATAACAAAAATAAAATAAACAATAGGGAATTATATAAAAAAAATTGATATATCAGGACAATTATTGCGCATCCTTTTAAACTAACAATATTCTGGAACAAATATTTCAGCAAAGAAATAAAATATAAGATTTCAAAAAACTAACTCAATATAAGTGTTGAAATTTGTTTGGTGCTTTCCATATTTTTTATTCAAAAATTTAGCAAATAGTTGATAAAATAAAAAGGTGAATTCCAAAATTATTAATAAGACAAGTTTGATAAATTACTTGGTTATTTTAACGATATTAAACAAAAAAAAAACATTTTTAAATTATTCACTGTAGCGTATAGTATATTATTTATAGTAATCGCAGTACGAATTGACACAGTACAGCCCGTCTTATTGCCAATGTTCCTCAAAGTAGCATACTTGCCACCATCCTTTTAAATATCTTTACTTCAGATATCGTTATAGTTAATAATAACAATATAGTCGCATATTCTAATAAAACAATATATGTCAAACTCTCTAAAACTACATCCTAAAGTTTAGATTATACCGTTCGTGCAATGCGGGATTTAAAGGGGAAATTTCTGAGAGTGTACAAAATTTGCACGTGAATGATATTGTGCAGGTTCGCTGCAAACAAAATTTGCACATTAGACGAGTAGTCTATTCAAAGTGCACGAGCAATTTACGGGAGCAAAAAATAATTTCAACATCATGCAAACGGTTCACGCATTTTTTCTCTAGCTGGTCGTTGCTGTCCTTATTTTATTAACTTTCTATTATTAATAATATTTTTACATTCATTTAATCATTTTAATGAATTTTTAATTCGTTTGTATATCTTTTTTACTAATATTAAATAAGTTGATACTTGCCACGATATACATTCATCTGTCAACTTTACTACACCAGCTTTTGACACGTTCTTAACTATACATCAGATAACCTTCATTTTGCATAAATTCATATGGCTTTAAATTATAAACAATAAATTTATCATATATCAAATAAATACGCTTGAATGAATATACTGTCAAGTGTCAATATAAACGATAATGAGTTCGCAACGATCAACATGAACGACATCATATGTAATTACAGAACCGCACAAATTCCCCTTCTCCATGCTTGCTAAGAGAAAAAATCTTTCAATTGCACGATCAGTGTAATATACCGGCGAACTATTTGTAGGCTTGAACGACTTTAGAACAAACCACTTGCAGAAGAAAATCGTGCATTGCGCGGATGGTGTAACCTTTTAAACTTTACCGTCAAAAAATGAAGTGGAGCCAAATATTAGATGGGTGGAAAGGATTAAGTGAAAATAGTATCCACATGAGAAAAGTATCAAATCTTAATGACAATTCAAATTGCAGAGAATGTCAAAGCACAATACTAAAGAATATCTATTCTATTAAATTAAAAACTCGTAATTAATATCTTAAGAATAAAAATCTAATTGGTAGTTAATAAAAATTAAAGAAAAAAATTTTTGAGTTATAAACTGGGACCGTTAGGATTTGTGAAAAAGTAAGTAAAACAACAGACACAAACAATGTATTTTTTGGAAAAATTTTGATATTGACCTTGTTAGAGTTTTGACAAAATTACAAAATAAATTTACCAAAGTAACACAGGCGCTCAGTTCTTTTGGAAGGCACAAAATTCTGATAATAACAGCAACATTGGAAATTGTCCACTTTTTTCTTAGAACTGGTTTTACATTGGGTAATTGGGTATTTTAGGGAAAATGTGTTTTGGTTTCATTAAGGAAACGTAGAGGAAGCTCCTCTAATCCACATTATCCTGACCGGAAGAAGAATATCCTTTCCAAATAAATTTCTCCGGGATATTTTACAATAAAAGTTGATAAAATGTATTTCCAGCTAAGGATAAAATAAACCCTTACTACCGAATTTATAATAAAGTCCTTGCGCAGAATAAGAAAAATATTTTTTAATGCTTTTTTGAGCCTGAGTAAAGATAATTGATATTAAATATGATATACTGTTGTATAGAAATTTATTTTTCCTACTGGATATGGGAATAAAATTTTTTTTTTGTTTGAACAAACTTTATTGTTATATTTTGTAATAACAAACAAAGTGATTTTTATTCAACTTTCTCCCATCTTTCGGGTAATAAGCGGATATATCAAAGCGAATATTTAAAAGGACCAATAACTGGCAAAAGTATTTTTAAAACAGTTCTGCAAGATAGGGCCTGGCATTGTCGTGTAGCAGAAATAGCTTATCATGTCTATTGTCCCATTCCGACAATTTTTCTTTCTAAGTTCGATTCAATCTTATTAGCTCTGGAGTCGACAATGATCACCAGTGATGATTTCTGGCAGTTTCAGGAGTTTATAACATATCAAAACCCTTTTATTCTACAATACTTTCTCCACGATTTAGGTAACTTACAATTGTCGTGGTAAATCAATTTCATATTTAATTCTATTTCAAGTTATGAAAAGGATAACTTTTAAAAAATTGTGAATTTTGTCCTCTCATGAAGATTTTGAACAAAATATATGGGTGGGTGTGTTTGATCTGCCATTGGCTAGAAAACGAAATTTTATTGAAAATTTTCATCAAAATTTCAACAACAAAATTTCTGAGGAAATGAAGAAAAAGTAAAATTTTGCACTACGTTTACCAAGAACGAAAAAAAATATGAAGCCTTTACACTTCATATTATCCCGATCAGAAGGAGAATGTCCTTTCGGTAAAAAAAAAATATTTAAGTGATTTTATTAACAATAAAAATTTGAAAAATGCATAAAATTCAATAAATTTTCTGTAATAAGGATGAAATCTTACTAACATATTTGCAAAAGGTCCTTGTACAGATTAAGAAACTTATTTTTTAATAATTTGCTTGATACTAAGTAGAAAAATAATATCATTAATGTTAAAATTTAGAAAATTTTACTGACAACTAGGAAGATATTCACAAATGTCAGTTAAAGTTATTCAAACGTGTCTGTCAAACTTTTACTTATGTACATTAAGCAAGGACACATTTGAAACCTAAGATAAGAGACTGGAAAGACATTACCGACATTTACTTCGACTATTCAAGATCAAAACTATCATTAAATAATAAACATATAGCACAGAACGAAATTTTGGATTTAGAGACTTAAATTTTTGGATTTAACGCAACCTTCCGATTGCGGTAAAATATCTTGCAAAATCTTTCGTAGAATTAGTAATACTACTTTATCAATTATACTCCTCTCTATTTCTATAAAAATCCCCTTGTACGATAACCGTCACCTACTACAGTCCCCCAAAAGAAGTGAAGATAGTTTGTTTGATTATTCGAATAAGCCTTGAAAAGCAAATCAGTACCAACTGATGGTAGCTCCTCTTTATAAATTTTAATCTATTATAAAAATATTGTCGAAAAATATCCTTGTTATAATAATTATAGTTTTAAATATCAATTCATTATTTTTTTTTACAAAATTTGTCGCAGTTTTTATTTACCAGACCTTATTTAGAATTTCAATGATAATGAAATAATTTTAAAAAAATATTTTGTGTAAAAATTAGATGCCATAATTCCAGAAATATTTTTTAATCTTTACAATAAATGACAAATGAAAACCGTAAGTTTAGCAGCTTTCATAGTTGAAGACAATCTAAACGCACCTTTTTAACAGCACAATATTAGTGATATACTTACGAGTAATTAAGAAGTTTATAAAAAAACTAGCAAATATTCGTAGATGTAGTTTTTCTTCAAGTCATTTTTAGTTTCATTTTCTAAGACACACATATGTCACTACTAAAGAGTTTTCGAATAAGAGTGATATGATTTCTTTTTAAAAAAAACACACTAATTGTTAAAGAAATTCAAATGTTTTTTATTTAATGAGAAGTACAATCGATACAATTAAGTTCTGAATAAAACGTCATTCAAATGGCCTCCACGACTTCTTTTGCAGGAACGAATTCAATGAACCCAATTTTCGAGCACTTTTTCCACTAAATCAAGTCGTATGTCATGAATAGCACATTCAATATTGACTTCTAAAGCTTGAAGAGAGTCTGGTTTATTGCTAAAGACCAATGACTTCAAAAAACCCCACAAGAAATAACATACTCTAATGGTGTTAAATCACAACTTCTTGGAGGCCATTCAATATCACAATTTCTTGAAATAATCGAATCTCCAAACTTTTCTCGCAATAATTCGGTTGTTGCACGTGCTGTGTGGCACGTAGCCCCGTCTTGTTGGAACCAGATGTTGTTAAGATCAACTTCTTCCAATTTCGGCCATAAAAAGGTGGTTATCATCGATCTATACATCTCTCCATCGACAGTAACGATGTTACCAGCTTTATTTCGAAAGAAGTACGGACCGATGATTCCACCAGACCAAAAACCACACCAAACTGCACAATTTAGGTGAATGTAATGGGTGTTCATGAATAATTTGTGGATTTTCTTCGCACCAGATTCGACAATTTTGTTTATTTACCGCACCACTCAGGTGAAAGTGAGCCTAATCGGAGAAGATGATTTTCTTAAAAAAATCGTTATCGTTTTTAAGTTGTTCCAAGACAAAATCAGCAAATTCACGACGTTTACGGTGGTCCAATGGCTTCAGTTCTTGAGTGATAACAATTTTATATGGATGCAAGCCCAAATCCTTTCTCAAAATCCGCCAGGTTGTTGTTTGAGACAGTCCCAATTCTTGAGAACGTCTTGGAATCGAAAAATTGCGGTCTTCAGCAACACCTGCATGAATGGCAGCAATATATTCATTACTTCGAGCGGTTCTTTATCTTATTGGCACTTGAACATTATGTAAAGAAAATGTACGCTCGAAATTTTTAACAATTCGACGAATAGAGAGCACAGTTGGACGATTATTACGATCATAAAATGGCAAAAGCGCACGAAAAGTTGCAATTGGAGAACGATTACTTTTATATTAAAATTGAATTATTTGTAAAGGTTATTCTTGCGTATATCTCTTTATGATAAAATTGTAAACATTACTGAATACAATGAAAAAAAAGACCGATCATGACATATTAAAAATGGCCGAAACGTTACCTAGAAATCATACCACTCTTATTGGAAAACCCTATATATTCAAATTCAAGACGACAGCATAGTTAAGAACGCCAAATCAAAGCACTGAAGTTGAATTTATAGTATAACATATGTAGTAGCAAATTCAAAAATAAACATTTAATGTTTTTCCATCCTCTTTAAAAGGATATATTTTCTTGTCATAAAATAACCTAAAAAATAAGATAATAAATAGAAAAAATTAGTATGATTGGATATGGGAAAGTGATACGAAAGTGTACAAATACTGAGTTCGAACAATAAGAAATTCCAAAGGCAAATAAATATGTAAAAAAATATGAACTACTTGAGAAGAGTGGGATACACGCGTCAAAGAGGGGTAATACAACAACAAAAAACATCCTACAAATACGTCGGAAGAAATTGCCGACTCTGTCTTAGGTGTTTTTGCCATCAAATATTTTTTATGCTACCTTCTTCCAGGTTTGTTCGTTACTAAATTCCAATATTATTTTTTTTTTCATTTCTAACCTCTTCCTTATCAATATATCTTTTGAGCATACTTTTCTCACCTGGTACCGTCTTTTACCTCACCTTTACTGTCTTTTCTATTTTGAGTGCGTCTCTCTAGAGAACTTCATAAAAAGTTATAACATCCTACTTGGGACCAATTTGTATTATTGCTTTGGAGCACTCCTTTTCGTCCTGTACAAAATGTTTTATAGCAAATTTTGCCAGTTTCTTACTGTTTTCGCGCCTCATACAAAATATATTGTATCATTTCCGTTGTAAATTTTTTTTTTTTTTACTTTTACTGTCTCTTTTTATTTTAACTGTTCTGTTTATACTATCATTTTAATAATATTCTTAATGTCCTGTTTTTTATGCATAAATTCATTTTCTAACATCACTAAATATACGTTAGTATCTATAATATATAAATTCACAAGTAATAACTACTGACAACAACAAAATATGAATAAAAAGAAAAAGAAAAGTGTTTATGTGAGTTTAAATATGTGCGAATAGATGTTATGTGACAAGATGAAATGGAATATAACAGGAAGGATATGCTCATATCAGACTAGGATGAGAATAGAAGAAAAAATGTCTCCCTTTTTCTGTGTTGGCTTCTTATCACGATGCCAGGCAAACGGAGAAAAAATTCAAGGTAAAAAATTAATATGGACTCGTTTGCCTCATGTTGTTGCCTGTGTTTTCGCACATTTTCCCTTATAAATGTTTGCTTCCTACCACTTTTACTTTTATATCATGCACTGTGTTAAAGAGAAACGACATTCATTGAAAATTGAAATTAAATGTTGCGAGATAACATCGCATTCGGCTTAATCATACTCGATGTAGGAGATGGTGAATATTTTGTTTCCTAAGTGAAATTTCCTCCTTGTCTTATGAAGGTCTCTTAAACTCTCTTCTTTTCTATTATTATTATTTACCCCTCAACCCCCCTCCCCCCACCCTTTAACAAAAAAATCTTCGGTTTCCTATTTTGAATCATTCTAGTCATTAATTGTATTGTTGTGGGCATCATAAAATTGTTAAATATCAGTAAACAAAAAATGTTACACTTCCACATGGATCTTCACATCATAATAATTAGGAATTGGAACAGATTTTATCGTTAATAGTCGCGGAAATGTTTTCATGCGTAATAAATTATGTTTGAATTTTATTTTCTTCTATAGACGGCCGTATGCTTCTGACTATATATTCGTAAATTTAACGTCATCAATTTTATTCTTTGTAGGTGGAAGAAAATAGAAAATTATTAGAATGCTTTCACACATTATAAAATATATTTTCACCTATAAAATTTATAACCCAAATAGATCTCTGTTTATCTTCTTTTTCTCGGTGAAATTTTTTTTGTAATTTTATGGTTAGTAAATTAAAATAAAAATGAATAAGGGAAAAATATTTTTACACATTTAGAAAATTAATGGAAATATACTACAAAAATGTATATAATTTTCAATTTATGCCGAAGTACATTTATGGAGAGAAATATTGATTGACTATATGTTTTAATTCGTCTAAAGTAATATTGATAATAACATACGAGGTCTGTTCAAAAAGTATCACGAATTTTGAATTTCCGCGGATTCGATTTTAGATTTTTTGTGGTGTTCTGTTGGTACTCATACCTCTCACTTATACCGACAAGTTCAGCCATTTTGAATGTTCAGTTAATTTTTGACAGCTGCTTTGCTTGCACGTGTTTTGGCTCGTCTTGAATTTTTGCTCAGTTTTGAGCAAAAACAGCATCGCATTTACATTGCTAAGGAGCTGTTGAACTCTGTTCGCGATGACCAAAATTTGCTCCAGAAGGTCATAACTGGTGACGAACCATGGATTTATGGTTATCACGTGGAAACCAAAGCTTAATCATTCCAATGGAAGCTGTCGCACGAGCCAAGACCGAAAAAAGCGCGAAAAGTTCGGTCAAATGTGAAGGTTTTGCTTACAGTTTACTTTGATTACAGGGGCGTAGTGCATCATAAGTTTCTACCACAGGGTAGAATGGTCAATAAAGAATATTACCTGTAAGCTATGTGCAAGTTGCGCCAAGCAATCCGCCAGAAACGCCCGGATTTGTGGAAGAACAAAAATTGGCTTTTGCACCATGATAACGGCCCTGCTCACGCATCGTTGCTTGTGTGCGAATTTTTGGCCAAAAACAATACATTAATAGTGCCGCAGCCACCGTATTCCCCAGATCTGGCCCCCTGTTACTTTTTCTTATTCTCGAAACTGAAGAGCCCCATGAAAGGACGACGCTACGCTACGATTGAGGAGATAAAGACGGCATTGAAGGAGGAGCTGAACAAGATCACAAAAGATGATTTTTTGAAGTGCTTCGAGGATTGGAAAAAACGTTGGCACAAATGTATAATATGTGGTGGGGATTACTTTGAAGGAGACAAAATAGATATTCATGAATAAATAAATAATTTTTGAAAAAACACAAAATTCGCGATCAAAAAACTGAGATGAACAGTTTTGCTTTTAAGAAATGAACTAAAACAAATATTCTAACCAAAATAAATTATTTGAAATAATATTCTTATATATTAAAAAAATGTCTTTTTTTAATAGAAAATATAATAATATAATCAGAAAATATCAACTTGAAACTTTCAGAAGTATACAAACCCAAATGGAGAATGCGAAAATTTGTTTCGATTCAAAAAATCTTCAATTTAAGACTAGGTCCGTTTACTGGATCATACCTCCAATCAGAAAATTTGTACATAAAAATTGCAAAAGTAAACAAACCCAAATGGTAAATGTAAAAGTTTTTGTTTATGTAAAACAAACATGGCGCGAATTTTACGCTACGATTTTGTTAAGTTTGTATTACCTGACAATTATCAGGTAATAGAAACTTAACAAAATTGTAGGGGAAATTGTCACAATTTTATTTGCAGGTAATTTTTACCTAACCTACGTCAATTTTTCATTTTAAAATTGCCTTAAAAGAGCTAATTTAAATTATCAGTTCAAGTTATTTTAAAAAAAATCCCATAAAAAAATGCTATTCCCAAAGCTTTCTGCTTTATCTTCGACTACTTTATACAAGAAAATTAGCGGTCAAGAAACTGTACCGTACGTTAATTAATCATTAGTTATTCTAATGCAGTCCTTTGGACATAAGCTTAAGATTACCTCGTTAAGAATATTATAAAATATATTATGAAGCATTTTCAAAACGTTATATTTTAATACTTAGAAAAAATCTGTTCAAAATCGTTTCTTTTTTTGCCCACAAGAAATCTTAACCCAAATAAATCAACTTTAATTTCTGTGTATTTTATTCACATACAATTTTTGTAAGTAGAACACATGAAAAGTAAATTAATTTTTGTGCTCTGAAATTAATTTTTTTCTCACATTCATTTATAGCATTTTAATAAATACACGATGAGCTTCTATCACCGAAAAAAGGATAAAATAGAGAGAATATATTCTCGTAATATTAATATTATCACATATTGCATATTTTAATTATGTTTATTATGATTATGTCCATTATCTAGCCTGTATAGTGTACTCACTGCTCATACTCCTTCTCGTATTATATGGGCAAAAACACTAATTCAATTTGCACATAAACTAAAAGACTTGACAGATGCCAGAATGCATGTTCTCATAGTCCTTGCCTATCCTTCACTTTGTACATCAGTTTTCTCTACCAGCAGTATCCCAACTTACAAGGATTAACAATAGAGTACATCGTCGCATATAGCTTGTAATAATAATTCCCATACACATTCCATTCATGAGTGAACAAATAAATATTGCGGAAGTAAAAAGGATTAAAAAAAACCTTTCACTATTCATTCTTTGCATAATTAAGTCGAGCAAAATCCTTGAAATATGCATACACCGTCACGTCTATAACATCAAGTGAAATAATGAATTTTGTGTACTAATTTTTGGTGGTAAAAATATTTTTTTCTGTGAATCGCTCATGTACTATTTTTACTTAACGTTTATTTAAAACTATTTTAAATTAAAGTCAAAATGATCCTAGATAAGACCGAAATGTATGATGCAAAGATAGAAAGTATATGTGTATGCTAAACCAGATTGAATGTTGAATATATTTTTGACGACAGTCTTAATATCAATTTTATTTCTAACATTAGTGTTATAGCATTAATTAGAGTTTGACATTTTGGATATTAGAATTTACAATAAGATTTGCTATTAAAAAGAAAATTTTGGTATATCAATTTTTAATCAAATTAATAAATGATAACAAAGTGAAAAATTGTCTAATAAAACAATGAGTTTTTTAATGTGATAAAAGTTAAAAAATCAATTTTCTTATACAACTATTAACGCACAAATTTTCTTTAAAAATTATCTTCATTTATAAAATCCTTCCAATAATATTTTTGATTTTCTTCAAATCTTCACAAAACCATTTTTTTTTTTTAAAAACGCCTATACCACACAGGTACAATCATATCGGATGATCAAAAAAAAAAATTGGCATTAAAAAATAATAATAAAAATTAACCCACAAAAAAAAAAAAAAATAATTTCCCATATTTATCAAAATTATTCATACCAAAAAGGATACATTTTTATCAGAAAAGTTTGCCCATTAAAGATGATAAAGTTGATAAACTACTTTCGGGAAAAAAAGCTAATTTCAGAAAATTAGCAAAAAGGACACTAATAATAATCAGAGCCAATATTCAGTTTACAATATACCATCTACAAAGAAAATAAAAACGAGAAAGAAAAAAATAACAACTAAATGAGTATAGTGAAAATTTTGTATGAATATCGCACGTTTATCATTTATATTTTTGTCGGTCTATAAAAGGAAATATCAAAAGTATACCTTTTCCTTGGTAGAAAAAGATAAGAAGACAAAATAAAATTATGATTATATGGAAGACATGATGACAATGATGACGGTGACGATGGTGACGATGGTGACGATAGTAATGATTATTTCTATGATGATGGTGACGATGATTGTGGGTAATGAAAGGAGGCAGAGACAAATAACTAACGATCAATAAAAAGGTAAAAGTTAAAAAGGATAATCATAATACTTGTGGCCGAACGACCGACCGACCGATGTCAGGAAAGCAATAATTAAGCAAAAACGTTATTCCTTGTCAACGTTTCATTTCGAATCAATTAATCTTCATTGCCTGAGTTTGGGTCACAATGGAAAAATATGATTCCAAGTCCTTTGGTGGTCGTTTATAGTCCTTTTTACCTCTACTATCAGTGAAAGTGCTATGATATATAATTCAACCTATTATTTATAGTATGAAAAAGGAGAGAGAAAAATTGTCCTTGATTTCTCAACTATTTACGAGTAGAGACAACATCACTGCAATAAGTTAGGCTCTTCTTATTCGAAAGGACACTGTCGCCAGTAAATCGACCGATTTTATACATGCCGGAAAAGGTAGAAAATTAGAAGTTGAACTGTTGTGGATAGTAGATAATTATTTACTGGGGTTAGTGGAAAAGGAAGAAAATGAGAAAATATGACAAAACAGAAAATAATGCTAGAAATTTTATGAAGACAAGCTAAAGGCTCTTGTTGTTTGGCCGATGGTTATCGTTTTATGATTCAAACAACCGGAATTTAGGTATTCACAATACCAGACGGCCTTTTGCCATTTTTGTCATTAGCAGAACGTAACCTTTACAACCACCAATGTGATCACCATCATTTTGATCACAACAATTACCATCGTTCGTTCATCACTATAATCAATGGTGTGGCGTGCACAGCCATAGCGAAACAGGAAACGAAGGAAACGTTATTGACAAAAGGCAAAAATAATTCAAGTTTTCAAGTGATTTTCTGACACTTTCAATTCTTCTAGAACGGATAAGCCATGTACTAGCCTTCGGGTTTTGGTGCGTGCATTTTGGTCATATATTAATTGTTATAATTACGGAATTGCCTTCATTAAGAATAATCTAGGAGCCTTGAGTCTTTCTTTAAGTACAAGATCTACACGCATTTATTGGTATGTAAGATCCTGTACATATCCTTTAAGTATAAATGAGCACACCTCATTTGGTAACAATAGATGACTATCGACTTCATTGGTCAGACGAGATTTACTGAGTGTGGCAGGTTTTTATTTATCGATTAACAGGTGTTCGTATAGGTGAACAAATATCACCTTTTAAGTGTTATGGCCATGAAAACAATACTCGTAATCATATCAGCACAGGTAATTTTCTCACATTCATTTTCAAGGCTCATCTGCTCCTATTTTGCCTTATTCAGAGACCATGATTTTATCAAGTTTAACTTTTTTTTTTTTATAACTAGTTGTCAATTTTCGGCCATAAATTTTCTATCAATTCGAATGGGTAATTTTAGTTTTTTTTTTTTTAAATTCTTTTTCTACAACTTTGCTAGAATATAGAAACCTCAAGTCTATGGTATGAACATAAAATCTTTCCATCGTATTCGGACTTTATTGATTGGAAGTTAAAAAGACAATAAGTGCAGACGGCTCCTAGCGAACGGCACCCCAATGTGACTGATATTATCTTTATGACAACTTGAACTTAGTAGTTTTATATCCTTGAACATTTTACTAGATGATACTAGATATTTTTGGGAACGAATTTGTTTTTGATCGGTGTATTTTTTTTATTACAGGATTTAAATTGTATTCGAGTATCAATTATAATTTCTCTAAAAAATTAAAAGTTTTTTTTGTCTGGTATCCTTCGGACCTCAACATATTATTTTAGCAAATTAATTTAAAATTTATCATAAAAATACAAGCAAGAAGTTTTTTTGTCAAGTTCAGTAATACTTTATTTATTTAAAATATCTAACAATTGGCCTTTGGAAGATCTAAAATGGGATAGTTAATTTATAAGAGTATCAAAATTTTTTGATAAGTATCCATGGAATTTCTTGTAAAGTTGCACGAACGCGTCATGAGCAAAAATAGCATTTAAGTCACAGTGGACTAAATTATTATGAACATAAGAAGGACGGTTGATAATTTTACAAAGGATATTTAACTACAAGTATTGCATTTCAAGTCTGTAGGTTCATATGTGTTTGATTAATAAATTACTGTTTGTTAATAATTTCAATCTGACATCAATAGTAAAAACAATGGTAGGTACTATGTAAGTTCCAATCTTTTAAGTCATATCTGTGTATTCTAGGTAAATCTTTTGCTAGTGAATAGATGGTATAGAGCAGAGAGTAAAAGTAACACGTACACTTTTTATCTTATACATTTTATTCTCCATTTCGCAAGTCAGTGTTGGAGTTTAAAAAAGTTTTGTTGAAGTATTTTAGATGCAATATTAGAATTCTTGGCAGTTTTTATAACATAATTTCTCTATTGTCGGCATACTCAACCATAAGAATATTATAAATGGTAGGGAATTTTAAAAGTGCAACTGTTATGAATACTGTTCTAAGATATGCCAGCCCAAATAGAACTATTATCTGAATATTCTTGGCCTTAATAAATTTGGAAGTTATGTTCTGACAGATAGGATTGAATAATAAGAGTACATAAGATACAAATTTTGTCAGATATTTTATATAGGGTGGTCCATCTAGCGGCTCCATTTTGAACTACTATTTATTTGAAGTACTAGAGTGTTAAATGTCAACACGAGTTGACAGATTGTTAGTTGTAAATCAGAATTTTACGAAATGGTAATCCATACGCTTGAAGAAAACTGGGAAATATTGAGAACTTACTTCCAAAGTGGTGAGTCATCAACCCAAAATATCAGAAATTTAAATAAAAAAATTAGTAAAGATCGAATGCCATCATGTGAATTTGTGGGCAAATTCGTGAAGCGAGGTCGCGAAACTGGTTTGTTGGTTGCCAAAGCAACTCGTTCCCGCTCTAAGACAGTGCGTACGACCGAGAATATTGCCGCCGTTGCTGAAAATGTCAGTGATCATCCATCAACATCAACTCGTCACCGTTCTCAGGAATTGAACATTTCTCGCACTTCTCTGTTGAAAACAAAGACCTCGGTATGAAAGCTTACAAAGTTCAATTAGTCCAACAGCTAAAGCCTCATGACCATCCGATGCGTTTTCGGTTTGCCCAATGGACTTAAGATCAATTGGCCGAAGATGAGCATTTTTACCGAAAAATCATCTTTTCGGATGAGGCCCATTTACACCTCGGTGGGTATGTCAACAAACAAAGTTGTCGCATCTGGGGCTCAGAAAATCCATACGTCACCATGGAAAAGCCGATGCATCCACAACGAGTAACGGCTTGGTGCGGATTTTGGAGTGGAGGCATCATTAGCCCGTTTTTCTACGAAAACGATGAAGGAGCCGCTGTTACGGTCAATGGTGAGCGCTATCGTGGCATGCTCAATGAATTTTTGTTTCCAAAAGTTGAAGAGAATGGCATGGACGACATTTGGTTTCAACAGGACGGGGCCACTTGCCACACAGCCAACGTAACAATCCAACTTTTAGGCACTGCTTTCGGAAACCGAATAATCAGCCGAAATTCTAATGTCAATTGGCCGTCTCAGAGCTGTGATTTCAGACCGTTGAATTATTTTATGTGGGGAGCCATTATTGATAAATGTTACGAAAGACATCCAGAGACAATTGAGGCCTTGAAACACGAATCCAAATTTGCCATTGAAGAGATACAGGCCCGGACGATCGAAAATGTACTGAAAAATTGGGTCGAGCGAATGGGGTACTGTAACGCCAGCCGTTACAACAACACAACATTAATTTTTGTTATGTATATATACTCTTCCAAAATCTTGCTTCAAAGAAAAACCTAACTTATTTGTCAAAAATTTGCTAAATATTTCTGCTCCACATATCAAAATAGAAGACAATCAATCGCATTATTGAAATAAACAACAAAATTATATCTCCAATCTCTATGAGTCTTACCCCTTAAAAAATGTTTAGCCCTCTAAAATCAAATCTGCTATAATATTATATACCTTTCCAATAAAAAATTCCTCATACCAATATAATAATAATTCTAATCCTGAAGCTTATTCCCAAAAATACTTTAGTTTTCATTGAATACATTTTGAATGGTATCCTGCGCATACTCTTAAAATTTTCACTTAATCAAATGATACCTAAGATCAATCTTTAGTGAAAAACTTCTATTAATATGACTCAATCCATTCCTAGATAATCAATATTTTTTTTCTGATCACCAACTTGGCTTTCCAACTAAACACTCTACAATCCAGCAATGCCATCGTATGTTGATTATATTACATCCTCGAAAGGTTCGTGTCTTAGTTCCTATCTTACAAATGCATTATCTCTCCCAATGTTCATTTCAAAGTAGCAATTAATATATGCCCTTTTCATCTAGAGCTATACAAAGCAGTATTTTTAGCCACAGGTTATATACTATTTAAACCAAGGATACCCTATCTAATCCTGATAGGGTGTTAATGGTATAATTTCATTGGCGTACTCGCTTCTCCTTCACTCTTCTACGAAAATGCTTTGCTATTTATTCCTTGATGAAAACATCATCCTACCAACATACAAAATGATTATATTTCTATTAAGATATAAATTACTCAGGACTTTGCGTAGATAATAAATTATCCCACAATCCATGTATTAGACTAAAAGGACTTGAAACTAATTTACGTGATCTGGACAACCATTCCAAACTAATAATAAATAGTAAACTTTTTATATACAACATAATTATAAAACCAATTTGGACTTATGTAATTGATATCTGTTCGTAATAAATGCACTACATTATGATCGTAATGTTTTCTTTTGTTCAGGACGTCTTGTTATCCTAGATATCGGCGATGATAATAGAAGAAAATAATTTGTTCTGTTACTTTCCCCAGCAATAATTATCGGAGATTAAAGAGACCGTAGCCTCTAGATTTATTAGTAAATTAACTTGTGATATATCTATTGTACTTGATATAATACATTTATAGTTGTAGATATCGCAATAAGAAAAAAAAATTAATGATATGCATTGCAATAAAATTGAATGTAAACTTTTAACTTCATTTCCAAAGCTTTTAAACCCTATATTATAGGTACTAATAAATTTGAGGAAAAAAAATGATTTTAACTTCAAAAAAATAAATTTGCTCATTTTTAAATTCATTCTGTAAGTATACAAAAAAGTCAACCATGATTTTTTGTAACACTCTTTGCACAAGGAAGTAATAATATTTTTATATTCAATAAGAAAAATCTCATCTAAATTTTGTTATCAATTAAAAAAATTACCATAACTTTACCAATCTGAAAGCTTAAAATTATTCCATAAAAAAAAAGAATTTAAACAAAATATGTATAATAAACAATTCTTCCTTGTGAGGCCTTTTAACGTCTTGCCTAGGATCAAAATTTTTACCTTTTAAAAAAATATGTTTAGTGATATTATATGATAAAAACTATAGTTTAAAAAACCTACTTAAGAAAAGATGAAAAAATGTAACTTGATTTAATACACAACAACAAAATTCCAAAATTATTACTCTTCTCAGACTTTTTAAATGTGCCGTTTTAGCTAAGCTAGAAAATTGAACTAACAATATTCGCTTAACACGTTAAAAAATTTTGAATTTTTAACCGATTTTTATAAAAAAATCCATTTAATCAATTGTTATAGCAAAAAATTCTAACCAAAAATAAAATTAAAAATTTTTATTTTAACTCAAAAATATCCTCTTGCACATTTTAAACTATCAACAAAAAAAATCCACTTCAAAATTCAGGACCCCATAGAATGAGCATTTGTCAACTATTGTTACTGCGATGACATTTATATGATATTGAAGGCTTGCCTATACTTTCGGTATGCCATCTTGTTAATATTTTAACAGGCCGACACCGACTGTTACCAAAATGTCTATACCAATTTTTCTTGTTGTTATATTTCCCTTTTAGTGCACCATTGATTTGTATGCGTGCGACATGTTAAAAAGATCAAATACAAAATAAAAAAAAAAAACAAAACAAAAATAAAATTCATGTCCATGTCCTTTGCCTATAACATTTTTTTTTTCTTTCAATGTGATTTCATTTTTTAGTTCTTCGTTTTCAATTTTTTTCCGTTTCTTTTTCTGTTCAATTTTTATTGATAGAAAATATTTTGGGGGTGCCATTTTCACTAGCTCCTCTTAATTTTTTACACGTTTTCTCATTTTTCTCTATTTATTTAATATTACTTACTCGCAAAACAAATAAAAACCATGTCACGATAGGAATAGTGATTTTGAATTGGCCGCACGCGTTTTCTGTTTACTCACATGCTATATTATACATATCATGAACCTGATCCAATACGATAGTTCAGAAACCTTCTGCTCCCTTCTTCAATAGACAAAAGAAAATATTCCATTGCTCTTTTCCCGACCAAAAAAAAAATAAATATTTACATAAAAAAAAACACAAAACTTGTGACATTTTTCATCGGGTTTGAGACTACGAGTATTTCTAATCGGATTCACCTAGACAATGACAATATGGTGAATCCTTGCGCATTTAGTGTATGCAAAAGTTTTCTTTTTTCATTTCGTATTCAAGAGATTTGAATAAGTTTATTGGACAAATAACCTACAATTTTTTTTCCAATAAGTTATTCTCTTATTCAAAAAGAAGATCTACTTCCACTACCTTGAATTGTTCATGTGTTAGCTTGGCTCTTTAAGGGCAACTACACCAATACGCATTTTGACATGGATATGGTAAGAAAAGAATCAGTCGCAAAAAAATGTCCGCCTACCTCACATTTGACTATTCCTGCCAAATTCTAATCGATATGATTGTGACGTGATCATCAAACCAAACCGAATTCGTCCTGTTCTCATTTATATGTTCAACATTACATATCCCAGACAAGAGCAAGGATAATAAAAACAATTGCTTCTTTTTTTTACGTTTATCAATATAAAAAATAATAATAAATGAATAAAAAGGGGCGGAAGGGGGGGGGGGGGGTAAAGAAATGAAAAAATGTCAAAATGGAATCAAAACCGAAAAAGAGAAAATATTTTATTCGGTCATGAATATCAATTCAATTTTTTGATTTTATTTTCGCATAAAATGAAGCGTATTCTATTTAAGTAAATAAGTAAGAAAGTAAGTAAATAAATAACTGGGCGATCATATTTAAAACAAAGAATGATAAAAAAACATATACAACCCACCACCGCCAAATCACACTAAATTACGGGGGAGGAAATCAGCTCTATAAAAAAAAAAACAAATACGGTAACATGTACTTAGAATTTGCGTGAGCAGAAACACTTTGTCTATTCTCAGAATAGTAAGTATGTTGCTTTCCGAAAAGAATTTTTAGTTTTTCTTATCCTTTTTCTAAGTTCTCTTTTACGATTTATTATTTTTAAGGCATTTTCTTAACTTATTCGCCATCAATTCGTTTTGTTCTTTTCATAATAATTATTGATTAAGCATATTGAATTTCTCTTTTTTATTTACATTTTCATAGGATAATATTATCCTTTTTCTATAATTTATCAAAATTCGCATATTTCTTACATTTTTTTAAAAAGTAATATATTTTGTTTTGTCCTTTTTGTTCTTTTTTTATTATTTTGATTAAAATTATGATATTAAAATTAAGAAAAAAACTTAAGAACTTTTTTTATTTTTGCCATTTGAATTCCACGTCCCTAAGACGGAGGATATCATATTCGGCATTCAAGTTGAATGAATATTTTTTGTAATATTAATCCTAGACATGAAATATTTTTGAATTATTGATTTTCAAAATGATTTACATTATTTCTTTTCATTTTCATATCAAATAAATCAAATAAATATACAAAATTTTTGAGTTGACAAATACAATAAAAATTTATTAAAAAAATAATCAACTTTGGTAAGGATAATACTTTTTTTTTATATATTGTAAATTTTATAAGAATTATTTCTAATAAGGAAAAAAAATAAAAGAAATTTTAAACAAATATATTTCAATAAAAAAATTGAGAAAACTAGCTTTGACTGAAGAAGCTGTTTTTTAAAAAAGAGTATTTATTAAAAAAATATTTTTTTTTGGAATATAGAAAAATTATGTTTCCTTATAAATTTATTTAAAATAACTTGTAGTTTTTTTTTTGCAAAAAAGAGTAAAAGAAAAAATCATTAACTTTAGATAGGCATCAAAAATAATATTATGAACCCAAGACGATTCCAGAAAACAATCTTTTAAAAATAAATTATTTTCTTTGGCTAAAAAGTGCAATTTTATAGAAACTTAAGAAAAATGAAATAAAAAATAGTTTAATAACATAAGTAATAAGAAAATTTTCCTTAGAAATTATTATAAAAATGATTATAAATCAAATCATTATGAAAAGGACTATAAATAAAATTCCAATAAATTTACAAGATAATAATTTCCTGATGCAATCATATTTTTTTTTCATAGCAAAAATACTTGTTATAAAAAAAATAATGCATAATTTCAAACAAATTCAAAGATAAATTCCGATAGTTTAGCTGCTATGAATTTATGACTTTACGTAATCAAAACTACTAAAAACCTTTATGCAAGTTCTATAACAGAAACTGAAATAAAATAAAATCCAGTCAATCCAATAAGGATAAAAGATCAAATCACCACATACTGAGACATCCTACCGTCCTACTGAGGATTCTATTGATATTTATTGCATCTTTTCGAAGATTAAAATTTTTTTGATTAAATACGTGCTCAAATACAATAATTTTGAGCGCATATTTTGTTCATCCTTTTATCCTTACTTCAAAAGGTTAATTTCAACATTTTTGATTCAATAAAGTTAAACCAAAAAAAAAATATATAAAAATGGTAATATTCAATAACAATAATAATGATAATAATAATAAGGTCAATAACAACAAAAAATATGAGTACCAAAAGGATATTTTAGATGGAAAAATGCTCGATCCTTAGAGCAGACGTTTTATGTCAAGTGTATATGGAAATTAGAGGAATTTTTCCAAATTTATTCGAGTATTTTTTTTTCTCGAATATGTTGTTTTTTATTAGAGCATATGTAAAAAAGTGAAGGTAGCATAGAGAAGGTAATAAAGAATAGCTGGATCCTAGTGATAGGTAAAATGTTTCATTCACAAACATTGTATCCCTATACACCTAATGTACACTTAATGTAAGTACAGGATTGAAGCGCCTTACATTCTTTCCTATTTTCATAATATTTTTTTTTCTTTATTTTTCTCGAATTTTTTGTTGTTGTTGCTTTTATTATAATTTATTTATTTACTTCAGAGAATTTTTTATTTATTTTTATTCCTTGTCGACACAAACACTTCGCTTTGCTTTATTATCCCACAATCGAAGCCGCAGGAACAAAACCATAAATAAATCTATTATTATTCGTTGGTAGATAGATATCCTGGCTTGATATTTACTTTTGTATTTATCCGTAGCAGCCACATTTAAGGTTCTTGTTAGGTAAAAATATTCCCTTTTTACCTCTGTTTACTCGTTATTCTCTATCTTATTTTGTTGGTTTCAGTCAAGCAGAGATAAAATTGTGGTTCGATAAGGATTACTATTCATACGTACCTTTTGCACCGTTTTCTTGGAATTCAAGTCAGAATATTCGTAGGTTGGTTGGTTAAGGATCTTTTTCGTTTTTTACTAATAATACCAATAGCCTTTAGGGATTCACTTCTTTTCTTTACATAATGTTTGTTTTTTTTGCAAACAATATTCTCTGTTTTTATTCTATTTTTTTTTTTTAAATAAAATTTTTTTTTTATAAACATGCTTTTATGATTAGTATATTCTTGAATAAATTTTTACGATTTTATTAAATTAAGTTTTTTTTTTTATAAATTTCCTAAAGCTTATAGGGAAACATATTTTCTTATTTTGTATTTATAATTTTTAATAAAAAAAAAAAGTTTTAATATTTTACATAAATTTTATTTATTTTGAAATACGTTTAAATAATCCAAACATGGTCCTACTTTCAGTATATTTATGAATTGCATGAATGAAACTATACCTCTAAAAGAAATTGATCTATTAAATTTTTAAATTGACCAAAATCATAAATATCTTTATTGGCTCGTGCCATTCGATTTTTACCAATGATTTGGTCGTGAGACGGGTCGCCGCCAAAAACAGCATCGCATTAACATTGCTAAGGAGCTGTTGGACTCTGTTTGCAACGACCCAAATTTGCTCCAGAGGGTCATAACTGGTGACGAATCATGGCTTTATAGTTATGATGTGGAAACTAAAGCTTGATCATCCTAATGGACGCTGCCGCACGAGCCAAGACCGAAAAAAGCGCCAAGTTTAGTCGAATATGAAGGTTTTGCTTACAGTTTTCTTCAATTGCAGGGGCATGGTGCATCATGAGTTCTTGCCACAGGGTAGAACGATCAATAAAGAATATTACCTGCAAATTATGCGCAAGTTACGTGAAGCAATCCGCCAGAAACACCCGGATTTATGGAACAACAAAAATTGGCTTTTGCACCATGATAACGCCCTTGCACACGCATTGTCGCTTGTGAGCGAATTTTTGGCCAAAAACAACACATTAATAATTCCGCAGCTACCGTATTCTCTATATATGGCTCCCTGTGACTTTTTTTTGTTCCCAAAACCGATTCTTTGATCCATTTTTTGGAATGGGCAAAAAGCGAAGACGAGCCAAAACACGTGTAAGCAAAGCAGCTGTCAAAAACTAACTAAACATTCAAAATGGCCGATCTTGGCGGCATAAGTGAGAAACATGAATACCAACATAACACCACAAAAAATCGAAAATCGAATATACGTAACCCACGGAAATTCAAAATTCGTGATACTTTTTGAACAGACCTTGTATACGGGTATCTCACAGGAAAGGGCTTCGTACTCTACAATATTTATACCCATGATATTTCCTCCAGCAATGACACCGCTACCCTAGCATATCACAAAAATTTCAATATAGCATCCCCGATCCTTCAAAATCATGTCAGTTTTCTGCAAAAAATTGTTTAAGGAATTGAAAGTGCAAATGAATATGTAAAAATGTATTCATGTCACGTTTACAATAAATACTCTTAGTGGCAGTATTATTTCACAAAAATACTATGTGTATGTACCTATATTTAAGATTAAACAATCAAATTTACTACGTCTTTTAAAAAAAAATTAAGGCTGATGACTGAAAGTAATTTTATATTGAAACCAATATGGACTAACACGAACAAGAACTATGGGTTCGCGCAAACGTGGAAATTCACGTCAAACCAAATCCATAAAATCCAAAGTGGTTTTCGAAATTGTTGAGGCTCTTTTTTATAATATTGTAATTCACCACTATTTAAATGTTACCTTCGTTCGTGAACTGTCCGTATTATTCCATATTATGGACATGCTCTTGAACAAAAACTATCCTCTGCTACCCTATCTCGCACTTATTGACATTTGAAATGACTATATATTATGTCTAAAAAAATATTTTCAAGGACAATGGAGAGAAAAAACTACAAATTACCAACAAAAAAGACCACTTCTTTTATAATAATTTGACTGTTTCTTTATAATGAGATATTATTTGTAATTATAAAAAAAATAACAATGAATAATAAAAAAATTCTCATTATTATAATTAAAAGCTTTTTATTTTAACAGATGTAAGAAAAGAAAAATAATGAACAATTATTCAAATTCATCATCCCTTTTTGCATTTAAATTTTTCATGAGAAAAAAGGAAATTTTCCTTATTTAGAATGGTTTTCTTGTACGTGCATACTATTTAAAGTTTCTACTACTTTTATAACAAAATCCTAGAACTATGAATAGAAGAATGTCCTTTATACTATTTTAGGAAAAGTCAAAAGTTTCCAAAATTATTAGCAACACCAGCAATAATACATTTTTTTCCACTTGTTCTGGATGTTTAAAAACTATTTTGTGAATAGTAGACGCTACCCAAAGTTTGTATGGAAATACTAAAATGAAAACTTTCTTGTTTAAACGTAATTCTTAAAACTTATGACATTATTGCAAAGTAAACATTTAAGATAAAAATATATAATTTGCTAATATAATAGAAATAGAGTTAGTATAGAATATTGCAGATTTTGTTGCAAGCAGCAGTGACAAAAATATAATAAAAACGATGGCAGCAGCACAAATTAAGGAAAAGAAATACTGCATAAACAAACATGGAACAAAATACCGTATGAATAATGATTGTAGGAGTAGAAGAGTCTGCAAAACGGCAGCTAGGAGCAAGGACATTTGTTGAGAAATTGTATTATTTCTTATTCAGCAAAAAAGTGTCCGAAATTAGTATTTGTCGCGGCCGTTATTCTATTGCTGTTAACCTCAGTAGAGTTTTCTACTCCCACGAAACCCAACAATTCTGGCATTTCTTACTATATTGAAAAACTAACAAAAATCTTATTCTTATTGCTTCCCTTATTACTTTTTAATTTTTTTATTAAAATTTCTAATTGCTGATTAGCACCTCATACACGAAAATTAGATGTTGTGGATTAACTAGGAAAATAAATCGTTCAACATTTCCTTTTAACAATAAAAGCGCGTTTCATCACGGTTACCTTGCATGAGCTACTATAGTATTCGGTATCCTTCAAGTTGGCTTATACATTTTTAAGCTAATTATGCAAATAGAATTCGTAGAAGGTGAAAATGAAAATATGAAAATATTCCCTGTCGATGTAAATAAGAAGGTGGTAGTTGCTGTGGAGCATTATCGCGCTATCAATTAAAGTTTACTAAAGAAATTTGCAAGTTTTTCTCTTTCAGTTGATATTCATCCCAGCATAGTAAGGGTGTAAATATTCAAAGGATATTTATTCTAATACGGTATTCTGCTAAGCGATGAAATTTATTAAAAGATAAAGTTTTACATAATTTTTTTCTTATATATAAATTACCAATTAAGTAATCATAAATTGATGAAGAAAATTATTTTATTTTCTTAAATAATTTTTATAAATTTTTTCATTTGTTATTTTCGTAGTTTAATTAATATCTTAATAAAATCAAAAATAAGTTAATTTAATAAAAACTTTCCAAATAAATAAATCTGTTTGATGTTTATTGGGGATAATTTTTAGTAAGAAAGTTGTTCGAATTTTAATGGAAATTGAATAAGAATTTGTAAGAAAAAACTTGCACGAGCTAAATTTTATTTTATTTTTAATTGTAAATTTTTTAATTAATAAAATCATTAAAGAATATATACTATATCCATTTTATAAAAACTCCACTTCTTTTGGCTAAGAAACAAACTCTAACTCAACAACATAAACTATTTTATTTTCTGTTCGTTTATATATTGTAAAATATAAAAATAAATTATGATAAAAACTATAGAGTAAACGAAAGAGAATATGTAGAAAAATATCCTTTTTCATAATAAAAGCTCTTGTGCTCTGGAAAAAATCCTTACTTTCAATCTAATGGAAAGCTTACGGTCACTTTTATTGATAGCAACATCGATGTTGTATTTGCTGTAAACATAAATTGTTGCAAGGTTGTTGATATCAACATTTGGTGTTTCAAGCAAGTTTCGAATAAAGCAACATTGATGACAGAAATACATAATTACTCTTTCAGGACAGAAGACATGATATAGCGTCATGACCATGAGACCATTTGGCGACTTCATCTTATGGGTCGGTTGGCTTGGCCACCTTTCCTAATAAAACTGGCCGATTATTAGTTTAAGGTATCAATTTGAAGTGGTTCAATTTTATGGAGCATATTTGAGTTTTCTAAAAAATTGAATTAGTCCCATTCAAAAAGAAATTCTAGTTTAAGTGAACGCCAGAGGAATGGCATGAAAGGTAAGGTTAGTAGCTGAAAAGGCTTTCAACTAATTTATTTGTTTCTAATTACAGAAATAATTAAACTTATTTTTCAAAGAATATTAATTTGCTTATAGTATAAATCAGTTGTTTTTTAAAAAATCTCTCAAAAAATATATTAATAATCTTAGCTTCATGTAAATTTTTTCATAATTTACTTTAAGAAAAATATTTTAAACACAAAAAAAGTATTTCCAACTCTTTTTTTAATTCAAAATTATTTTGCTCAATTATTTGTTTATTGTTAGAGTTCAACTTCACCCTTTTTAAATGAATATTATTTCAGTCAGATGTTGTTTTTTACAGGACAGCTTCCGACTTCAGAACGTAATAATTCTCTTTCTAAGAATCTTTCTTACCCTTTCAATTATTTAAATATGTTCCACAAAATTGAACAATTTCTGACTGGTTTCTACAACTAGAAATCAATTAGTTTCATCAAGGACATATAGTTGTAGCGTACATACAAATTGTTACATACATAAAACAATAAAAGCGTTCATACAGAAGTAAAATCTATATATTTTGATAAAAGAGAGAACAAGACTATTAAAAATTAAAACTATTAATGCGAAGAGGCAGTAAAAACTATCAAACATATTGTTTAAGACACATCAAAATTTTATTTTCAGATAAACAATATAAAATTTTCCATTTAATTATTAATTCAGTAAATAAAAGATTTAACAGCAGAAAAGCATAGGGTTTTCCAATAAGAGTGGTATGATTTCTAAGTGATGTTTCGGCCATTTGTAATATGTCATGATCTGTCTTTTTTTTCATTATATTTTGTCATGTTTACAATTTCATCATGGAGAGATATACGCAAGAACAACGTTTACAAATTATTCAATTTTATTATCAAAATAATCGTTCTCCAATTGCAACTTTTCGTGCGCTTTTGCCATTTTATGAGCGTTATAATCGTCCAACTGTGCTCGCTATTCGTCGAATTGTTAAAAACTTTGAGTGTACATTTTCTTTACATAATATTCAAGTACCAATAAGATAAAGAACCGCTCGAAGTAATAAAAAAATTGCTGCAGTTCAGTCAAGTGTTGCTGAAGACCGCAATTTGTGGATTGCGGTCTTCAGCAACACTTGACTGAACAATCAAGACGTTGTCAAGAATTGGGACTGTCTCAAACCACAACCTGGCGGATTTTGAGAAAGGATTTGGGCTTGCATCCGTATAAAATTGTTATCACTCAAGAGCTGAAGCCATTGGACCACCGTAAACCTCGTGAATTTGATGATTTTGTCTTGGAACAACTTGAAAACGATAACGATTTTTTTAAGAAAATCATCTTCTCCGATGAGGCTCACTTTCATCTGAGTGGTGCGGTAAATAAACAAAACTGTCGAATCTGGTGCAAAGAAAATCCACAAATTATTCATGAACACCCATTACATTCACCTAAATTTACAGTTTGGTGTGGTTTTTGGTCTGGCGGAGTCATCGGTCCGCACTTCTTTCGAAATGAAGCTGGTAACACCGTTACTGTCAATGAAAAGCGGTATAGATAGATGATAACCAACTTTTTATGGCCTAAATTGGAAGAAGTTGATCTTGACAACATCTGGTTCCAACAAAACGGGACTTCGTGCCACACAGCACGTGCAACAACCGAATTATTGCGAGAAAAGTTTGGAGATTCGATTATTTCAAGAAATTGTGATATTGAATGGCCTCCAAGAAGTTGTGATTTAACACCATTCGACTATTTCTTTTGGGGTAATTTGAAGTCATTGGTCCTTAGCAATAAACCAGACTCTCTTCAAGCTTTAGAAGTCAATATTGAACGTGCTATTCATGACATACACGTATAACTTGATTTAGTGGAAAAAGTGCTCGAAAATTGGGTTCATCGAATTCGTTCCTGCAAAAGATGTTTTATTCAGAACTTAATTGTATCGGTTGTACTTCATATTAAATAAAAAACATTTAAATTTCCTTAACAATTATTGTGTTTTTTTAAAAGAAATCATATCTTTCTTATTCGAAAATCCTTTATTAGAAGATACTCAATTTACATCAATCGAAATTACTGGAAACAAAAAATTGCACATTTATCAAATTCTTAGACAACAGTTCAATATATTATAATTAAAACAATATCGTAGTTAAATCTTTTAGGTTATAGAAGAAAAAATTATTAATTTTAAACTAAAAGACTAATTGGACTTTCGGAGAAATTTCGTATTTACCTTTTCTTTTTTGAACTTTTGATAGCTTCTATAGAAGTACTTTTTTAACCATATCTATCAGAAGTACTTTTTTAACCATATCTATGATAACATCAATTAATTGGTCTGGTTTGCTTGTACTCGTTTGTGAAATAGTTCAGTTATTTGAATTTACTTACTATGTACTAACTATAGCTTCTATCCGACCAAATACAACTAGAATTGGCGATCTATTTGGATAAATACTGCTCGGCTTTAGTACGTATTAAAAATGTGTCGAATATCGATTATTTTGACCACCAATTAGTTAACTAAATTCATTTTACTACCCTTGCCCCAACCAAACTGATATCTGACTGACTATCAGCTTTACGGCCCAATCACCTTTTATCGACTTAATCGAATTGTATACAATTCAGAATCATCTATACGCGAGCTCGTTTATATTTTGTGTAGTTGATAGTGTCATATGAATAAATAGTGAAATGGTTAAATGGCCAACGGCAATAGTATCGACTGTTATTATTTTCGAATTAAATGCCTTTTGACCACAACGTCTGAAGATATAGGAAAAAGGGGTGAAAAGGTTGCAAAGATAAATAGACCAACTATTAGTGAAGCGTTAGAGGGCAGTGTCGATCAAGACGATATATTCCGATACTCAAGAATAAACAAGGACGAATATTTTGTTATTAGTTCCATTCGAATATACCAAATTTCTCAAACATGCATGCTCTTAACTATTATTTCCTCCCTACTAATGTCCTCCTTCTCGATAGCTTCTACTATTAAATTTTCAAATAGACCGCAAAATATAGATTATCTTTTAAGGGTGACATTTGCTTGACCTGCCGATAATTGGTTTGCTTGACTGGTAAACAAAACCGAACGTATAATTAAACCGTGCACAATTCACCCATACATCGGCATATATTGTATTTTAATATAGGTGTAGGCATAGTTGAAAAACATAAAAATTATAAACAAATTTTCTGGTTCATATATTTACATATACAATCAAATTAGAGACTTATTTTGATAGTAACTTTTGAATATGATAGAGTTTTTACACTATTTTACATAAAAAGGGTAGTTGTCTGCCTGCCATCATTTATTCACTCAATATTTTTTTTCTTAAAACTAAAACCAACCATTAATATTTAATTTATCGATATTTTTTACTATTAAAAATGTATCAGTGTTTGTTACTCGTATTATAAAGAAATTTTACTCGAGTGCGATAAATGAACATTCGTTATTAAAAATCTATTAAACAACAAATTTTCTACAATTTCATTTTTTATAGTCTCCCCATTTTTAAGCTAATCACTAGTCGTTCAATATAATATGTATAATAATATGCGTACTTATATGGATAATTTATATTAAATAGTTTTATGCGAAATTATCGGAAAGTGAATATATTTTTTTAATTTTTAAAACAAAATATTCACTTTTCGATAATTTCGCATAAAACTATTTAATATAAATTATTTTTTTGTTAGGATGAAAAAATAAAATGATTCAACTACGTTTGAAAAGAAGATATCTTGTATAAATTTAGCTAACCGGCTGATCAGTTTTTTAAGATATCCCTTAAAATACTCTTTCGGTATTGTAAGAAAATGTTTAGCTTATCCCATAATAGATGTCCAATTCCAAAATACCTTTCTATTTTGTATAAAAATTCCTATAGAATTTTAAGCTATGTGAAGACTTATTATCTTGTTGCATTATGAATCCATCTGCAATTAACCAAAGCTCTAGTGAACCAGAAATCGTTTTTTATTTTAAATACTTTCATTTAAAATTAAATCAAGCTTTAATAAGCCTATGACTTCACCTGTAGAGAAGAAGCTACTTCCAAACCTTGGTTCATGGTTTACACCACAGCTCCCGTCACTACAATTTGAGATTCACATTAGTACTTTACTCATCCGCTCAAAGTACAGTGGTTAGCAATCCAGTTTTAATGGAATTACTCTCAATCGTATCTATTTTATTACTTCAAAAACGTATTCCCTCAAAATATACCAGCAGCTTAAAATCGTTAATAGAGATACTAATTAATTTGGAACGACTTTAATTTATTTTGGATCGAATTTGAGCTACTATCAGTAACCTTTTAAAATTCTTAGTTTCACAAATTAGTAAAAATCTCCATATAAACTAGGAATTTGAGACTTACCAGACCATGGTAACTCCGATGATCGTGGTCAACGCATACCTTTAGCACTTTTTAAAAAAATTTTAAGGTTTAAATTTTTTTTTTAAATTGCCCAAAAATTTATTTTTTCATATCCATAAAATTTAATGTTTAAGCTGAGTAAGAAATTAAAATAATTCAACTTCCCCAGAAATGAGATAATAACACATAAGCTAAAAGGAGGAGCTTGTTACAATTTGGGGTAGAAACGTAAAAATTTACTTGGCCTGTTATGACAAAATTTATTTTTTTTACTTTTTAATATTTTTATTTATCATATTTTATATTAAAGATCCAAAAAAATAATATAAATTTCTGATTTGTTAAAATTTTCACCGAGAATTTCTAAAAAAAAATGTTGTTACCTTTTGCACAGTTATTTTATTTTAGCAAATTTTCAATAGAAAATAAGTATATTTTGAATGTTTTAATTTTAAATAAGAATTTTTACAAATATTTTAACTGAGTATATACAAATCCATTCAGTGGATTTTACAAAAATGTTCTTTGAAAAAAAAAATACTCAGAAAATTTATCTTACTTCCCAAGATTTTAAATTAAATAATATAAAAACAAAATCTTACATCAAAGAATTCTTATTACTATCAAAAACTAAAAACATTTATATTTGTTCTTTATTATTAATAATAAAGTTATAATTTTAAATTTACAGCAATAACTATTACTTCAAAAGCAAGAATAATATCGTTCTTAGCAGAAGATCATGTATAATAAATACTGTTCTTTTACGAGTAAACTACTAGAAACAATTATCAATTTCTCATACTATCAACGAATAAATAACTAAGTCTCTTAACAATAATAATTTATTTTCATATTTATGCATATTGCAATTGCATAATTACAATTCATCATAAATAGAATATGTTCATAATATTTACTATGGTTTCCTCTTCATAACATCACAAAACATTCTGAATATTTACATTAATTTTAACATGAAAACTGGTAACTTTCTTGCTACTCAGTTTCTCTTGGCTAATAATAAAGACAAACGTAACAACATTTTCAAATATTACTTTGTGCATACTAATCGAAAATGAAATTTTACTATAAAAACACTTTTGAATTTAATATTATTTACGAATTATTTTAGAATTCTACAAGTAAAGGATAAATAGAAAAGTGACTTCAAAGAACATAAAATACAAAAAATATAATATATTTTTTTTTTAAAGTAAATATTATCCATAAATTATTTGCATTTTTTGAAATTAGAAAAAAAATATGTTAGTATATGTAAAAAATTTACATAGAATAGCGTATGTCCTTATTACAAATATGATGAATAGAAAAGTTTGGGCCGCCAAATGACCTCATGGTCGCGGCGATATAAAATGGCTCCTGGCTCTTGTGTCAGAAACCTTACATTATCAAGAAACTTAAAAAGTTTCTTGATAATGTCTTAGGGGTTGTTTCGTACCAGTGCTGCAAGGCTTTTACTGCAGTGGCCATCAGCTCTTTGGTTATACTTTTTTGCATGTTATCGACAGTACCAAAATGGCATGAATTTAAATCTTTCGACAACAGATATTTGATGCAAATAATAGTGTGACAAGAAGATGCTCTTCCGATCTGATAAAAATAACATTTTTTCTGAGCATTTCAAGGATCTACAATATAAATCGACGACCTGACTTTACAACAACCCTTACTCGTTCCACATGTTCATCAGTTTTTGATATTGCAGGCATTTTTCTCCTCCTTCGACCATCCAAAAATGCCTCATACCACCGAAAACCTTGTATTCTGGATAAGGAATATTTACCAGTCGTATTATAATTCTGTAGTAAATACCTCATACTTCCTACTTATTTTGCTAGGAAACAGTTTTTTTTGAATATTTTTATAAACACAGCACTATCTATAGATATTTTAATAATAGGCGCATTTTAGTCAAAATCCTTAAAATTATTTTCAAATGCCCAAAAATATGAAGCAGTACAAGTATTGCATTTAAGGTAGGAAATTCATTAACTGATCAAATCGTTTTAATTTAGACTTAAATATAACTTAAAACTGTGCTCTTAATTAGTTTTAAAGCAAGTTTACTAGTTTGATATTTTCGGATATTATCATAGGGCATAAGCTCTTATTTAATGTTTAGAGTATATTTTTATAATTTATGAAAGTCTATTTACTCTCAGTTTGGACTCAAATGTATTTATTTACTGAATATCAAAATAAAAAATATTAAAATCATGGAAAATTTGTTAACATTTTAATATAAAATTGAAATAAAAAATAAGTAAGCTGAGAGATGGCTTACAATTTACATATCAGGTGTATTTAATTCGTAGCGTTTTTTTGCAAAGTTTCGTGGTTTATTATGACAGTATCATTACAGAAGCGTTATTCAAAGTATTTTCCTCCGTTATCCACTACTTTTTGCCATCTTTCTGGTAATGCTCGGATACCGCGTGGAAAAAATTCTTCTTCTTTAAATTCGATGAAAGAATCGATCCAATTTTTGGTCATTTCGTAGTTGTCGAAGTGCTGCTCTGACAAGCCATGCACCATGGATCGAAACAAATGATAATCAGATGGGGCAATGTCTGGTGAATATGGCGGGTGAGGCAGAACTTCCCATTTCAGCGTATTTAAATAAGTTTGTACGACTTTCGCAACATGGGGTCTTGCATTGTCGTGGAGCAAAATTACTTTGTCGTGTCGATCTTTATATTGTGGCCGCTTTTCTTGTAATGCTCTGTTCAAACGCATCAATTGTCATCTATATATGTCCCCAGTGATGGTTTCACCCGGTTGGAGGAGCTCACAATAAATAACACCCAGCTGATCCCACCAAATACATAGTAAGATCTTCTTTCCATGAATATTCGATCTGGGGGACGATGTCGATTCATGACCGGGCAAGCCCCACGATTTTCTGCGTTTGGGATTGTCCTAGAGTACCCACTTCTCGTCACCAGTGACGATTCGATGCAGAAATCCCTTCCTTGTCTGTCGTTGGAGAAGAATCTCACAGGTGACTAAACGCCGTTCGACGTCCGTGCCAAACAACTCATGTGGAACCCACGTTCCCTGTTTTTGTACCATTCCTATGGTTTTCAGGCGTTTTCCGACCGTCAAAAAGTCGACTCCAAGTGATGTGGACAACTCCCGGAGTGTTTGGCACGGGTCTTCATCGAGCAACGTCACCAAATCTTCATCTTCGAACTTTTTCGGCTGTGCGGGACGTTCCATGTCTTCCAAATCAAAATTTCCATTTTTAAACCGCGCAAACCACTTTTTGCAAGTTTGCTCAGCAAGAGCATGTTCACCGTAGACATCCATTAAAATACGATGACTTTCCGCGGCACTTTTCTTCATGTTGAAGTAATGGAGTAATACTTCCCGCAAAAACGATTTTTCAGGCATGAACTTCGACATGTTTGACACTGCGCAACAAGTGCTACTGATACTATAACAAAATGTCATATAGTGGAAAAGTTGCGTTATGTCAGTAGCTTCTTTTGTATGTGGGACTATGGATAGTTGGCTACCGCCATCTTTTGTAAAACCCTACGAATTAATTCCATTCACCTGATATTATTAAAAATATTCACGTTAAAAAATTTAAAATAACTTAAATTATTCAAAAAATTGGACAAGTTTTCGAGGCTTTCTTAAAATTAAAATAAATAAAACAGTGAACAAATTTATAATTTCCTTTATAATTTTTCTTATTTCTTAAAAGATTGGAAAATATTAAAAAATTATTAATGCCGTAGTATTGAAGAACATAAAATCATATAGAAAGTATACTTACTAAACAGAAAAAAGCTTTCATGTTAACTTAAAGTACTGTTATTAATCAAGAAGTAAAATGTTTGCACTAATTACTTAAAAGAAAACATGAAAAGCAAATGATTTTTGTATAAAATAATGTGAAAATGACTTAACGAAATTGCATTAATACTGAATTCATTACATATAAATTATAACAGTATTAACAGTATTAACAGTATTTATTCAGTTTAATTTTGGTACATTTGTCTCTTATCTTAACTTATATACTAAAACTGTATAGTATTATCTTACTGCTAATCTTAAGGCTAAATCTTATGCCTAATTCGATAATTATCGTACTTTCTTAAGCGCTCAGGCTGAACTCTTTTCTCTTTTTTTAATGTTAATATTTATTTTCTCAATATATAATACATAGTTGCGATACCTTTCTACTTATGTATGGCTTGTCAGGTATATGGTTTGTTTGAGCTAATACTAACTTATGAATTAGGTAACAAAATGTAGTAACAATAAACTTAAACTTAACTTAAATCTAAAATTAAAAGTAGGTGGACCATTATCCGAAGTGCATGCCCCTTCTGACCGCATCATAAAATTTAACGCTGTTAGTTGTGCTGAAAAGATCTTCATAGGCTTCATTAATGATTATTAAAGGTGATAGGTAGGTTGAGGTGTTGTTGTATTGTTGATTATTGGGGATATTCCTAATGAGATGATTAGGATGAGCGATGACCCTTTCGAGATATTTTTTGGATATGTTGATCATGTAGTCGCAGAGAGGAGACATTTTCGATTTTTCGTAAAGAATTTTGTTGGAGAAGTACTTTCCATCGTTAGTGAAAAATAAGTTTACGCAATATCGGAGTATTCGTCTCTCAAACCTTTCTAATCTTCTTGCCTGGCTCCTCGAAATCGTGAACCAAATAGGGAAGCCGTACGTCAATACAGGTCTAATAAGCTGTTTGTATAGTAACAACTTTGTATCTATAGATAGACCATATCTATTTTTAAATAGAAATGCTATACCGTAATAAGCCCGAAGTGCCTTTCTCAAATTCAACTCCGCGTGGGAGTTGAACTTGAACAAGGAAGTGAACGTCACACCTAGATATTTCAATTTAGCTGCCGCATCTATCTTAACACCGTTCAGCATAATAGAAATTTTACTTTTTGCAACTATTTTATAAAGTCCCTGTTTTGAAGAGTTGCGAATGCATATTAGCTGCGTTTTTTCTGAATTAACTTCGATTCCCCACTTCTTGTAAAATTCCAGAATAATTATCAATCCTTCCTTGATAAATTTTAACGCAATCCTGGGATTGTCGTGAGTAGCGTATGCTAGGGTGTCGTCCGCGTAATAAAGAGTGCCACAGTCAGGCAGTGGAGGAATGTCGGAGATGAATATACTATATAGTAGAGGCCCTGAAATAGATCCCTGTGGGACACCCCGCTGTAGTGGGAATTTGGCCGATATCTTATTGTGAAATTTTGTACTGAAGAGTCTGTCAGCCAAAAACGATCTGTACATAAAAATCAATCTTCGATCAATTTTCAGTTTTATAAGTTTAAACAGCAGTCCATCCCACCATACTGTGTCGAATGCTTTCTTGATGTCTAGACTGCAGATAACCGTGCTTCTTTTGATGTTTAATCCTCCGGTAATATCGCTGTGCAATTTCAGTAATGCATCCAGGGTAGAGTGGTCCTTTCGAAATCCGAATTGATTGGATGGAATTGCGTTCATCTCTTCTAGTTGTAATAACAGTCTATCATGGATAAATCTGTCAAGAATTTTTCCGATATTTGAGAGCAGAGAAATTGGCCTGTGTTCCGAAATTTTTGCTTTAATGTTTTTTTTTGGAATATTAACTATAATGGCCTCTTTCCAAGTTTTTGGGAAGTAGAAATTGTTCAAACAGTTATTAAGAATTATAAGCAAAGCTGATTTTCCGTTAAACGTTAAGTTTTTTATCACGCAGTTAGGAATTCCATCTGGACCCGATGACTTTTTGCTGTTTAAGTGTGTTAAGTAATGGTATATGTCCTTAAGTTTAAGAAATAGGCCATTCAATTTTATAGAAGTGGCTCTATTCTTGCCACTAAAGTTACATTGCGGCACGCCGGTCTTCATATACTCCCCAATTCTGCCAATTACTGTGGAAGCGAATTCACCTTGCGGGTTTGGTGGTCTTTGCTCGCAGAGCTTTTGGTAAAACTTTGCGAATGCATCTGCAGTAGCTTCCGGATTCATGGAGATAGGTTTACCATCCTCATCCATAACTGTAACTTTATTCATCCTTTTCCTGCCAGAAATTTTGTCTATCCTTTGAAAGACATTTGCACTTGGCCTTAAAGTACGTAAATATTTGTTCAATTTAGCATCCATATGTAATTTAACCTGGTCTCTGATTATTATTGAAATACAGTTAATTTTTGAGAGTAGTAACGTATATTCCGCATTTGTTTTATTTAGATTTCGAATGAAAATCTTTTTAAGTTGTCTTCTCCAAAATTTTCTGATTTTTAACAGCTTTACTAAGGTGTGAGGTAAGTGGTCATATTTACAGTTAATTTTCGGTTTTACATTGGCCGTCTTTTCAATCGAGTTTTTAATGCAGTTTGTGAAAGAATATATTAAATTATCTATTTCGTCGTTAGTGTGATTCTTAGCATCAGAAATTTGAATGGTATTTAGTTCTTCATCAAAGTGTTGTTTAAATTTGGTCCAGTTTATTCTATTGTAGTCTATAACCCGCGGCAGATCAGGCAGCAAAAAACTCAAACTACCATGCACGTTTACCTTAAGATGTATTGGAAAGTGGTCCGAGTGGAAAGTTGAGGTAGACACTTTTACCCTCCATGCTCCAATAAAATTAAATATATTGTCCGAGATTATGAAATGGTCTATTATTGACCCGCTCTGTGGTCTTGTAGGTTCGGAGGGACTGATTACCCGCAATTCATTTGGGCCATTGGTAGCAAGCCAATTGCACATGACTGTGCCATTGGTATTACTGCTTGTGTCGTTCCACAATTTGCTTCTAGCATTCAAATCTCCTCCAACTATTAAACCATCGGATTCCATACTGGTTTTATTCAGGAAATCCATGAAATCTCTAAGCTCTTGGGCAGGAGAGCCCGCCCTTATATAGCATGAGATAAGTTGGATGTTACAGGTTGTTCTATTGACTACTAGTTGAATTTGAATGGAGGTAGTAGAAATATTCTCTGTAGTATAGTTATTGATTTTTTTGAACCTGCATTTGTTTGGTAAAACTATTGCTGTGCCAGTTACAGCATCGTTTCTTACCACACTATAGCCAGCAAACTGGAGATTGTGGTTTATTTTTAATTTGGTCTCATTTAATAAAAAAATACAGCTTGCATTCTCCTGAATAAACGAGAGCAGTTCGATTCGCTTATGATGACTTACAAGAGAGCATGCATTTAAGGAGACTATTTCTAAATTATTGAAGCTGCCCATGTGCATCTACGTGCATAAGTCCATCACTAACTGTAGGTAAGCGATTTGCTTATCTTGCTGGTTTGTAATGGCGTTGAAAGTTGGCATAAAGTTTCTCACCTTTATCATTAAATCTGGTAGGCTGCAACCAAATAAATTATTGCATTCCTTCGCAAAATCTCCAAAAGTTCCGGCTGTGGTGGTTGACGTACTTCGAGGTTCCGTCCTTGACTTTGTTATATCCGCAAATGATATTTTCGGTGTGACGTATCTATTGACCGACTCTTGAACGATGAAACGCTTTTCTTCCACTTGTCTTTTTTTCTCCAATTGTTGACGTCTTTGGTTATTTAAAATTTTTTGGTAGAACTCGCACCCTCTGTAATTTGCAGGATGCCCAGATTTTCCGCAGTTAACACAAAATGGTTCCGTATCGCTGTCGACTTTAGTTTTCCTACATTCTGTGGGTCCATGCTTTTCTGCACACTTAACGCACTTATATTGCATAAGGCAATTTCTTGCAGTGTGTCCGAACTTTTGGCAGTTCCTACATTGAATAGGACCACTACTGCGAATATGATCCCATGTCACTTTTTGGTATAAGATGTAGTTAACATCTTTTAAATTATTCGGATTGAACCCTGGCTCGAATTGGACAAGGAATATATTTGAAAGGACGTTATTCTTTTCTGAGTAGCGGGTTTTAAACCTGGCTACTTGATTTAATTGGCCTTGACCAAATATCGATTTCAATTCGTTGGTAATTTCTGACTCATTGGAATCCTGATGCAATCCTTTGAGTAGCACTGAAAATTTTTTTTCCTCCTTCGGAGTGTAGGTGAATCCTTCAATTTTCTTCTCATTCATGCGCTTGAGAATTTCTTTGTGATCCTGCATATTTGTCAATTTTAAGATTGACTTGCCATTTTGGAGATTGCGTATTTTCACTTCTCCATTGAGGATTTTTTTTCCCCTTATCTCATTGACAAATTCCGATATATTCATTTTATAGCAGCTTATTGGCGGAGGTCGATGTAATTGTTTAATTATTTTTGACTGCTGTGTATTTTCTTTTACCTTCACGGTTGAAGGTATACTTTTTTTTGTAGTTACTGCTGGTGGTGTAATTTCCTTTTCGGCTGATGTATCCCTCAGTAGGTGAAACCTATTGTTGTCATGAATGACCTCATTGGAAACCTTAGCCCTTTTCCTTGTAGGTCTCATTTCTTTATCCGAGAAAATCTTCTGCAGGTCGTCCTGTAAACTAAATTTATCGCTTACCTGTCTTATGAATTTTGCTATGTCGGTACCCTCCTTCTTTAACTCGAGAAGACATTCACCAAACATGTCGACATTGTATTGGTTTCTATTTACTATGTTATTTCCGCACTCCATGATTTATAAAATGAAAAAATACTAAAAAAAAAAAAAAAAAAAAAAAAAAAAAAAAAAAAAAAAAAAAAAAAAAAAAAAAAAAAAAAAAAAAATTTCAAAAAATAATGAAGTTCATCTAAATTCACTTCAACTCAATCGTCTATTATAATCGCGATTACTTTACACTTTCCACTCATCTATTGTCTAATATCCTATCCACTTATCTATTGTCTAATATCCTTTCCACTTAGCTATTGTCTAATATCCGATCTGCAATATCGATATCTATTACCGATAATATCTATTGTCTTATGATCCTATTGTCCGATCTTATGACTAGTTTCAACCATTATTTTTTAATATTACAATATTTACTTAATTTTACTTCACTTCGTTAATAAATTTCACTAAAAATTATTTTCTTACAGTATTTATCTTGCGATATCTTATGATCGTTATGATCTTATCTATGATCCTATGATCTGAACACTCCGATCGATATCTCTATTCCTATCTTATGATCGCTATTGCCATAAATTATAACTCAAAAAATTCCTCAACCGACACCAAATGTGAGGGTTGGAACGAAAAAAGTAGACAATTTCTACTGCAGGACATCGAGCGGATATGAGAATTTGGAGTGTTAGAATGAGAAAAACAATCAATTTTGACAGCTACGTATAGGAAGTTAAAATCTTGCGCAACATTTCTGGTATCTGTACTATACAAGAACAGAAACATTTCCGTTGCAACATTTGCAGAGTTTTCGTAAAGCTTCTTTTTGCTAAATAAGTTTTTCTTTTTAAATTGAACTATTGGATTTGCACATTTTATTTTTAAGCCAGACCTCATATTTACGATATTGAAAATATTCAAAATTCTTGAAATTATATCCTAAGTGGACTTTGCAATTAAATAAAATTTTTATTGCTCAGAAATGTCCAAAAAATAATCAATTTATTCACAAAAATTCAAAAATAAATTCTAAACATTTTTTACAAAAGTCTATAAATAAAAATATTGTAATTTATTTTATGCTACTTTCAGCTAATAGTCATTGAAGATAAGCATAAAATATTATACATTTTCTGTTAATTTAAAAATATTTTTTTAATTGCTCAGAAAATAATTTATTTTTTAATATTACAAAAATTTTTAATAATGTCTGTTCATATAATATATATAAATATATCATATGTCCAAAATAAATATCATTAAAAAACTTTAGCAAAATTGAAACCTGCCCCACTCTACTCAGTTAACATGTGTATTACGTGTAATAAAACTAAAACCATCCACTATGGTTTCTTCAATTCTAACTAAGTTAAATTTATGCTTTGATCATATAACTAATTTTCAACTTTAATTTTGCACAATTAAAATTAATGAAATTTTCAAATTTTGAACAAAGGAATTTTCAATTATAGGCATTTTGGGCGTCTTTCTTAGAAATTCGAATACATTTGAGAAGGAAGCACAAAAAAACAGTTTTGAAGTAACTTTGAACAACAATAAAATAAGACAGTTTAAATGTCAGATTTTCACCAATCATTTTATGAGCAATTTTCTTTACTATTAAAAAGAGCACTGATTGTCTTCCTTTCCATTTAAATAATAGCTACAGAATTAAAAGCCCCCCAACAATGACAGTATAATGACTTGATTACGAGGAAACGGCAGAGGTCGTAGGAATTGAACACAACTAACATTTCATTTCATAACATTTTCATGAAGATGGTAACGAGCAATATTACTTTTGATGCATAATTGATTAATTAAGTCTTGGTGGTTTGCCTTGATTTAATTAAATGCAAAGAGACTGAAAGAACTGTTGGGCCACCAATAGAGTGGTATCAGGACTTCAGGGCCACTGTTTTCACTAAATCGCTGTCACTCGAAATTTTCGCTTTGGATAAAAGTGGAGGTTAGGTCGGTCACCCTTCAATTTATAAGGAATTTCTCTTGAATACCGTTTTCCGGCCTTTTGTCCATACAATCTAGTAAGAGTAGAAGTAAAAGCGAAAGTTTCTAACTGTATTATCAGCACCAATTAACATTAATTCGATTTATTATAGAACATTTTTTTAAACATATTTTTCAAAGCAAACGCACAAATCAAATTAAATTGAAAGGGATTTTTTTTCAAAAATGGACATCGACAAATTTTATTGCTTGTATAAGTATTTTGGTATCTTAAAAACTGATGTCAGTCACTGTTGAGGATAATAGAAAGTTCATTTAATATCCGGTGCCTTTTTTAAGACCTTTAACATCTTTGATCAGGGCTTATGGGGACTGAAATTATTCAGTAAGTAGGAAGGTCTCTTTTTTAATAATTAATTTGTTTTGTATGAAAATTAATGAAGCCTTTAGAAAAAAACATGCTATAAACAAAATAAAAACAGAGAATTATTAAGTTAATAAATTTGAGGATGGTAGAAAAATGAAACAAGATGTATATACGTCTATTAAGATATTAATTTTGAATTGTTAACATTTTATTCAATTTGTGGAGACTGCCTAAGAGAAAACTCTAAATTGATAATAAAAACGTGAATTTAGTTAGGATGGTTTACAATTAATTTTGTGACGCGACAACTTCTAATCCGAACACAGATTACGCCTTAACCGATAATTTTTGTTTATTTCTTAGACATAAACCAGAAGCTACTATAGAGCGCCACGACCGTAATGCCATCTAGTAACTTTATTTTACTTGTGGAAAGCGATTTAAAGGAGACTTATCTATTGTTAGTAGGTTAAAATAGTGAGCGTTTTGTTGGAGTTATTTTCTGAATATTATCTCAGTCTTGCAGTCAATTTATTTATAAAAAATTACAGAAGACCATTGGAAATCACAAAATACTAACTCCATTTGGTGATAACTAAAGGATGACTTGGGAAACACCAGTGGAATCCAGTAGTCACATAATGGAAGATATTCTTCTCACGAGAGTAATGCTGGGCTGCGACTTACAGGATTCATGGACAAGTGCGGAATGTCCAATCGAGATTGTGAAAAGCTTAGGTGCTCAGAAGGTGCTCAGAACTTCCAAATGTTTCGACTTGTATATTAACAAAATGAGTCGATAAGAAAATATCATAATTGGTTTAGTACAGCTAAACGTCTCTTAGTTGCCATGTTAAAGGGTATGACTACGAGAACTAAGCGACAGGGACTATTTTCAGGTGGTTTTCAGCACTTTCATTGCACGAAATTATTCCTAAACAGTCTATAGAGAAAATAAAAGCTTTTTTCGAAAAACTGAAAGCGACTGGCTAACTAGCTTGCTTAGAAGGAAGTGTACAGTCATTTTATGAGAAAAATGTCCCTATTTCCTTTTTTACATAATTTTCAGAATATGGGCCCCTTTATACAAATATTTTTATTACATTTGATTGATTTTAAGATCGTGCTTTCATCTTCGCTTAGAAGATAATCATACATTTTTTGGTGCCATGCTTCATTTAGTAGGAAGGGCGGCCATTATTATCAATTTCAGGTTGTTGTTTTTGACAAATAGGGGTGTTTATCCACGATTGGTTTTGCGTCCGAAAGCTGGTATTGATATTTCCCTGTTTTTTTGTGACTGATGGCTTTTTTAAGTCTTTCTTCGACACTATTTGTTAAGGAGCGGATAAATTAATATAGAAACTAAATTAAAATGGAGAGTAAAGTGGTTTTTGGGAATTATCGTAGGACCATGGCTCAGTGGGACTTGAACCCATGATTCCTTGGATGCTAATCTCAGTACGCGTACAATTATGTTTCTAGGGTTATGGCAAAAATAGGCTGCCATAAATATCAAACAATTTTTTGACTCCTTTTCCTTTTTAATTTAAATTTTTCAAAGTTTTTTCATATATTTTTCTTTCTTTCTCTAAATTTTTTTAAACTTATCATGTCAAGGTCATTCAGCAATTTGGTTCAAATTCAAATTATTGTAGATTATTAACTTCTCTTGCATATTTTCAAATCATTAATCTGTCGTCTTAGTTATCAAAAATAGTGAGGTAAATTTCTAAAAGTCACTCCGAAAAGTTAAATTTGTGTTAGACTTAGAAAAATTCGAAAAGTTTACTGTTAACTCCACACATGGGTCAAGGTCATTAATCAAATTTATTTAAATATACACTAAATCTGACTTACACCAATAACAAAAAAATTGATAAAATGTATCGTATGTGAGACCTCATTCCAAAAAAAAAGTTCAATCCAAAAAATATAGTAATATTATTTTCTGCTTTTTTAGCGACATAAATTTATAAATACTCGTATTATAAGCCACTAATAATTTTGACTATTTTTAATATTTAAAAATAACTACAAAGCTTTCTAAATATATTAGCTGCCCTTTTCTTTGATGAGGCCTTTTAACGTCTTGCCCAGGACTAATTTTTAAAGAATTTCAATAGTTTTTATCAACTTTTATAAATAAAAAAAACTTTTTTATAAATAAAATTATCTAAATAAATGTTTAAAGTAAATTTTACAATTGCTTCTTTATTATAGCTGATAAAAATTATTTTTTTCATATAACTCTATTTGCTGTAAGACTTCTTTCATGAAAAATCCCTCTTTTGAAAGGTCGCAATAAAATTTTGATAACTATCGAAATATTTGCAATTTCATTTTAAAATGAAACAAAATTTTATACTAATCATACTTTAATTAAAAGCAGCAAAAGTATTCCTCGTAAATGTGTATGAAAAATAGGCAAACCAATAAAAACGTTCACGTTTTACGATTGCGTGTGGGAACATTTTTCGCTGGACAACATATGTGACTCAGCCGCTATACCAAAACTCAGTCAAAAGCAAATAACTACATTTAAGGATATACTACCTGCATTTAAAAGCATATAACAAAAATATCTTTTTTCCTAGATCTTCTACCCTTAAAATGTATATTTGATAATATGGTCATATGTACAGAAATCATGTCCACCCCCATGCACGGAATTCAATTTTCGCACATGAATACGTACACTATTCGCTCTCTATGATAGGTCCTTGCATAGTCATAAACTTAATTGATTCTCGCTTTAATTAAAATTTTCGTTCAGATTTTTAATTTTCCTAAAAATCTATGCTTTCCATCTTTTTTGCCCTTTCATTTCAGAAACTTCAAAGTGTAAAGCATAAAATGTCAAAAGTATTAGACTAATGGAAGTTAAAGCCACTTCATACATTATATTTTATTTATTATTATCCTTTGGAAAGTTTTGTGTTTAAAAAGTATCGTAAAATTTTTAAGTATAAAAATATGCTGCAGTACTGACTATTATTTGGTCATAAACGAGTAGTCTATTTGTTAAATATAATTTATGCAATTGCGTTTTTATAATATTATTGCCTTTAAAATATTATAAAAAATTGTTATGAAAAATTCATTTAAATAAAATTTCTTTTACTAAACGGAAGTTAGAAAATTTATTGAAAAAATATTTCTACTTTTCTAAAAGAAATTACTATAAACATTTTTTTTATAGCATTGTAAAACTGAAAATGAGAATATTTTAAAATTTATTAAAATTCAAAACTCAATAAAAATCGAAAACTCATAAACGTTTGCATTCTTTTCAAAATAGACGTGTTAAAAAATATGTTTGTTAAAAAATACTCTTAATAAATATTTACTACAAATAGCATCTGATTTTATATTATCATTCTTATTAATAAAGAAAAAAAATTAGGTTATCTTTTAATGAACAAAAAAAAATACGCGCAAATGTGTAAAATTCTTTCAACAAAATTTTTGCATAAATCAAAGATTTTTTTAAAAACCAAGCAATTAAATCAGTAATACTAGAAAGTCTCTCAAACAAAGTGGGTTAGTAGAATAATATACAACGTATATTTTTAGTCATTTTTAAAAACCAGACAAATTGATTTTAATATTAAAAAAAAAATTAAAAATTAAAAGCATATTTGGCTAGTAATATTTTATTGAAAGTAGAAAAAAGTACTTTCTTTATTAAAATTAGTAAAGAAAATCTCGAAAACAAAATACTTAAAACTTTATATCAAATAGTTAACTTTGGACTTTTGATTGAAAAATTACCATTTCTATGATATGATTTTTAAATAAGCAAATATATTTACAGTTTGGCTAATTAACCTGCATTCTCTTCAAAAATAAATGTATTTAGGTTGAAAATATTAATAGAAAATACCTTAAATATAATTTTTCCTTAAGAAAAAAAAATACTCATGCTTAAAGGCCAATGACATTTGAGCACATCAGCTTTTAAATAATATTAAATTACTTCGAAATGAAAAATAAATCAAGAATATTTTCTCATATCCAGAGGAACAGAACACATACACGCACAGTGGGAATAAAAGCACCTTTCACTAAAAATTATCATTAAAAAATTCCTTAAATAATTCAATAAATTCTGATAGTTTGTATATAAAATTAAAGCCATTGAAAGTTTTCTCAATACCATTCGTAAATCTTTACAAATCACCTTCGAATACATAACAAAGATATTATTGGTAGAATTTCGCTTTTAAAAAATATAAAACCAAAAATACTATAAAATCATTTTTGTTTTTGTAATCAACACAAAACGTGTTTGCAAAAAAATATGTAAAATTATCACTCGTAAAATGAGTTAAGGTCTTTAAATATACTAGCGTTCATTTATAAGAAAATATTCTTAATATTAACAATGTTATGAGATGGAAATTATTTATTTAAAAAATTTAGCATCAATAATCCGATTAACTAATCCGATTAGTAACCCACAAAACTATGATAAGAATGTTGAAAAAGGGAAGCGAGGGAGTTGGGATACCAAAAGAAGGGAATATACACGCACAAAATGGAAGGGTTTTTTTTTTTTTTAAATAAATGATAAAACTAATAAAAAATCTTCTTTAAGCTCTCGTCAATCAATGCATTAGCTTTTTTGCTTGTCACAACTCCTATGGTTCTTTAAGCATACAAAATGATATTCTGACTACCTTAATAGTGTTGGAAAATAACTCAAAATAATAAAGGTGTTCGACCGAAATTGAATAAAAAAAAATTGTTTTGAGAATGGAACTAACAGAGAATGTCAAAATAAATACAAATACGAAATGTGATTGGTAGAAAAAAAATTTCATAAGAAAGAAGAGCGAATTCTTTGGGAAGAAGATGGTAAGATTACATGACAGAAAAGTGTGCTAAAGGCAAATGAACCCTGCTTGAGAATATACCAATCGACCTGAAAATTGCCAAAATTCAAAATAATAAAAAAAAACAAACAACAGAGAAAGGGGGAAAAGAAATCGCTCAAATAAGTATACCTGGTGGATTGCATAAAATTTAATTTGGAATTGGACTAACATTCTCGACATTTGATAGTGCAGCAACGGATAACGGTATGGGCGACTAAGAGATAGGGACGATATAATGTAGAGAGAAATGATTAAAAAAGCAGGTATTCTGGAGCCAAAGCACTCTGAAAACATATTTTGCACAAGGTAAAAGACTGGTCGTTCTCCCATTGGAGCTTTGGGCAGGTCAATTGGAAGCCCAAGAAAAGTAAAAATAACAAAAAAAAATATTACGCATTCACCATCGAGAACACATTTGAAAGTGGGTATAAATAAACGTTGTTCCGGGCACAAATCGATATTTCTTGTGGCAGGCCGCGACAGGTAGTTACGCGGCTGACCAGTTACACTGATCAACTAAATACTAGTGCTACACACCTCTGATTGGATTTTGAGGGTGAAAAATAATAAAAACAACCATCAGGACTACCATACACAGAAGCAGGATAAGTCTGTGTAGTTGGCAGAAAAAGCACTCAGATGGGCAGGATTGGTGGATAAAGTTTTAAAATAACAGGTGGGTCAATAGGTAAATGAATCCCCATCAACGCATTTAAACATTGATAAGGCAAGGTAGATAAGCAGAAACAAGCAAAAACTCAGGTGATAAAATGGAAACATAATAAAACGAAATCGAAATGGGAATCCGTAATCAAATCGGAATAAAAACCAAATACATACGATTCCAGTCAGTTCGATGGCTTCTTGTAAATGAACAAAATTCAGACCATAACAAGTGTTGGGAATCAATTCAATTTGCAGACGGGCAGTTGACCCCATTAAAATCGATTAAAATTCCAGTTTTGTCACACAGAACTTTCGTAATCTGGTAAAATTTCTTTGCACACAATTCTCAACGTTTAGACGGATATGAGATAATAATAAAAAAAAAATAAAGAGGACAGCTCAGGGGATTTGAGTAAGGTAAATCGGTAAGCAAGCAGCAGGTCACATCTAAACTTCGGAAACACCACAATCAAATCTATTAAGCGTAGACGCGATTTATTCTACTTTTTCTCCTCTTCCTTCACCATCAAAAAATATCGAATTAGAAAAAACCAACTTTAATAAAGCTATAGAACGAACGAAAGGAGAGGACTAACGAAGAGTACAGATTAAAATACACAATTCACAGGTGAAAATTGAAATAGAAAATAGGTAACGGTTGAGGGTGTAAAAAAATCACTAAATTACGATTTATTTTCTCTTTTTATTTTGTGCTAGTTACAATTTGCATATAAACAAAATTTTAGTTTTTTGTTCATTTATTATTTAGTATATTTATATTTTTTGCTGTCGTTTGAATTTCAAAATAGGCGCCATTGATTATTACTCGCTGTGGTGGCAATACTTTACTTTAGGGACATAAAAAATATCGAAGCAAAAGTGCAAAAAAAAAAATCGACCAGCAAAAACATGCCAGAAAATAAACAAAAGCACGCGACTAATTGAAATGTAAACAAACAAAAAAAGTAAATGCTATTGGCCGGTGCCTAATAAAGTGGATGCCCATCATGATCAATAAGTGGAAAAGTCCGTTGAACTGGAAAAATCAGAAGCTCAACGGGTTCAACTAATCAGAGCAGAGGCAGCAAAAAATTGTGAAAGAAGAATTCAGAAAAATTTTGCAAAAGCTCCAAAGTTGGTGCAGACAAACGGGAGAAATTTTGCAAATTATTTTTCAATTAGAAAGAGATAGAGAAATGTTGATATAAAAATTCCCATAAGAAAAAAATCCAATAAGAAGCAAAAAAACAGGTTTAAACGATTTGTGCAAAAGCCATCAACCCCATCCCCTTCAATGACAATTGGTGAATTTAAAGCCGGATCGAATTGAAGTTTCGCCATAAATTAGAATCAATCATTTTGAATGGTAAACAATTTGGTATAGTGTGGGGAGAGGATGACTTTGCATATACTCGCATCAATTATTCATATACTAATGTGCACATGTATATGTTTATTGACAAGTGTTGAAATAGTGAGCCATGAATAAAGGGTAGGAGCGGCAAATTTTTTTTACCCATTTGCTACTCACTCTCAGTGTGCACAATTTTTGACAATAAAAATCAGCTGATTTTGGTTTTTGTTTTTCCATTCATGATCACTTATTTTTATAGTTTTTTTTGTTTGTGTTTTCTTGTCTTTTGCAAGTGTTTATTGTGTTATTAAGAAATATGCTAAGGTCAAGATCAATTTAAGAAATGGTACAAAAAATTTTTGCAATTCATTAAAAATTGAGAATTTTTTTTTTTAAATTTTGTCGGCAAAAATGGTTTTTTTTTAGAAATGACCACAGAAAAGTTACTAAAACTGATATAAAAGGACTTTACGAAAACCATTATTAGTAAAAGTGTAATTAAGAAAATCTTAGGAAAAAATTATTGTGCGAAAAATTTTATTGAATTATTTAAAAAAAGGGAATTTAATAATTTGTCAAATAAATAATTTTAACAATTAAGGGAAGAGGAATATTCTCATTTCTTTTTTTACTATAAGGCCAATATTTCGAAAAATTTAAAAAACTAAAGTTTTCGTATTTACATAAAAGTTTTTTATAAAATAATTTTCACAGTGATTTATAATTTTCAAATTTTACATTAAAAAGGCAGAATTTTGATAAAATATTTTAAAAGTGTCAAAAAATTTTTAATATTTCATTTATATAAAAAAAATCATACAATAATACGTTTAGTCTAATGTTATGTGTAGTAAGAGGAAAAGTTTTCTCATAGAAAAGTTAGCAATTTTATACTATATATAATTAATATATTGTATTAAACTTATAAAAAATCTATAAAAAATGGTAAAGAATAATTTTTAAATTTTTTTTGCTTCATTATTTTGAATTTTTTAATAAATTAAACTTTTTTTTTAAGAATAATTTAAGATCTACATTTGAGAATGAATTTTTCCAAAATGAACTTAAAAAAATTTAATTAAAAATAAAATTATATTTTTGTGTTTTTTTTTTTTTTTATTGTTACAGATCGAAATTGAGTTCAATTTATTAATTTAGCGAATTGTAAAAAAAAAATTTATAAATTGTCAAAGGGAATAATTTTCATAATTGGAGAAAGTAAACATAATTTAAAAAAAAAAATTACAAAACTAAGAAAAAATCCCATTGTATAAGCAAAAATTATTATAAAATAAATTTCATAAAAGAACAAATCAACTTCAATAAAAATAGTGCAATTGAAAAATTAAAAGAAAAACCGCCACCTCAATAAAAAGCTTATGCAATATAGGCACAATTTATGAATGGAAAAAAAATTACGATAAAAAACAGCTGACCAGTCCTAATATAAAACTAGAAAAAAAAAATTAAATTAAATATTCACAAAAGAAATCCAACCTACTCTAATAAATTTTTTATTGTATCAAGTCTAGAAAAAAAATCCCAACGCATGGTTTAGCATAAATCAAGACGGCATCTAACGTTTAGTCAGCAATTTATCAATGCGTGTGTGTACATTTAGTCAGAAGAGAAACTATTCTAAAATTAGTCCCCACATAAACAGAATCTTTTATTTGAAAATTTATAAATAATCGCTGGAATGTTATTCTGTTTGCATCACGATAATCATCATTTGGAATACTAACATCAATACCAAAGACAAGTCGCCATCACCATCAACATCCACATAATCAGTCATCAGAATAATCTCCAAAGTCATCAGACAAGCGATCCATCATTTTTTCGACTAGCATCAGCCAGATCTACGGCAATAGAAAAAACAACCCCAAAACAGTTCCAATCCAAAGAGTTTGCCATTAATCGCATTTGTTCATATGTAAGTACTTTAGATCCAATCAAGCTCCTCCGATGACGCTTAGCTGAATTTATGGTACAATGATGACAATTATGATGTTCGGATGAATTCAGTTGATTCTGTTGAACATCATACTACCATACCGCACCGCACCGTACCGTAACGCACTGTGTAGCAGTGAACAAATCAAGTAATTTATTCAACGAAGAAATTAAATTTAATTGGTTCAACAAGTTGAAATTTGTGTCAGTGACGTTATTAAACGCGGACAAAGCCCGTTTAGGCCCCATTTGAAACTCTTTTGGGCCTCATTCCCTGCAAATAAACAGACAAGCGGATCGACTCAGTACCTAACAAACAGTGTCTGTGATTACACATGCCACCATCTCGAAATATTGTAATTTCGGCCGCGAACTATTTAGTGTGGGTCAGTTAACATTAATTTTAGTGAAATAGCTACGAATTAGAAGAATCTAAAATAATCGCAACAAATTGTGTGTAAAGTAAAATATATAAAGAAAAATATTTTGTTCGAAATAATAGTTTCAAAAAAAAATAAGTTGACTAGTTAAAAAAAAAACATTTAATTCAGTTCCAAAACAAGGTCCCATTAAAAAGGAAATTCTTAAAAAGAAAAAAAACATTGCTTGATTTTGGCGAAAATATAATTTTTACCAACTTGAGAAAATAACTTCTTACAAAGTCTACTAAATTTATTAAAAACTTGCAAATTTAAAGTGCAGTATTTAAGTTCTGATGCGATTAAAGGAGACCATCGCATGGAATCCGGATGATAATCGTTCGCAGGACGATCAATGCAAATGTGGCTTAGGAATAAATCAGAGAACCGGACGTCTTCAGTGGTGTCCAGCTAGTACTTGTCGAAGAATTCTTATATTTTTACCAGCCGTAATGTTGCCAATAGTTTTAGTGTTGGTTTTTCTAACACAATTCGCTAATGGGGCTATTGTACCGAAAATTACTAGAAACGATGTTGTGTATACGTTTGGAAACAGAATTGAACCAAAGTTCGATCAAGAAAATTGGCAACGTGATCCCAGGTGTATTTCTGTACAATATGGACTCTCGGAGACAGTAGATGTTGAGGAAAGGGATTTGCTGAAGGATGTTAGGACTGCGTTCATTCCACCAGATTCGGTTATAGTTCCACCAAATTGTTTGGAACACGAACAATTGCCATCGTCGATACGCGCCCAACTAGCTGAAGCTGAGGATTTCTTTTTCGATCTAATATCACGACAGAGACGGTCATTTCCCGAGCTTAATGCAACCAACATCAATGCCAATGGAGATGTTTCGGAGATCGGTGATGATAACTCGAACATAAATATTCATTGGAGGAAAACTCCATCGGGACCGCGATCACGATCAGCTGAGAATGATGAGTCCGGGGCAGGCAGTAACGAGGTTGGTAATCCAGTGGGATTCAACTCGTTTTGGGAGAATGAGGGCAGTCGCCAAAATATTCGCGCCACGCAGGCAGAAATTATGAAAAGTTACATGGACACGTCAGTTGATCCATGCGACGACTTCTATCAGTACGCATGTGGAAATTGGGAAAAACTGAATCCAATACCAAAGGACAAAGCTGGATATGACACATTCGAAATGCTCCGAGAAAGTCTCGATGTTGTTTTACGCAATCTCCTTACAGAGAAATCCAACTTAAAACTAAAGTTTGATAATAACAGCAGTAATCAAAAGGAGCCCGAATCCCTACAGAATGTCCAAGAGCTCACCAGCATCAGTAGTGCTGATAGTTTTGATTCAAAACTAAGGAATAATCTAGCAGCCGTAAGACTGAGGCGTCAAATTTTACAACAACGTGACGTCTTCGAAAATCTCTTGAAGCGATACCAAAGATTTAAGCGCGTAATGCGGACGAAGAGGCAATTAGCGAATCTTTCAAATAGCAGCATCCGAGCAGTTGGTCGGCATAATATTAATGCCGAAATCAAAGTAAAATATTTGTATGCATCCTGTATGAATTCGGAGCTATTGCAGAAACGAGGAAATCAACCTTTAATTAAACTTCTGCAGGATCTAGGTGGGTGGCCCGTGCTAGAAGAAAATTGGAGAGCGGACCAATTCAAATGGATGAACCTAACCGCACGATTGAGGGTGTATAACAATGATATTTTCATAGTGCAATGGGTAGGACCTGATATTCGTAATTCGGATGAGAATGTAATTCAACTCGACCAGACGAGTTTGGGTCTGCCAACACGAGACTACTTCCTACTTGAATCGAATGCTCCCTATTTGGCTGCCTACAAGAATTTCATGAGAACTATTATGACTCTATTAGGTGCTCCTGAGGAGCGAGCCAAAACAGTTGCTGATCAGGTCGTATATTTTGAGAAAGAGTTGGCAAAGATAACATCTTCGTCGGAAGATCGAGCCAACGTGTCTGTTCTCTATAAACGAATGACCCTTCAAGGACTACACAATCAAGTTCCACAGATCGATTGGGTTCAGTACTTGTCCGTTGTTCAAGATCGTGAAGTGCGTCCATCCGAAACGGTAGTAATCTACGCGGTTGAATATATGCGAAATTTAGTTCAACTAATTGCCAGATCAGATAAACGGACAGTGGCTAATTATCTGCTATGGCGGTTTGTGCGTCATCGTATCAACAATTTGGATGATCGATTTGTGGAGCCGAAGCAAAAATTCTTTCAAGCTCTATTTGGGCGAGAGAAGTCTCCGCCTCGTTGGAAAAATTGTGTCGGACAAGTTAATTCGAACATGGGAATGGCTCTGGGAGCAATGTTTGTGCGTCGGTACTTTGACGAAAATAGCAAAGAGGATACAATGCAGATGACGCACGAATTGCAGCAAGCGTTCAGAGAGATTTTAAACAGTACAGACTGGCTAGATCCATCCACCAAGGAGTTGGCTGCTCAAAAAGTTAACTCAATGTCCCTGAAAATTGGTTACCCCGATTTCATTCTATCGAAACAAGAACTGAACAAAAAATATGTAGGCCTTGAGATCCATCCCGACATGTACTTTGAGAATACGTTAAATGTCCTGAAACATGTCGCCCGTTCCGAGCAGCATAAATTAGGCGAACGAGTAAACAAAACTGTATGGCAGACTGCACCAGCCATAGTCAATGCCTACTACAGTCGCAATAAGAACCAAATAATGTTCCCAGCGGGAATACTCCAACCCCCATTCTACCATCGTCATTTTCCAAGATCGCTTAACTATGGCGGAATCGGTGTAGTGATTGGTCATGAACTGACCCACGGGTTTGATGACAAAGGTCGACTCTTCGATCGCGAGGGAAACATACATAAATGGTGGAGCGACTATGCCATCAACGGATTCCATCAACGTGCACGTTGTCTCATATCCCAGTACGGAAATTATACAGTAACCGAAGTCGGGATGCAGATTGACGGCGAAAGTACGCAAGGTGAAAACATTGCTGATAATGGAGGCATTCGTCAGGCTTTCCACGCTTACAAAAATTGGCTATCGCGTAATTCGAATGCTGATCTCGAAGAGAGTGAAACGCTACCTGGCTTTAATATGTCCGGATCACAATTGTTCTTTTTGAATTTCGCCCAAGTTTGGTGTGGAGCAATGAGACCAGAGGCAACACGCAACAAATTGAAAACGGCCGTTCACAGTCCCGGTAAGTTTCGTGTTATCGGAACACTGTCCAATTCCAACGATTTCGCACAAGAATTCAACTGTCCAGTCGGATCACCAATGAATCCACGACATAAATGTAGTGTTTGGTGAGGTACCCAGACTAGTAGCCGCTACCATTTTAGACAATCAATAGTCAATCAGTATTCATTAATGCTTTTCCACTATTTTTTTAGTCTATAATAAATAATATTATTGTAGAAATATAAGAAAATATCTTTTCTTGAAAAATAGCCACCGATGGAGGAGATAATTGAGTCAACAATTCAAGTTCACTTCTCAAAGTAGATTATATTTACAAAAAAAAAAGAAAACTTTTCCATAATTAAAAGTATTTATGTATTTTTTATACTATTATTGTTAATAAATTTAAAAAAAAACATTTACTTGCATCAGTATTTAATTAGGAAAAAAATGTTTATATAAATTAAGTCAGCAAGACTTTAAAGATAATGCAATAAATTTGAAGCAGTTTTTCTTTGAAGAAAAAAAAATGTATGAGAAATAAAGGAATTTTTTTTCGTTAAGTGTTGAATTTTAATTTTTATTTGAGAAAAAATTGTCCGCCCTTGGAAAATGTTCTTAAATGAAATAAATACCATCTAGAAAATGTTCTTCAAATAAATACCATCTAAGCAAAAAGAGTATAGTCCAGTCTTATTCCTAGACTTCTCTGATGTATTTGATTAAGTATGGTAGCCTGGCCTACTGTCGATACTCAAGAAAATTCTTTCCCTTCATTTGCTATTTTCAAATATTTAAAAATGTCGAATTTTGTAAGATATTCTATATTTTCTCTAGTTTCCCTCAGGATAGTATTCTTAGCCCAATGCTATAATGATATTTATGCTCACGATATTAGATGTATAAGCTTAAATCCTCTGGTTTTTAGTGAAAAAAACCACATGTTTTTTTTCAAAGAAAGCAAAAACAAATTTATTCAAAGTACTTAACCTCGCTAGCTACATACTTGTATTTTTCCCATCTCTCGGGCAATTTATGGATACACGCCAAAAAATTCCTTCTCTTTCGAGGCAAACCACTCATCAAGCCATTTTCGGACGTCTTCGTAAGAATCCAAGTGCTGCTCAGCGAGCGCGTGGCCCATCGACGAAAACAGGTGGTAGTCGGAAGGGGCCAGATCTGGTGTATCAGCGGGGTGGGGTATCACCTCCCAGTTGAGTGTCTTCAAGTAGTTTCGGACCATTTTTGACGTGTGCGATTGTGCGTTGTCGTGGAGGAAAATCAGCTTGTCATGTCTTTGTTGATAATCCGTCCTTTTTTCACGCAGAGTACGGTGCAATTTGATCAGTTATTAGTGGTAGCATTGGGCATTGATAGTTTCACCAGGTTTCAACATCTCATAGTAGACGATACCCTGCTCATCCCATCAAACGCACAGCATCGTCTTCCGTCCGAAGCGATTTGGTCTTGGGGATGATGTTGATGGTTGGCCGAGATTTCTTGCGCTTAGGATTCTCGAAATATATCCACTTTTCATCGCCTATTACAATCCGATTTAGGAACGACTTTCTCTTCTGTCTGGCGAGCAAGATTTCGCATGTGTTTTGGCGTCGCTCCATCTGCCTATTGTTTATTTCATACGGCACCCATTTTCCGATCTTTTCAATCTTCCCCATGGTACGCAGATGCATGCAAATGGCTTATTGAGTAACACCCAATTGCTCCGCGAGCATTTTTTGCGATTGGGTATCGTCTTCGTCCAAAAGAGTCTGCAACTGATGATCCTCAACCTTCCTAGGCCAATTTTCACGCTTCTACAAAATTGCCATCTTTGAACCGACGAAACCAATCTCGGCACATTGTTTCCGATAAAGCACTGGCACCATAGGCCTCCATAAGCATTCAATACGATTCGGCAGCCAATTTCTTCAAATTGAAGCAGAAAAGCAGAGCTTTCCGCATACACTATTTTTCTGGCACAAAACTAGACATGATTACCAAAGGAAAAATGTATGTTATTGTACGAAATTGCTGACCATGTGCACTGATTAATGTTGACAGATGTCAAACTGATAAAAAAAAGGTATTGCGTGCCCATGGTAGCTTAATACGCTCGCTCACGCCATCTATGAGCAAACCGTGGATTTAAACTTATACTCCTGGTATTCTTACTAACGACAACACCTCAATAGCTATTTATGCTGAATACATTGTCTGCCTCCTACCATTTACAAAACCGTATTAACTCCCTTCAAATTGTATTCAGAAGCGGACCAATAAAGATAAACAAACAGAAAAGTATTCCTGGTACTTTTACCCTTTGCTGAAGACCATCTTTTTCCACACATATAAACAGAAATAACAAACAAAACTGCATAGAACTGAAGCAAATTTATCTAAAAGTATAAAATATTTTTATAAACAGTCAAAACTAACAGCCGACAAATAATTTTGCATATTCAATACAGTATTAAGACCCATTTGGACTTACGGAATGAAACTTTAGGCTTGTAATAATTGAAACTTTCTATTATGTGCAGAATATTGTTTTCCATCGGGACCTTCATGTTATATTTCTTTCATTCCTCATTTATCTGTTAAATATCCTCAAGATTTTCTAAATTTAGAATATCAAACTTACATGATGAAGAATAGCATCGGTGCAAAAAAAAAAAACAACGAAAAAGTTAGCATCGTAATTTCTCTCTTTCAAAAAAATTCCAAAAACTTTTCCACTTAACTGTGTCCGTTTTTCAACTCTTCCCTCTAATAAATTCCACCCTTCTTTCGAACAAAACAACTATAATAAACAAACCCAAAATTAACAATAATACAAGAGTTGGAAAATTAAATTCGTGACGGCTAGTATAGACTTTTATGCAAAATAATTTATTACCAGCTGAATACGCTCTTACTGTAAGAATGAAGCTATTACAATACTCCCCCATCTCGCGCCCCATATTCTTCCACACCATCTATTTCTCTGATTTCACTTACTTATGCTATTCATAATAGTTCCTACGTATTTGAACATCCCTTTTATACTCTTTTCTGAAATAAGTCCTTATGAATTTCTCCATTCATCTCTTTTCACCAACTTTAAAGTATTTCTGATTTTATCCCCATTAAAAAAAAAGAAAACAAACTATGAGCAGTTAAATATTTTTTCTAGCATCGTTCGCAAATTTTTCCTGCTATTAACTTTCTTGAATGTTTGCGTACATTATTCTCGTATTTCCTTGTGAAAAGATTTTAGACATTCTGGCACCGGCAAAAATATTACTGAACTGATTTCTTCAAGAGCCATTTATATGCACAAGGATTCTTGTCCTTTTGGGTTAGATATTCTACTTATTTCTGGACATAGTTATTTTTACTTCATTTAATATGGTTGTGTTGTCTTACAATCTATGAGGAAAAATCTCCAGAAATTCATGCCGAAACTAGGGCATATCCTGTTTTGAAATAGGGATATTGAAGTTGATGCTGTGTCAGATTTAGATTTGTTGGAGCCACTAATCCCAATATAAAAGTGCCGCCAACTCGGCGCACAGATAAATTTTCATCTCTTATCTAGCAGACGGAGTAGCTCCAAACTTGACTAGGAAAATCACCCTCTTATAGCTCGAGGCTTGCTATTACAAATCCTTACTAGATATCACAGCATGTCATATCATTTCTATGAAGAATATTCTCCAAGAACAATCTACACACACTACTAAAAGGGGAATATTTTTCTCGAAAATTAACTGCACTCGCTATCGTCAGACCTGTATTCAAATCGTTCAATTTTATTTCTAGCCCAGTCTGGATTTTTGATGCAGACCAAACTAATGTCACTATTTTAAGATGTTTACTTTTAAATCCATGCATCTCTTTCCACTTTGTGAAGACGTAGCCTTCTCCTCGAGATGCACAAACAATTTTACTATCACTTGCGAAGTTGAAGCTATTCCCGACTAACCTGATACTCGTCCTCATTCTTATCTGAATTTGCATCACACAATCCTATTTCGAATTTTGATATAAATATTAAACGATTCCAAGAAGCTATGCCAAGAATTTAAATGTTATGTGCTTGTAGTCAGAACGATGGTTTTTGGCTCCAAGGATCCGAGAAAATTTCATACGAAAGCGATGTAGACTCAAACTTTCTCAAGCTAGTAAGGTCTTATCATTTGTAGTTCTTAAATTCTGAAATTTTCTTATTCATATTCTATTTACAATTTACCTCGTTGAAGCAAAATGAAAGTCTGATGGTTGTAAAAGTTATTAATGGCTTAGTAAGCAAGACGAAATTAATCTCATACAAGAAAAAGGGGTTAAAATAAATGAAAATCTATAAAAATGTTCACCAACATGGAAGGAAATATTTAAAAAAAAATTTGGAAAAACAACAAAAATACCATAAATTGTTTCTTTTCTTCATTTTGATAAAACAATTTATTTCTATTAGAGATATTTGTTCGGCATTGCATGCAACTTTACAGTAAAAAGATGCATTTTTTGAAAAATGGTTTACTTTAGAATTTATTATCCCAAATGGAACGTAAATTTAGGGCCATTTCTTATGCAGTAACATTAACTTTGTAACTAGAAAATGTAAATTTCTAAATTTGTCTCTACTGTTGAGCATACTTTAAATTGATAAAAATTCAGTAATTTTAAGAAAATACCATATATACAGATTTATTGATAGCATATTAGATTAAAGTTTTAGTATGCTTCAAACAGATTGAAATGATTTTTATGAATTATTTGCGAAAAAAATGCAAATATCTTTTGCAAATTTTTAAAGAGTATTAAAATTGTATGAGAGGAAGATTAAAATCAGTTAATTACTTTCAGGGTCATTTATCATCCATAATAGTTTTCAACAAGCTGTCCCTTTAACCTGGCACTGAAAAGTTATTCGTGACTCATTTTTTAGCATACGCCAATGATATCGACATTATGTGTCGATCAGAAAGGATGTACAAGGAATTTTAAGATTGAGTCAGTAGCGAAAAATCTTCGGCTGCACATAAATGAAGGCAAGACAAATTGCATGTAGGCTTAACAAATAAGACCAACTAGCAATGATCGCATACGATTATTGCTAGTTGGGTCAATGGTTACAGCCGATAATAACGTACAGGAATAAACGCACATACAGCTACTGGCAGCCAACAGAGTCTACTTTAGTCAGTGTAAATTATTTCGCACTTAATTCTAACCATAACATCGAAGCTTAACAGAAAGCCGACATCTTCGGCAAACACTTAGAAAACATCTTTAAACCTCACGAAGATGTCCAAGACATTCTGCATGACGAACAAATATTCCGACAAATATCAACTCAGTTGCCCATAAGTCCACCTCCTAAGTTTTTCACTCCTTCCGAAGTTAAATTCACAATAGAACACCTTTCCAATAAAAAAGCCCCAGAATATGACCTAATAACTTCAGAAATCCTGAAGTAAATTTCCAAAAAAACCCTCGTCCTTATAACCTATATTTATAATTATATCGCCGCATATCATTTTTTCCTTCCCTGTGGAAGTTTTCCATAATTAAGATGATCCCAAAACCCAATAAGACCAAAAACCTTCCTACCTCATATAGACCTATAAGCCTCCTTCCTATGTTATCAAAAATCCTAGAAAAATTAATCCTAAAACGCCTTTATCCCATTTTTGAAACCGAGGGTATCATTCCTCAGCATCAGTTTGGATTTCGACCTGAGCATTCCACTATCCAGCAGTGTCATCGCGTAGTCGACTACATAGCGTGTTCGCTAGAGCGAAAGGAATACTGCCCAGGCGTGTTTCTTGACATTTCGCATGCTTTCGACCGTGTATGGCACCCTGGATTGCTTTGGAAGTTGCAGCGAGTCCTACCCTCGGGTTATTTCCACATCCTTAAATCTTATCTCTCAGACCGATATTTTGAGGTAGCTGAAAATATTGAGTACTTTGACATTTATCCAATTTCCGCCGGTGTCCTTCAAGGAAGTATCCTAGGTCCTATCCTATACAACATTTATACCCATGACATTCCTTGCCACAACAACATCCTAACCGCAACATATGCTGACGATACAGCCATCCTGACATATCACAAAGATCCTTCCACTGCCATTAGTATCCTACAGAACCATATCCAGTCCTTAGAAAGTTGGTTCAAAAGGTGGAGAGTGAAGGTAAATGAGCCTAAATGTTCCATTTGTTCGTGAACTATGCATTTCCCGATATAAAAAATTCCATTCACATCTATCCTTCCACCCTTATCCTTTAGGAAGGGAACTTTTCACTCCCACCCTTCCAGTATACACGCATCGACGTTTAAAACGGCGATGGTCGAGAGATTCTCTAAAATTATAAAATAAAATTACCCTGTTCTAAAGGTAGCATCGATGGGTGTTTTCCTCCACATGTCTTCATGTCCATGTATATTCCCGTAAAAAATCTGTCACCATAAACAATTGCTAATTCTTGTCCGTGTTCGAGAGGAGTATCCTCCGATAAATTTTTGGCTCCCTACATAAGAGGTCGACGATCCTGGAGTGCTACCGCAACCACCCTATTGAGGTTAAGGCTGCGGTCGGCTGGACACTAAATCCGTATAGATGATGTAGACCCTGCCCGGAAAATTTACAATGGCCCACTGTTATAGTCACAGAAAACAAGGTGGGCCCTGCCTCCGGTGGAGCATCGGCGAAGACCACGGTGCGAAACCGCTACGTCTGGTGTTCTTTGATTTAACCGGTCTAGACTGGACTTCCGGTTACTGCATCGTTTATAATGATAATTAATATTTTTTTTTTAAAACCAATTTAATTTGGATACACACTTAAGAACTTAATTTTCTTTCATATAAAACTGTGAATTTCTTCTATAACATTTATACAACCGACGTTCCAATCTGTCTTAACTTCTTTGTTGCTGAACATATGGCCTGGTTCTATTATTCAACATGCGTCCAAAAAAATTCAACCCTATTCCAAATCATCCAAAACTAGTCTGGCAAGTTGAGTATAAAAGGTAACGGACGCAAATGTGTCCACATAACTTTTACTTTATGCCGTTAATCCCATAGAACCGTCAACTACTGCGATTCCTATATAAATGTTCAGAAAATTACGCAAATACTATAATGGAATGCCTTACTGAAATGCATATGGACTTAAAGACTTAAATTCTGCATCTCTACTTAGACTACAGATTCCCGTCAAATCTATAAAACTGTCAATACTTCTTTTTATATTCATAATAGTGATATTAATCATGTACCCTAAGGCCCCATCTGATCGTGATGTGTGACTCGTTATAAAAAGTTTCATTCTCGTCTTTTCAATCATACCTTATTCATGAGCTATCCTCTAATTCCTTCTTCGTAAATACCTATCGACAAGTAAAAACCTCTTTGATACCGCGATTTATTAAAATTCTACATGTTGACTTTAATTTAAATGTGCACATATGAAGACGAGAAACTTTGATGGATGTTTACTCCCCATAATCCCCCACAATAAATCTGCTTATCTAAGAAAATAAAAAATAAATTTTTACAGGATAATATGCAATGAGATCGATACAGGTCGTTATTATTATAAGGTGACATAAGATGACAGTATCTCTCATAACATCTAAGGAGCTGAAGTATAGATACTGTCGCGTTATAATACGAACACGCAAAACAACTCAAATTCATTAAATTAACTGAAATATTCCAATCTTTTCAGATAGTTATTAAGCTCAACAAAAAATAATCAAAAATTTTAAAAATAGAAAAAAAAAGTTTTAACCACAAAGACTTAAAATTAGTTTTTTTTAAAAAATCTTCATAATATCTCAAAAAAAAGTAATAATATTTGTTATAAATAAAACTAAATCTGACCAACCCCAAACATAATAAAGCATATAAAGAAAATTTTGATTGCAAAACATTTCATTTGGTGGAGTACGAAGCTCTTCAATCCTATTTTCGGATATCACATAATATAAAATTAGACCAACACTTTTAATAATAAAAATCATTTAATATATATTTTACGGAATAGCTAATATTTTCATATAAGATATAAAATATCAAATATAATATATTATCAAGATTGTTTTGTTTCTCTTTTTTTGTTAGTCATAAAAACCATCCAAAAAAAAGGGAGAAAATTGCAATCATAAAAGAAATTTTTATATGATTCCCGCAGGCCTACTACTTTTACTGATGGTTGTGAGGATATTTTCCATTTCATATTCCAATGCATTTTGGCTACGCAAAGGAAAAATAAACTAAAAAAAGTTACAACCAATCCTCGTCAAAATGAAAAGGATAAAAAATATTTTGGATTAAGAATGAAACAGCATAAAAAAAAGAGTACAAGAAAAAAATCTTTTCAACAGTAATTTTGCAGTTTTTTGTTGTTGTTGTCTCCCAAGTGTAAAGAAAATGATACCCGCAAGAAGTTGTCTTCATTTTTGGTTAGTGCCAATTTTGAAGATTTTCTCGAATTAACTTCAGATACAGTCCAATACAAAAGACAAATATTCCTCAATATAAAGCCAAGAGGATAGATTATGATCGGTTGGGGTTAACTGAAATGAAAGATGGAACAAGGAGTTTATGTCAATTTGCATTTAAATTCTTTCCAACCAGCACCTATTATCCCACCCACATACTATCTTTTACTTAAAGACTTGGTGGTAACTTATTACAATTTTCTATCATCGCTTTTACTTTGCAACAATTTTTATTATTCCTATTCTCTCTCCTATACTAAAAGTTTGCAATTTTATTTTTGGTTAAACGTAAATTATTCTCTCTTGATTCAACTGCGATTACTATACTGTCATCAAGATATCTCTCAGTTTTTTGTTTGTTTTTTGTTTTAAATTTTATATCTATTCTCACTGCTATTGGATTTTTATTTTAGTTAAAAAATATTACCAAACGAAAGTAAAGAAATTTTTTTATAGTCACTAAAGTTAACTGAAATATTGTATGTATTTAGGTGACAAAGATAGATTAAAAGGGGGAGGGAACGAGGGTAAAGCTAATAAAGGACAAGATCAAGAATAAGTAGAGTAATTTTATTTAGTATTGAGAATTTTTTTTTACAAAGAACATAGAGGAGTAAGGGTGTAATTATGTCTCAGAGACAAAAAAGACCTCCCTCCCATGATCCTGATATGCATGCCAGTGTATAAAAAAGAGTAAAAGTGGAATCAAGAGACTCATTCGTGAATATATAAAATTTGACTGAAAATATTCAAATATTCCTAGTTACACTTTAGATTTTTTACTTTCTATTTTTGCTCTTCATATTTTACTTCTTCATAAAGTTCCTTTTTATTTTGAATATATTACATCATTTTTTTTTTGCTTGGTTTTCGAAACTTTTAGAAATGAAAATCATCGTCTAGAGTATAACCAAAATCTAAACCACTTTTATGAGTTATTATATATGCTATAAAAAATTTTACCACTAAACGAAATCAATTTAATTAATTGCATTGTTTTATTAGAAATGCTGCCATCAAATTAAACGATCGTTTAAGGGTAGATTAAAAAGTAAATGAATTCCGGTTTAGCGAATAAAGTATTTTTTTTTAAATGGTTAAGACTCGTTAGCCAAACATCGGGAAATTCTCAGAATCCAGATTGGTCCTACCGTACTTAGCTATGATACTGCTTTGATAAATCCCATCCTACATAGCATTACTGTGGCATTAAATTCACAATTCACCATACTTTCAATAAATAAAATATTACCTTTTTCTTGGACCCAACAACTTCATATTCAAGCTCTTCTATTAACCCGCTTGTATATATTAGTATGGTCTGTTTAGTTAAACAATGCATGACTGTTCCCTCCAACTAACTATCGACCAATATTTTTTACCTACGTTAACCCATACGAAACTTTAAGTCACCAAATGGCTACAGGGTCGTGATGTTATAAAATGGCCGCTGGCTATTGTCTTAATCTCAGAAACCCAAAATACCAACAAAAAAAAATTCTGATTCTATTCTTTACCGAATTTTTGTAATTATATTAACCCATAAAGCTAAGCAGCCTGTGATGGCTCCGCAACGTTTCACAAAAAGAGAAACAATTAAATTGCCTCATGATCTTGTGATCAACGAAAAAATAAATTTATTTTTCGCAAAATAAATTTATACCGGAAAAAAATATAAATAAGTAAACATACCAGAAACAAAAATTTTAATATTCGAACCGTAAATGTCCTATGAGGTATCAAAGTAGGTCGCTTGGGTAGTTATACATCAATTGGAATCATCTTCAACTCCTCGGTTATACTACTTTCGATCTTATTGATATTACCCAAGCGGCGTGTACTGGTTCTGAATAGAATGTATAAAATTTGGCAACGTCGATGGGATGGGAGTGTGAATGGCAGATGGACGTACATGTTCATTTCAGATATGTGGTTTGTATCTGCGTCTGGATTTAAATTTGATTTGTACCTAGGGTATTTACACACGGGATGTGGCAGTATGAATGGACTGGCTACAGAGGCTATATGACCTTGTGTGGGGGTGGGGGAGAGTGCTAAGCACCTTCTCATTGAGTGTAACCTGTACGGGGATTTACGTGACCTAGGTGCTTGTTGAATCATAGTAAATGATTATATTGTGGATGTGAGTTGAGTGTATGTGAGAACGGTATGAATGCTTCAATAGATTTGCTGTGGCACTTTTTGAAAGGTCGATTCTGGTTGTACTTTCGGGTCTTAGCGAACCCACGTACCTGAGCTGGCATCGCGGTGCCTAGGAATTTACAAGACTCCTTATCATAGCTCAATGACCAGAGTACAAACCGAAGTACCCTTAAAACAAAAATTTGTACTGTGGGAATTGGGGTGCCCCATGGTGTTAAAACACACTGTGGCCGACAATGCTGAGGCGCCTTACACATAGGCAACAACGCGGTAGCTGTGGTTAATACCTATATCGCGGGTACGATCTCCGGATCACTGGTGAGCGATACTGGTAAATATTTCAGGTTCTATCACTGCTTATGATAGTAGAGCTTTAGATAGGCCTTGCCACTTACAGTTGGAGTAATCAGTTTGTAACTGGTTACTGACTGTAAACTGCCAGTAATGGTGGTGCGTTGATTGAGCGTAACTCAATTATCGCTATTACCAAGCCCTTTGAGTGGGAATATCGACTAAGTATTTAAACAAAACTGGTACCACAAAGATCCACGGCCGCACCGTGTTGAAACAGACTGTGCCTAAACGGAGAGATGAGGAGCCTTTACCTGAAACGTGGTGAATAGCGATAGCTACATCGTGGGTACAGTCTTTGGATAAGAAGTGAGGGAGACTAGTTATTCCGGATGCTATCACTGCAGGCCTTACTACCAACAGTTGGGATAAATAACTTATAACCGGTTACTGACTTTCAGCACGGCTGTACCTGCTCAGCAGTGGCATCAAATGGACGTATAAGATATGGTGAGTTGAAGGCTATGTAAGTGATCTACATATTAGACTAATTACCATAGAGGTATTGTACGGTTGGATTGATTTATTGCTGCAGGTATAAAACAAGAGGCAGTTTTTGTTAAGCAGAATGATATAGTTAGTATGCTGACGCCACTTGCTACTAAAAGGTCACAGAATGAGGCTCACGAGAAAGGACGAAGAAGGAAGAGGGAACGGAAAGGTAGATTTTTAATGATGATAAGGGCAGAGTTGGAGGAAAATGGAAAAGGTTCCCGAAAAGGAAGAAAAGACGGTTGATAGTTCGGCTACATGAAGTCATTTAAGCAATGCATCAAGAGGATATGAAGATGGAAAAGGAGCCTGCTGAATACAACTTTTTGGGTTTAGGCAACTCAGCAGATAAAAACTATTACAAATACAGATCCGTGCCTGCTGATTTGGAATATTCCAATTCCGATTGCGGTAGGCGACCCGTGGTATTATGTCTAACGATAGGAACACCACGTTAACTAACAGAATTATGATTATCGATATTACTAAGATGATGTCCGTTTAAGTGCTTTCTGATCGGAGAACAAAAAAGTCACACGGACTGAGATCAGAAGAAAATGAATACTTGCAAAACTATGAAATTTCCCTTTTCGAACTAAAGCTTGCGGATAGAGATGGCCAAGTAACAGAGGGTACTGTCATGGTAGAGTATATTTAGCTTTTCTGAGCTGCTAAAATCTGATTCTATGTTAATCGATGGTATTTTATCATCGGGCCCTTTACTTATTCGACATTTCGATCAATGTTCAAGGGTGAATACCTCTTTGAGCAAAATTCTGCTCTTGATAAGAAATGCCCCCATTAACTCGTTGTAAGTTTTCGTAAGTCAAATTTGCAGATGCATCAAGTAAGCTTTTTAGATCCCGCTGTCCCATTTTTCGTAACGCACTACAAATACACAATTTCACTTATCAAGCTCCAAAGGGTTCTGTAACTAACAAAGCAGGTTCAAAATAGTCTAGGAAGGACTAACTTATAAGCTATGTAGAGAAAAAGTTTGCAAAGTTGGCAGATTGCTCTTAGTGATGTCAGTATTATTACTTTTTATTCACTTCTCTTCTATTAATATTATAAATAATTTTATGTAATGTTTACAGTCACTTTGCTGAGCCCTAATAATTTGTACTTAACTAATCTGTATTATGCATTATAGAACATAATATCTTTAAGAATATAAGATGAACTATTTGGCACTTTAGAATACCAGCAGTCCTTGACCAAAGGACACTCTATAACCTCTTATATCTACTTTGATTTTATTGATAGAGACTACATTGTTCTTAGGGGGTAATTGTTGTGCAATATCAGAAGTTGACTATGTTAGTAGATAGACAATGTGACCAGGATATTTACTTGGAGAGAAAAATCTCAGCCATCCCTAGTACCAGCAATAATAGAATAAACTACTTTAATGGCTGATGAGATTTAGGAGATAAAAAAATCCTGAAAACATAAAATCTTACGTTCATAACATTTTGAAGATATAAAATTTCTTATAATCGAATAATTTAAACAGTAAATAAACTTAAATGATATAAGTTTTCCCACTGAATAACTATTGATTAATTTTAAATACGGAATGATAAGTTTTTAGGCCACAATTTAAATAATTTTATTGGTTGAGTATACTAAGAAATATTGTTCCCATTTACATAATTAATATGCGAATAGAATCTTATCGAACTTTTATTCTAAATAATATAAATATATACCATCCTATAGAGATGACAAGATAGAATCAAAGTTCAGTCGATAAAGTTTATTTCTTGTTTTGCAAATGCAACATTTTCGATATTAACGAGCCAATGCACTATTCATGAGAATGGAATATGAGATGAATGACTAGAATTAGTCGAAGGAGAATTTGTAGAAAATGAAAATATTTTATATTGAAGACATGAAGAGATGAGTACTTATCCAAAACACATACATATGAGGAGGTTTCTTATTTAAATGTACAAAATATCTCTCATCGTAAATGGCTTACAATTCACTAGTTCGTATTTTCTTTGATTTTCTTTGATTTCCTATCAGACACTTGTCATGCTGCCACCCTTCAGATTTGTGGTTTTCATTTTGAAAGTTCGTCAGCCTCTCGAAATATTCCCAATACCACCACGTAAAGTTTCATTCATTCGAATAAATGGAATTCAATTGCTGGAAATCGATAAGATCAAATGATTCAATTAGTTGCTAAAATCAATATAAGAAATTCATCATCGTTCCCCATTTGTGGGGTAATAAGAGTAGAAAAGCAGAAAAGCAGAAAAGTGAATTTCAAAGCAAAGTATTGCGAAACACATCAAATCATCGTATCACATCGGATTAGATCACATCACCATATTAAGCAGATGGCAGGATAATCGACTACACTCGGTTGGGAATTGATTAGTGGAAAAGAGGAAAATAGGTGAGGGGTTGGGCAATAATTTCTATTTACCTATAAAATAATAGTTCCTATAGGCTGAGACGACACAGGATTAGTATCCTTACTAGACACCAATACACCCAGAATGAACGGATATACTACGCTATGCGACCTATAATATTCACCTCACATCAGATTATTGAGGGCAACGTAAAAGCCTCTCTGAACAACACCACGGCTGACAAATATTCAAAATCATACTAAGGAATATATACGAAGTACATAAATGGAGAAATATTGTTATATGTGACAGCAAGGTCCGATAAAGTATTCTATTCGATATTATCCTTATTGCCCATATTTGGTATAATGGCGAAAAAGAGACTCTTGAACTGAGATACTCGCATTTTCTGATTATCATCATCATTCCTGATAGATATTTACATTGAAATGGGACAAGAGTGTAAAAGCCAAACGTCAAAGTTACTGACTTTTAGCTTATTCTGCCTAACAGGTTCGATGCTGCTGCGGTTATCAGAATTTAGTTCGACTAATTCATCAAAATGTTACCAATTAAGAACAATTTCAGATTAATGGAAGTTAGGGGAAGCACACCGTTCACAGTATCGTTTTAGATCAGTAGAAACCATCATTCGCCACCCCCACCAAAACGTGTACACATGTACATAAATAGATGGTCCACAGATATAGTAAAATTAAAACTAGCCTCAGAATAGAACCAGACTTGCAAACGATATCAGAATTTACGATTTGCGAAATGCCAACAGAATCATGGTCGTACACATAGTTTTATAACTAGAACCCGACCCTTATTTGGGCACCCCCAAATAAACTGCGTTCGACATAATCTAATATACGAAAATTGTTTCGATAGCAATTATTACCTAATCGAAAAGCAGTGCAATCAAATTGAATTTCTTGTTTTTTTGTTATTTTAGTAAAATTAGTCTTTTATATGTTTTTAAAATTTTTTAGTTTTTTTTTTAAATTATTTTTTAAGGGTTTTAATTTTTACTAATTCCAAAATTTTTAATAAAAATATTTTTGACTATTTTAATCGTTCTTATGCAAAAATTTATCTAGACTAAAAATAATAGGTAAAATTCTTTATTCTAGGAAAATTTTCAAAGAAAACAAATTTGTTAAAATTTGATTTAAAAAAAAATTCAAATAAATAATTTTTGTAATTTTACAACATTTTTGAACTGGAATTTTTTTGATCCTTCAAACTAGAAAAATTGCAGACCAACAGTTTTTGAAACAAAAATGCCATTGCAAATTTTTTTTCAAATCAAATTAAGTTAACAGAATTGAACTGAAATTATTTATACAATAGTAAAATTAATACTTTATTAATTTAAATAGAAAATTTAAAAAAGCTCCGTAAGATCTTGAAGTCATTTGGTGGCAATAAGCATGTGGATGGAATCGGTTATTTAATTCAAAAAGTTTAGAGAGAAACAAGCACAAGTAAAGAGTAGGTTTCCTAGAGCAAATTATTGTATTATGTTTGACAAAATTAAAGAGAAAACTGGTAAAAGGGCTTGATGGGTTAAGGAGTTCCACCAGAAATTAAAATCCTATTCCGGGCGATCTGGAATTCCTGCAGAATGTGTAGAATGGTGAAGCGAAATCCACAGCATAATTATGATTACCAAAAATGATATTGGCGATAATAATGGATATTAAAAAAAGGATATTGTGTCTTAAATTTCTTGACCAAAATGTAGGACTGGTGACATGTGATATTTTGCGGAGTAAAAAAATATTTAATTACTTTTGTCTCGATATTATCAAAGTGTTTTTGATTATATCATATCCTATTTTGAACAAAAAGGATCTTCTTGAGGAATAGTTATGGATATTACACAGGCTTTATTGGTGCATGCACCTATTTTCTAGTTATCAACATTTTTAAATAACTGAAAGTGTAAAATTTTACCAGAGGCATCTCCCATCCGTCCTAGTATTCCTCTAGGTAGTATTTTAGCTTCTATATTCTACAATATTTATGCTTGCGATATAGTTTCCAATGAAAATAAATTAATATAACATTCGCCAATGGCACTGTTATGCTAACATATCACAAAAATCCCAACTAGCATCCAATATTTTGTAAAATGACCGTGTCAAAAAAAATATTGACATAAAAGATCACGAAAAGATTTCATGCCATACTTAGGACTCTATGTAGACAAACGGTTAAACTGAAAACGACCAGGTGTATAAACTGTTTGGTCATAGATGGCGTGAGTGAGCGTATTAAGCTACCATGGGCACGCCATACTTTTTTTATGAGTTTGACATCTGTTAACATTAATCAGTATACATTATCAGTAATTTCGTACAACAACATTTTTTTTTTTTGGTAATTATATCTAGTTTTCTGCCAGAAAAAGAGCATATGCGGGAAGCTCTACTTTTCTGCTTCAATTTGAAGAAATCGGCTGCCGAATCGCATCGAATGCTTATGAAGGACAATGGTGACAGTGCTTTATCGGAAACAACGTGCCGAGATTGGTTTCGTCGGTTCAAAGACGGCAATTTTGACTTGTGGGACAAAAAGTATTAAAATCTGTCTAGGAAGGTTGAGAACCATCAATTGCAGGATTTTCTGGACGAAGACGATACCCAATCGCAAAAAATGCTCGCGGAGCAATTGGGTGTTACTCAACCAACCATTTCCATGCGTCTGCGTGCCATGGGAAAGATTGAAAAGATCGGCAAATGGGTGCCGCAGATAAAGCGACGCTTAAGCACATGCGAAATCTTGCTCGCCAGACTAAAAATAAAGGCGTTCCTGAATCGGATTGTGACAGGCGATGAAAATTGAATATATTTTGAGAATCCTAAATGCAGGAAATCGTGGGTTGATCCCGGCCAACCATCAACATCTTCCCCAAGAACAAATTACTTCGGACGGAAGACGATGCTGTGCGTTTGGTGGGATCAGCAGGGTATCGTCTACTATGAGATTTTGAAACCTGGTGAAACTGTCAATGCCCACCGCTACCACCACCAACTGATTAAATTGCATCCTACTTTGCGTGAAAAAAGGACGGATTATCAACAAAGACATGACAAGCTGAATTTCCTCCACGACAACGCACCATCGCACATGTCAAAGTTGGTTCGAAAGTACTTGGAGACACTCAACTGAGAGGTGATACCCCACCCCGCTTATTCACCAGATCTGGCCCCGTCCTACTACCACCTATTTTCGTCGATTGGCCACGCGCTTGCTGAACAGCACTTCGATTCTTACGAAGACGTCCGAAAATGTCTTGATGAATTTTTTTGGCGTGGTATCCCCAAATTGCCCGAGAGATGAAAAAAATCTATAGCTAACGGGGGCAAGTACTTTGAATAAATTTGTTTTTGCCTTCTACGAACATGTGCTTTTTTAAAATAAAAAACAGCGGATTTAACCTTATATACCTGGTATACAAAAGAATGACTTGAGATAAACTAAAAAGACAATATTTATAACTACTTCGACTACTTAACAAACGTGTTCAAAACTTACAATAAATAAAAAAAGGACTTATACACAATGCCCTATCAAAATCTATTTGGACTTACTGACTAGAATACACGAATCCTACTAAGCCTTCTGAATTCAAAATTCTTTGTTAAATTGCCAGTGCACTGTTTTATGTACTAAATAGTTTTTACACCAAGACCTAAAAGTATGGTTTATTCATGATCTGGCAATTCTAGACATAGATAACAATTGCCTCTTACAATTCCTACAATCTGTCAACGTTTGAAACTACAAGGGTTGTGCGGTCTATTGTATTATATATTGACCACTGATTTCTAACTGAAGATTTAGACGATTTTCATTTAGTCTGTTCAGGCTTAAGCATAATGAGGATGACATCGATATTATGTGGCAACCGGAAAAATCTGTACGAGAGGCTGAAAAAATATGGGGCTATAGTAATCTATATGAAATATTAAATAAACTACGACGAGTCACATAAATGATTTTCCCATCTGGGGTCAAGCAAGGGTCGCAGCCATTAACAGCATGTAAGAATATATCCTCTGGAAAAACACACCCCACTTTTATCAATCAAAATTAATTTTTCTATAGAAAATTCCAACCATAAAATCGAAGCCTTTTCTGCGCAAGATATTAATCTTCTTACTCTTTATTTATTATTTAGAAACTTAGATTCTCAGAAAAACCCATTGCGAACTCTTGTTGTGGATGATTCTGGAGCCTACTTTATGACCGACATCCAGAAGTATTACGGCGACCACCCAGTTGTGCATAAAATTAAGCTAAATAGGCTTTGGTGAGGCGGACACTTAATTCAATTCATCCTAAAAAGTCAAAAGCAGCATCATTTATGGTCTCAGAAGGAGAGATAGGCTCTGTCGTCGAGAGAGTGATGACGTTTTCACATAAGAGGACCCAACATTTATGTCTAACAGCATTTCCTTTGTAAAGCCTTTTAAGGCTAAAATTTTAAATTTTTCCAAATTGTCAGTTACAAATTAAAATTATACAAATTCCAGCACTAAAAACAATCCCTCTAAATCGATATGAAAATAATACTAAAAATTTTATTGAAATAATTCTTGACAAAAAAAAATGCTTTTCCATATTTCATCCCCTAATTTTGTTTGAATTTTTCATACTCATATTTTCAGTATACTACTGAATGCATACATAAGAATTCCCCGTTATTGTACTAGAATAGATTCCTAGTTGGATGCATACATAAGAATTCCCAGTTATTGTGGTAGAATAGATTCCACATAACAATAAGAATTTTGGATATTTTTCTGGAAAGCATTCAAAACCATTGAATTTTTATAACGTATTCTTTAATAAGAAAAGAAGAATAATGAAAACATATATAAAACATATATAGAAAAGAATATTTTTATAAAAGCAATATGGACATTACAAATTCTTTTTGATATTTTATGTAAAAATTCTCATGGCTGTGTAAATTCCATGTTCATTTTCACTTTTATACCTTTTATGAGAGAACGAAATATTTTTGGGAGTTTTTCTTGCTTTGTTGTTGTTGCTTTTAATATGGACTTAACAATGAATTGATTATTAGGCAATATTACAACAAAAACCCACCCACTATCCAACCTTGAAAACTAAGAAAATTCGGGCTTCACATGCGCCCACTTGAATTTTTTTTTTCAGAGTCCATTATAGGTAAATCCATGACATGCTCTTTCTTTCCACCAACAACTGGGATTTTTTACTTTTAGAATAAAATTTTCTTTTCCTTTTGCGATATCAAATATTACCAAATCCATTGTATGCTCTCAAAATACTCCACCTACTATATGGAGAAAAATTTCCTTTTTATGCAAAAAGTTGAAGAGTAAAAAAGAAGAGATCTTGCCGACTACGAAAAAGTTCAGGTTTATTTGGTAAATATTGGAAAAGTAAAAAATCTGCTTTGTCGTTAATTTATTCTTGTCAGACTATACCATACTCCAACGATGATCCTTCCATTCATTCGTAAGGAAAACTTACATTTTCATCATCCTTAGCATTGTTAAAGGAAATTTTCAAATGGCATGTTATTCTCAATTGTAGGCGTTTCATTCGTATTTTTTCACAAATTTCTTTGGTATTTTATTGTTATAAAATATAAAATAGGTTTTCTTTTTTATTAAATTATATCAAAAAATTCTACTTTAGATATTTTATGATATCCTTTTTACTATAAACAATTTTTCTGATTTTATATATGAGATCGGAAATATTCGTAAACTTGGTGAATTTATAAAAAAATCTGAACCGAAATGTTTGTAATCAAACACAATACAAGATATTATATATTTTTTTGTTGAGAATAACTATAAATATTTATAAAAAAAAATACTAAAAATATAAATATTGCGTTCAAAATTTTCTAAAGGTCATGCGTCTATTCTACACCTTTCCCTATTAACAGGCAATTTACTTGTTGACGACCGATCATAAGAATTAGCGTCATGTAATTTTTCTCATACTTCCATCCTTTCTTGAGTGATGATCGCATCAGTAGGATAATTGATGAACATGTAATAGTAATAGGATTATAAGGATTACACCCTCTATTATGATATATAATAAAATTGGTCAAGCTGATCATTAATGGAGTGTATCACGCCATCAGAGAAGAAATGTGTAGACTGCAGGCTTAGAGATACGGGTGACTCGAGAATGACACGGATAGACAAACCTACGTAACTAAGCTTAAATATCAACAAGATTCTCAAATTCAACTCCTTTGTCAGAGATCAAATTAAAAATATATTGTAGCGTTCTAAGAATGTATCCCTTAGAAAATCCTACGTAACTTATTATTTATAAACAATTTATAAAAACGTACTTTCCTTTTTGGTTATCTTTTCCCTTAACACTTATAGTTTTTTTGTGCAGAATAGAAATGAAGTCACAGGACTGGGCAAATCCAGGAAACCAAAGGAATTTGCATCTAATGACAGTTTATACAGGGAGGCAGGTGGTTCCCAATTTAGAGCATGGCAAATAGGATTAATACACAAATGGGTGATTTGTGTATTAATCCTATTTGCCATGCTCAAGGCAGCCTACAGAAAATAAGTTACTGCAAATCCTGAAATACTCCAAGTAACTATGACTATTAACAGCAACGTCTCCTGATTTATAACGTCGAAGCTTAAGGAGACCTCACATGAGGGCGGAATCACCTTATTGAATCAAGAAGACTCATCAGACACAGCAGTTGCAGCTATTATATATAGAAAAAGGTTTAACGAATAATTATACAAAAAGGAGTAATTTTAAGGGGTAAAGTAGAAACAAGTCATAATAGATGTAATTAAAATATTAGAAATAAATTCATCGATAGCAGAAAGTTAATAGCAAAAAAGGACAAAGAAAACTTGAGTTCATGCAATTAGAGTTCGCTCTCGAAAAAGGATATAATATTAATAATAGCATCAGCACGATCAACGCAGCCAACAATATTAATAACATGCGGAACTGCAGACACACCTACGGCAAGGATGATCGCAATAGTAATAGAAGATCCCTGCACCACAATCGAGAAACTTTTATAAACTTATTGCGGTAAGAGTTTACTACAAACTATTCCTATTTTGCACCTTTAGACTGAGAATCCTTCTTTCAAATACCATTTTTATTTTGATATCTTAAGTCTAACTTGAGCTTTAAAAATGGCATAATCTGAAATGTAACCATTTAACTAAATCGCGACCTATTCTATTTAGATAATTGATAGTGTTCAAAACGAAGCTGATAGTAAGCCATATCGAAGTTGATAAAAAAAATGTGCTCAAGATCATTACTTGCCGCTGCTCTTCAGTTTCTGGAACAAAAAAAAGTCACAGGAGGCCAGATCAAGGGAATACGATGCCTGCGGCATTATTAGTGTGTTGTTTTTGGCAAAAAATGGCAAAAGCCAATTTTTGTTCTTCCACAAATCCGGGCGTTTCTGGTGGATTGCTTCACGCAACTTGCGCATAACTTGTAGGTTATATTCCTTATTGACCATTCTACCCTGTGGCAAGAACTCATTATGTACCTGCAATCGAAGAAAACTGTAAGCAAAACCTTCACATTCGACCGAACTTGACACGCTTTTATCGGTCTTGGCTCGTGCGGCAGCTTCCATTGGTATGATTGAGCTTTGGTTACCACGTCATAACCATAAACCCATGAATCGTCACCAGTTATAACACTCTGGAGCAAATTTGGGTCGTCGCGGACAGAGTCCAACAGCTCCTTAGCAATATTAATACGATGCTGGTTTTGGTCGAAATTGAGCAAAAATCGAAGACTAGCCAAAACACGTGCAAGCAAAGCAGCTGTCAAAAATTAACTGAACTTTCAAAATGGCCAAACTTGTCGGCATAAGTGAGAGATATGTGTACCAATATAACGCTATAAAAAATCGAAAATCGAATATACGTAACCCGCGGAAATACTTTCTGAACAGACCTCATACTTCGTGAGCCCTTATATTTTAGATAGATTTCAGAGTCTATTAAGGTAACCCCCTTATAATATTTTAACAATTTAAAATACTTTTTAGCCTCAAGATCCTTTATTCAAAGTAACAAATACTTGAAAAATTGTAAGTATTTTTAAACGTTTTCTATAAAAAGTTTAAGATACTTGAAATTTACAAGATAGGCACAAGATATCAATAAAGAGGAAAATTAAATAAAAAAACCAAAAATGTGTTTAGTAATGAGTAAACATTTAAAAAAAATCCTTCAGACTACATTTCCCATAAACGATCCACCTACATTACCCACCTTCGCTCATCTACACTATTCCAACTTAGTATCATAAATTCCTTACTCAACTTTGTTATAAAAATCTTGCCAAATTCTGCTCCTTATACCTTCTGTCTGGAATCAATTGTACACAATTTGTGTATTCTTTTTTTTTTGCAAAATATAAAATGATAAATTTCAGAAGCTTTCAACATTAATAGTCCTTTTAGCTACCATTCATTTTCCTTATTCTTTTCTTCTCATACATGATGGGGGAAAACTATCCTTTTTCATACAGTAAATCTTTATGTGCAGTTTTTTTTGTAAAAATTTTATACAAATGAAATTGTCAACATTTTCCAAAAACTTTTTTACTATGGAAAATTCCACCTTATCAAAGATTTGGTTTACTTTCAAAATTTTTAAAGGATTTCCGGTTTAACAAAAATGCAAAAAAAAAAAATATGTAAAAACTTCCAACCTTCTCATTTGTTTATACAAAATTCAAATCTATTTACTATGAAATTTATGGGTTTTCCCACTATTGTTCGGACGAAGGATGATGAAAATATTTAGCCCTCAACCCGTCCCATTTCAGTTCAGAATAATAATAATAATCATAATAATGGAATGTACTAAAATCCAGAAATCCTGATACTAAAAAGTCCCGTTCTCTTTAAATTTTTTGTTTTTCTTTTTCTATCCTTTTTTTTATTTAAGAGAATTTGTATTGTTTTTTTCATTTATTTTAATATTTGCCAGGATATGCCCTTTTTTTACAAGAATAATATTGGCTTCATTTCTTCATCCTTAGTGCTATCCCATATTTTTTTGTCTTAATCCTTACTACTTTAAAAATTTTGATCATTGTATTTGTAAACAAAAGATGGCTAGGGGTGGGAGGGGATGAAATTTGCTAAAATATTTGCCAAAATAACATTTCCAATGCTTATTGGAACGGAAATTCTCTTCCCCGTCCTGTATGAAGAGTAATCATTATGTGCCCAGTGTTAGTTTATTCGTTCATTCACATTCTTTCATGCTCTAAATTTTTTCGAATCATTTCTTTCCGCAAATGTATTTCCACTTTTTTTTTTTTCAATACCCCTCTTGCAATTATGAAAAAAGAGGATAATTCATTTTTGAGGTAATAAGAAAATGTCCTCAAAAAGCTCGTAAGATAAAGAAACAAATTTATAAGAGATATTTGAAATCTTTTGAAATGAAAAAGGAAAATACTTTTCCTAAAGTTGAATATCCATCTCTGTGGTAAAATTCATATTTTTAATTAATTGAAAAACATTATAAGTTTAAGTAAGGATGATATTTTTCCTCTTATCCTTTCTAAGAATATGGCTTACATTCTTTTCTTTTTTTTTTACTCCAAATTGTCATAATATTGAATAGATTTTCCAAATACCTACGTATATCTGTAAGGATTATTATTATACAAAGCCGATATATATCCTTTTTTTAATTATTATTTTATTTTTTAAGAAATGCTATATTTTTTTACAATTTTTTTTAATTAATTTTTTCAAAGTGAAATGTCCTTTTTATAAATTTTTCTTTTTTATATTTAAGATAAAAATTAATATTATTTTTGAATTTATGAATAATTAATCTTTTCGGCAAAACAACGTATTTTGTTTTGGATGAATTCAGAATTTTTCCAAAAAAAAATTACTATTCTGCAAAAATTAAAGTAAAATTTAGTCTTTTTTTTTCATCATAGAAATTAGACATTTTTCTATCTTAAAAATGTGAATATTAAATTATATATTATATTCTTTGGAATTCGATATTCATAATTTTTTTTGCATGTGATTGATTGTACCTTAAAATTGATCTTTTCAATTATTTATCCCCAAAAGTTTTTCTGAAAAACTCTTTTTTTTTGAAAAAAAATAACTTTTAAGTTATCTTACTCGTACATAATTATTTTAATTTTATCTATACCCTACCAAAAGCTATTGCTCAAAAGCAGTAAATTTTAAAAACTTCCATATACAAGCCTTTAAAATTGGAATTTCACAGGGTAGCGTTTTTGCTCCTATTTTATAAAATTCTTATTGCTTCAGCATCACAACTACATGTACCCATAAGTATAAATGTATTTTTAACTGTGGGACTTAATCTCGACTTACGGGACTAAATTTTAGAGTTGAGCAAATTCTTTAAATATTTATCGTATCAAATCCTTTTCGCCTACAATTCCGCATATAATACAATTGCTTTTCCATGATTCCATTATTCCCATTTCAGTTGAATTATATAAAAATATTGCAAGTTAAAATATTATTATTTTCTTTGCAAAAATACTTGAAGAATTTTTATCTAAAAAATTTGCTTAGATTTTCTTTTTGCCTTAATTATTTCTAATTTCAATTTTTCCTCGATATTCTGAACATATCATCTGCAAGAATCCTAATGTTTTAACTCAATTAGTATCAAAAGTACCAAAAGCCCATTTCCATCACCTTTTCTATTATCATAAAGTATCAACTATTACTAAAACTTAAAAAGCAATTTTTCTTCTTCGATAATAGCCTCTTTTTTCTATAACAACACATACCTACACAAAAATGAAGCTTTTCAAAATACCATCACCCAATAACAATAAGACAAACCAAAACCAGAATTTGTTACCAGCAGTCATTAATGCAAACAGCTTGAGAGGATTACCAATAATATCACCAGAACGCAACCAAAAAAAAAACATTTTCCCTTCAAGGTGATATCCTGACAAAAAGGCAAATAATCAATAAGAAGAAGAAGAAGAAAAAAATAAGAAATGAAGAAAAAAATTAAAACTTTTTGAGAAAATCCAGTTGATTGAAGTAATGGTTAGAAAAAAGGATCTCAAATAAGAAAAGTAAAAATAAAAGGAAAATTTGAAATTACACATTTTATAGGATTTGGTTAGGTTAAGCAAAGTCGCGAAATCGTATGGCAAATGAGTGCTAAGCATTTGTTTGCCGAAAATGTCCTGATGATAAGGGAACATGATTCCTTTTGGTTGGATTTTAAGAAATAACCAACCAAATGGTTCAGTTATTTTCAGTTCAACGAGCTGCACAGTGGATAGGGACACGGTTAGAGATGTGAGGACGGGGGCCGTGCTGGCTTTAGATAAAATATATTTGAAAAGTGAATAAATTGGGAAAATAGAGAAGATATTGTAAAAAACAAAGTCAATAAGTGGAAAGGGAATTTTAGAGGCATACTCGTATTTCACCAAATCCCAAGTACACACTCGAAATGGAGTCAAGTTCTACGTGAATAAGTAATCGATATCGCGTACTCAAGAGAATCAAGCAAATCCATTTTGCCCACTAATGCGCCATGGAGCACCTTCCATTGTGGCATCATTTTCCATTCAAAAGTGTCGAAGATAACGACGGCGAATAATGTACTCTACCGCCAATGGATTTTCATCGCCGATGGATTCCCACTGAACAAATCTAATAATTTTCATGAATTGCACACTGATTGTCTTATCGGAGTATTTTTTTCTCCATTTTCCTTCTTTTTCCTTTTCAACGTACTTTGGTTTTAGTTCTATTTTTTCTCTTCAAGTTTTTAAAGACATTTTCTTTCTTTTTAAAAAGTACTAAAACCAATGTTTTGGTTTTTTTTATGATAAGTAAAAACTTGCATAAATCCTTCACCAATTATGGTGTAAACAGTTCTTATCCACCAATTATTGGGAATATGTTATTATTTTTAGTTTCTATGAAGTGTCGTTTTCATTTTGGATTCTGGTTCTATCAATTTTAAAAATCAAAATAGTGAAAAATTTACAAAAAATCCAATAATAATAAAAGTTGGATTTAATGGAAAATGGCTAATATTTAAGCAAAACGGTAATTTAATTAAATCAAAATGGCTTCTGCTAATAGAAAATGGCTTCTATTTAAACAAAAAAGCTTCTTTTAAAATAAAATGGCTTCTACTTAAGGAAAATGATATCTTTTTTAAAAATCGCATCTAGTAAATCAAAATAGGCAAAATACCGTTTATCAATGGTATCTATTATAGGAAAGTAAAATGGCCTCTATTTAAGCAAAGTGGCTTCTAGTTAGGCAACATGACTTCCAGTACAGCAAATAGGTTTTCTTTAAGCAAAACGAACAGCAAAATAGCTTTTCTATTTTAAAGAGGATTCTATTGTATATAAGAAAAGTGACTCTTGTTAATAGAAAATGGCTTCTATCTAAAATAAACAAGTTTCTTTTTAAGCAAAATGGCTTCTTTTTGAGCTAAATAGTTTCTACTAAAGAAAAGAGGCATCTAGTAAATCAAAATAGGGTCTGCTGCGAGCAAAATGGCGTTTATCAATGCCATCTAGGAAAGCAAAATGGCTTCTATTTAAGGACAGTGGCTTCTATTTAAGCGAAATAGCTTCTATAATTAGAAAAAGGCTTCCACTTAATCAAAATGGCTTCTAATAAAAGAAAATGGCTTTTATTTAAGCAGAAATAGGTTCTTTGTAAGAAAAACGGTTCAGAGAAAAGCAAAATAGTTTTTTCTTATTGAAAAGAGGCTTCTATATAAGTAAACTGAATTCTTTTAATGGAAAACGGCTTCTATTTAAAACAAAAAAGCTTCTTTTTAAGCGAAATGACTTTTATTTGAACAAAATGGTTTCTACTAGAGGAAAATTAGATATTTTTAATAAAAATCGCATGAAGTTAATCAAAATATGCTTTGCTTTGAGCAAAATGGCGTTTATCAATGGCATCTAGAAAAGCAAAATGGCCTCTTTTTAAGCAAACTGGCTTTTAGTTAGGCTCCATGGCTTCCATTTAATCAAAATAGTTTCTAATAAAACAAAATTCTTATTGCTTCGGCATCACAACTACATATACCCATAAGTATAAATGTAATTTTAATTGTGGGACTCAATCTCGACTTCCGGGACTAAATTTTAGGGTTCTGCAAATTCTTTAAATATTTATCGTATCAAATCCTTTTTGCCTACAATTCCGGACATAATACAAGGGCTTTTCCATGATTCCATTATTCCCATTTCAGTTGAATTATATAAAAATATTGCAAAGCAAAACGGCCTCTTTTTAAGCAAAATGGCTTTTAGTTAGGCTCCATGGCTTCCATTTAATCAAAATAGCTTCTAATGCAACGAAATGGGTCCCATTTAAGCAAAATGAGTTCTTTTTAAGAAAAGTAGCTACCAGTAAGGCAAAATGTCTTGTCATAAAACAAAATGGCTTCTATTTAAGCAGAAATAGGTTCTTTTTAAGAAAAAGCTGCTCAGAGAAAATCAAAATGGCTTTTTTTTATTGGAAAGAGGCTTCTATATAAGAAAAATGAATTCTGTTAATGGAAAATGGCTTTTATTTGAGAAAAATACCTTTCACTAAATCAAAATGGGGTCTATTTGGCAAAATATTTTTTTTTAAGGACATTTTGGTTGATTTCTGAGAGTTTATAACTGTAAATAATTTCCATAATTTTTTCAACAAATTTATTTTTAGCAAATATTAAAAATTATTTTCTAATCCCATCCTGCCTTCTGCCATTTCCAAAACAAAAAATTTTAAAACATTAGAATCTATTAAAATCAACACATAAATAAGTTAATATATATAATAGTTCTTTTATAATTAAAATATTTAGTCGAATACTGGACTTTATATGAAGATATTCAGTTGAGCGAGAATTTGTGTTAGAACCAGGAGCTAAATGACTCTTATGGCAATAAAATTGAACTTTTGAAGACAAGTTATATGCTGCAAAACTGATTTGGTTAAAGGGATTTTTCTCCATGGCCCTGCTATACTAAAGCTTCAGTATATAATATGTAGCGATCGAAGTTGGAATTTATTTATTGATAAAGCTAACGTGCTCTTAAGTTGCTGCTAAAGGCATGGTATCTTTAATTAGTCATAGCATTAAGAATTGACATTTTACTTTCAAAAAATGAGTGGTCCTGATGTTAAGAATTGACATGATATTCAAATAAGATTATTCACCAGAGTACTTAAAGTCTCCTTCTATCAAAAAAGAAGTCCATTATAAAACGATTAGCTCTAAATTCGAAATCCCCAGGGATGGTTTCTCAGATTATTTAATATTATTTTAAACATTCAATTCTTCACACATAACGTATCTATTGTGAAAAATTTTATACAAATTACCATAATTGAATTTTTCATACTAAACAATAAACAAAAAAATCTACTATAAACAAACCTTAAGCCATAATAGAAATAATAGCCAGAGAAAGGACATTTTATCTAGACAGACAATGTTCATCGACTTTGAAGAACAAAAAAATTCCAATTGATTTTTACGATTGAGTACGCCATATTTCGTATACACAAATAAATTTTATACCACTCTCTATATATACCCACATGCTCCTTAAAAAATATTTTTTTTCCATTTCGTATAAAAACTTATTGGAACATATGACTTTCTTTTTCAAAAAAAAAAAAAAAATACCAATCGACTAGACAATATTCACTTAAATGTTCGAAAAAGAAGAAGAAAACAAAATGAAAAACACACAAACTTGTCCACCGATAACAAAGTTTCGATTTCAATTTTCTTCAACTCCTACGATAAAATATTAAAAAAAAAAAATTCAGTGAAATTCTAAAATAGAAAAATCAAAATCGTTCCAACTATCAAGACTAGAGAATAGAAATTATTCAAGCAAAATTTTTATATTTGAATATTTACGTATTATTCCCGTACCTGCCGTTTCGCCAATTTTTCTCTTAAAACTCTAAAAATCTAACTGCATTATCACTATTCCTCCTTGAAACTTCCTTATTTGATTCTATTTTTCTCGTACCACCTTTGCCCCATTTCTACTAAAGAAAATTTCATCGAAGTTTATTTATGTTAAAAATCGTGTAAATATTTATTGAATAATAAACAAGGTCGTTCTTGGTGACAATCTCCGGCGACGTGATGTCATTTGCAAGGATTTTAAATCAACAAAATGAAAAGAAATAAGAATAAAAACCAATCCTAGTCCCCTCATCGTATTAGCATGCTTCGTCGTTTTCTCATAGAAGACGTTGCTCTTTTCGTCCCTTTTCCATTATTTTTTTATCTTAAATCCTTGATGTAAGGTGTTCGCACATGTCCTTAGCAAAGGCGAAAGTTAACACGGCATTTTTTGGATAGAGTTTCGAACCTACACACACACACACACACACACACTCAGTAACGGTGATTACCTGAGAAGTCTACAATTTTACACGGAAAGAGCTTCAATCTTTTGGCATCCATTGAAATATGTGGCATTGAACGAGCTGAAAGGATGTTAGCGAAAATTCGCTAGTATTCAAAAAATTATACCAAAACCGAAACGCTAAACCAATATGGAAATTTCGATGTAAGTTAAGCAATCACATCATAATTTTGTCGTATTTTTACCTTGTTTACATTTTGCATGGCAAAAAAATTCATTGAAAAAAGTCAGCGATGATGTTTTTCTGTAATTTCAACCGAACTCCTTTTATAAAAGAGAGAATTTCTATTAGTAAGAAAAGTCTTCTGTCAATTTCTTCTTCAAGTAAATAAGCAATTTCGAATACTGAAAAGGAGCAGCAGAAGTAAACTGATATCAAAATGGCAATGATTATTACGAAAAGTGAAAGATTGGCTTCAAAAGAATTTTTTACCAAAACGACAATAAGAAGGGAAAAGAAAATACTTTTATTTCTGATATAAAATCAAAAATTATTCACTTTTCTTCATTGCAAAAAATAAGTTTACACCAACGAAATTTCTGAAAATGCAATTTGTAAAATTTTATATCCATTTAATTTTTATTTTGTTTGGTTTCTTTTTTAAATTAAAAATCGTGAAACAAAATTTAGTTTTCTTTTATGAACAAAAAATATTAAAACTTATTTACGATCAAATTAAAAATAACCAAAAATTTTTGATAGAAAAAATTCTCTTTAAGTCTTATTTATTAATTAAATTTTCCAATTAATGATAAATTATACGAAAATCGAATGGCTATGAAAACTTATTTGTATAATAATTTACCCATAAAATTAGTCTACCGTCTAATATTGAGTACTAAAGTAAATACAAGAAGGCACAGCACGTTTTTTCAATAAGTCAGACTAGAAAACTTTGCCAAATTTTCCAATAAAAAGTCTACGCTCAAATGGTCCTAAAAATTATTTCTACATAAAATTTACCAACAATAATAGGATCTGCTTAAAAATTTATTGAATAAAAATTCTCATAAATAAATAAGGTACATAGTCAGTCTCAAAGTAATATCGATAAATAAACAATATTTGGTCACAATTTAAGATGATAATTTTGGTGTTTTTGTTAATTTTTTTTTTTGCAAGTTTCATTTTTGTAGAGAAAACAAAACTTATTAGTTGGCAAAAAATTTATTTATTGTAAATAAATTAAAAATCACATTAAAGAAGATTCCTCAAACGACCGAGAAGAAAAATTATCATCCCCAAATTGATACAATTACCCTCTAATTATTATAAGTCCAAGTACACAAGACGAGCTCGTTAAATTCAACTGAAATAAACCAACAAAATCTAACCAACCAAACTGGTATAGAGAATTGGAATGAAAATGAATTTATGTCAAACCATAAGGAAAATGTTTGTCCTAAAAGTGCCATTAAAGACAAGACGAATTTTATTTTATGTTATGTTAAATAAATAAATCTACCTAACAACGTTGTAAAAACTTTTAATTGAATGATTTATTACAAATTAAATACAATTTTTTACAAGACAATCCCCCACAATACTTTCCAAAAACATTTTTACTTAATATTGAGTTAACATATACGTACTTGGTGGTACTCCGTAATACGAGCCAAGCGTTTATCATTCAACATTCGTCCACATTCTTTTTGCTTTTATTATTTTGCTGTTTGTTGGAGTGTAATTTTTCAATGTGGTCCCTTTTTACCGTTTCCCCAAGTATTTATTTCGGGGGAAAAAAAATATAAGAATTTACTCCAAAGTTTTAGGAAAGGAAGAAGTTCATTTTTGTAGAATCACTTAATTGTGTGTAAAATGAGAAGCACCAATGAAGACATCGTAACTTTCGATGAAGGCCAAAAAGCATAACAAAAACCAAAAAAAGAAAAAAGCAAAATGAAGAAAAAGTAATACTAAAAATACTTGAAATTATCAAAGAAATAATAAAATTGAAAAAATATGTTCCAAAAATGGCTAAAAATACTCCTTCCTACACATACCCATGTGCTCATACTCATTCTAGTGTTTCCAAAGGCCAGAACAGAACCTATCAACCAAACATTAAGACGCATCCATCCATCGCACCACAGTCAACATGCACATAGGCAACCGATAACAAATTGAAAGTGCAGAAAGACAATCTCAACAACCGCATTCCCACTTGATGGGTGTGTTCAGAGGGCAATTAAAAATAAATTTATTACAACATTATGGCACCCTTAAATATTGTCGATTTTTCCTTATTTAAATATTCGTACAAGGATAATAAGTAGTGGACTATAAAATAAATTCAAAAAAAAAAAAATTACAAAAATTCTGATACTCGTAAATTAAAAACAATAAATAAAATTCCAAAAGGAAAAAATCTTTACAAGGAATAGAAAAAAATGAGTAGAAGCAGGTCCCACAGTTAATGATTAAGATATAAATTGCGTAAAAGGTGAGTGGTAGAAACTAAGGCAGTGGACAAGGGTAAGAGTGTACACAGATTTATTATGTTAAAAAGTGTACTTGAATGCTTACTGTCGCAATGATGGTATAGAACGTTTCGATCAATGATATTTCGTATTCAAAGTGGTTTGTTATGGCATCGAAATAATTAAAATTCTCACTTATTGCAATTTCTTTCAAATTGAATAATTTCTAAATATTAAGTAACAAGTAGAGTATAAAAAATTAAGTAACATATTAAAATAATTTTAAAGAATTTGTAAGAAAATGTTAACAAGAAGAAATTATATACACAAAACACATAAATTAAATTGATACAAGATCGCTTAGTGACACTATTTCTTTATTAGAAGCCACTACCAGGTGTATAAGCTTAAATGCGCTGTTTTTTAGTTAAAAAAAACACATGTTTTTTTCATAGAAAGTAAAACCAAATTTATTCCCATCTCTCGGGCAATTTGTGGATACCGCGCTAAAAAAAAAATTCCTTCTCTTTCGAGACAGACTACTCATCAAGCCATTTTCGGACATCTTCCTAAGAATCGAAGTACTGCTCAGTGAGCGCATGGCCCATCGACAAAAACAGGTGATAGTCGGAAAGGGCCAGGTCTGGTGAATAAGCGGGGTGGGGTAGCACCTCCCAGTTGAGTGTGTCTAAGTAGTTTCGGACCATTTTTGACGTGTGCGATGGTGCGTTGTCGTGGAGGAAAATCAGCTTGTCATGTCTTTGTTGATAATCCGTCCTTTTTTCACGCAGAGCATGGTGCAATTTGATCAGTTATTGATGGTAGCGGTTGGCATTGATAGTTTCACCAGGTTTCAACATCTCACAGTAGACGATACCCTGCTGATCCCACCAAACGCACAACATCGTCTTCCGTCCGATGCGATTTGGTCTTGGGGAAGATGTTGATGGTTGGCCGGGATCAACCCACGATTTTTTGCGTTAAGGATTCTCGAAATATATCCACTTTTCATCTTCTGTCACAATCCGATGCAGGAACGACTTTCTTTTTTGTCTGGCGAGCAAAATTTCGCATGTGTTCTGGCGTCGCTCCATCTGCCTATAGTTTTATTCATGCGGCACCCATTTTCCGATCTTTTCAATCTTCCCCATGGCATGCAGATGCATGGAAATGGCTGGTTAAGTAACACCTAATTGCTCCGCGAGCTTTTTTTGGGATTGGGTATCGTCTTCGTCCAAAAGAGCCTGCAATTGATGGTCCTCAACCTTCCTAGGCCGATTTTCACGCTTCTTGTCCCACAAGTCAAAATTTCCGTCTTTGAACCGACGAAACTAATCTCGGCACATTGTTTCCGATAAAGCACTGTCATAATAGGCCTTCATAAGCATTCGATACGATTCGGCAGCCAATTTCTACAAATTGAAGTAGAAAAGCAGATCTTCCCGCATATGCTCTTTTTCTAGCATTAAACCAGACATGATTACCAAAGGAAAAAAAGTATGTTGTTGTATGAAATTGCTGACAATATGCACTGATTAATGTTGACAGATGTCAAACTCATAAAAAAAAGTATGGCGTGCCCATGGTAGCTTAATACGCTCACTCACGCCATCTATGACCAAACGGTGGATTTAAGCTTATACTCCTGGTAGACGAATACTCTCGTACAAAAGAACATCACACCCACTGGAACAAAATGACAGTAACTGGGCAAAAACATTCAAAGGAAAAGCCGCAGTATTTGCTAAACATTCGGTAAATAATTTTGCTCTACATGATGATATAGAAAACAAATCGCATACTAAAAAATCATCGAAGAACTAATGCTCCCAGTCCCTATGAGTATTCTTCCCAATAATTTTAAGCCCTCGGAAATTAAAACTATTATTCTGCGCCTTTCCAATAAAAAAAAGCTCCTGGTTATAATCTAATAACAGCTCCTATTCTGAAGCAAATTTCCCGAAAAGCTTTAGTTTTAATTATACGCATTTTTAATGGTATCCTGCGCAAAACCTAGTTTCCCTTTACTCTGGATATTTACTGTCATTAAAATGATTCCTAAACCAAATCAACTCATTAATTCCCATTCTTCCTATAGGCCTATCAGCCTCTTACCAATTCTTGGTAAGATTTTTGAAAAACTCCTATTAAAATGACTCTACCCAGTCCTAGTTAATGAAAAAATTATTCCTGATCACCAATTTGGCTTCCGATCTGAACACTCCAATATCCAGCAATGCCATCGCGTTGTTGATCACATTGGATCATCCCTTGAGACGAAAGAGTATTGCTCAGGCGTATTTTTACATATCTTCCAAGCTTTTAATCGCGTGTGGCCTGCTGAACTCCTCTGGAAACTCAAGATCTTTCTTTCTTCAACGCACTACCTTATTATAAATTCATATCCAAGTTGCAATTAACCCAGAATCATAGAAAATATATACTATTCTAGCCGGAGTCCCACAAGGTAGTATCATTGGTCCCATTTTATATTATATTTATACACATTACATACCATCTGATCCTAATACTATCATTGTTACTTATGCAGATGATACGGCCATACTTGCTACCCATACAAACCCGGAAATAGCTTCTAATAATTTACAATCCCATATCCACAATCTTCAATCCTGGTTTAAAAGATGGATAGTGAGAGTAAATATACAGAAAAGTGGTCACATTACTTTTACTCTTTGTCAAGGAAAACCTATCCTAATAGCAACATGACTCCTTAATATGATAAAGCATGTTATTTAGAACTTTACATGGACAAGAGATTAACATGGAACCCTCATACTAGACTAAAAAGAGTTGAAGCCACTGAACATTACCTACAACTTCTTAGACTACTAGACAAACGCTCGGAACTAACAAGAAAATGTTAGCTTTTAACATACAATTTTTGGACATATGGAATTAAACTTTGGGGTTCAACGAAACGTTCTTATTCCTAGCGTATCCAGGCCTTACAATCCAAGATCCTCCGTAAAATTGTTGATACCTCCTTATATGTTCGTAACAATGCAATATATCGTGATCCAAATATTGCCTTTGTTCAGGACCTGTGCATTTCCCGCTATCAAAAATTTTACTCCCGTTTACCCTATCATCAAAATCCACTTATCAGGGAATTTTCCTGTACTGCCCTCCCCGGAAACACTCATCGGGGACTTAAGAAACAATGGCCTAGAGATTTTCTAGAGAAATCTAACTCTATTGTGTTATGTAAATAATTTTAAAAATATTTAATTTGCCAACTAACCATAATATTTAAAAATACGTTGAATTGTACTGAAACTAAAGTTTAGAGTTTTCGTAAAATTACACGAAAACTTAAAAAATGACACAAAACATTCTAAGCAAAACATCATTTCCTAAAGTTTTTGAAAATACTCAATTCTCATATAAGGTTTGTGCAAATTCCAAATGTTCACATTTTAGGAAAAACATTTATTTTAAATTCTCAAAAACAGTATTTCCATAAGAAATCTTCAGTTTTTCTCTTCTATTTAATTCAAAGATATTCAGTTTTTATATAAAAACCTAAAATCTTGAGCAACTTCAGCCCAAAACACTAGTTTTACCATATTTGTACGTTTTTGGTAATTATTCTTTTCGGTAATTTTCAAAATGAAACGTGAAATATTTCTTCAGGTAAAATTAATATTTACATTATTTTCTTTGTTTTATAATCAATTAACAAAAGTTATAAAATCATACACAACAGAAAATAATGTAAAAAAAAACATTTCACGCAGTTAGTCAATCCGTCGAGTAAAAAGTGCACAATTTCACAAAATCACAATTGCCAACGCAAATCACTTAGCATAGACAACTACCACTAATCGATGAAGTTGCCGTCGAGGTGAAAATGCGTTTGGTAGTACACGCGTTCACATGCGATGGAAACTAGCACGAACAACTAGACAATCGGCGAACTGCATTACCACATACAACTTTAGTGCATTGGTTGGTTGGTGTATGTGATGAGTGCTCATGTGATGAAGTGAAAATTTTTTCCCGTGTCCGATTCGAAATATTTTTCCCAAAAAAATTGGACTTTTTTAAAAATTTTAATTATATTTGAAATTTTTTCGTTGTGTTCTATATGAAATTTATAATTTTTAAAGACAATAGACAAAAATATATATTATAATTTTGAGTTTATTAAGAAGTTCATCTTTGATTGACTCTTTAAAAATAAAATCAGTGTTGAGATGATCACTTGGGCATTTTGCTCATTTGAATTTAACGTTGGCCAACTTATTTAATTATTCAGGTTCTTCTGCAAAAACTCTTAAATTTTCTTAAGTTGCAATTTTTTTCCCTCAAAAAAACCCCAATCCAAACTTATGTCATAACATGTTCTTATGGCAAAATTGAAAGAATTTCCAAATTTAGTCCAAATACAAAATGCGAAAAAAAACAGAAACTCTCCAACATATTTTTAACACGATGTACATATGTACTCGTATATTCTTGTGCCAACCAATTTGTAAGAAAGAAAAAAAAAACGAAAATTATGCATTCCAAATACACATATGAGTTTATGGATACCTTGACCTTCTTAACTCGAAATTTATTGGCATAGCAAAATTATATTCATGCACGGCAGATGAGTTCAAACTTTTCCGCATCGTTTCTTTTTTTTTTTGGAAATTTTTGGAATAAGTCCACATCGTACAAGTATACAAGCCGGACTAGAAATGATTAACCTTGTTCATGTTGCTGCTGTCCTCCTTAAACTTATATTTTTCTATGTTCACAAATAGTTTTATCCTATTTAAACTACAACTGGAATGAGTTAACATTTTATGGAATTTTCCACATCTTATATCCATTAGGGAAGGCTGAGGAAGTACTTCTCTCACAAAGCCTACATAATATGTGTAAGATATTGAAAAGAAAAATCTAGTCCTTCTTAGTTGTTGTTTGTTTGTATTTTTTCACTCTTTTCCCCTTAGAAACTTTCATGAAATATTACCAAAATTGGTACTAAGTGTTATTCTCTTTACAAAGAAAAAACAAATAACCTGACACATATAAGAATTCTAACAAAGAAAAAAGTAATTTTTATTATTAAAAAAATTTTTTTTTACCAATTTCTTATTGTTTCTGAACATTTTAACAAAAGTTTCAAAAAATTGCTCCAAATTCATAATGCAACTCTACGCGAATTATTTTTTTTTTTAATTTAAGACTCAATTAAAAAGGTATTTTTGACAATTTTTTATTTGAATACTGATCCATCTACTCTTTCTCTTATATTCTAAACTAATCTGGCATACCCGAATTGGAAATCGTGGTTAAGGGTAGGGTTGAAGAACAAACACCGATCCATCTTTCTATAGGAAACTGTTCCTAGACTTGGTAGATACAATCAATCTTCCCAAACATTTCAGTTTAACAATTTTAAGTAGCAGACTCGCAGCCTTGTTGGTAAATTATGGCTTTATGGGTGATTCGGTTCTCATATGCAATCAATATTGACGTTTATTTGTATAGGCTTCAAAATCAGGGAACTGTTAGAGATCTTCTCAACTTAATCATTCCAACATTCTAGATAAGAAAACCTCGGTATCGGTAACCATCCTCCTTCTTGATGATGTTCCTTTGGCCTTTAACATGCAATTTTCCATATTTCAAATTAATGCCGCCTAAGCCCGAATTTATTTTTGAGTGGGACTCCCGTAATTGCAGGGCTAGACCCAACAACTCTTTTATCAAGTCCTCTATTCAATTTTCTAGAAAAATCAAATATGTTCAATAAAACTTAACCACTTCAAACTGCTCCCTCCAACTGACTATCGAACAGTTTTATTAGATAAACTAGTAGTACCAAGCCCCATATAAGGCATGCCGTCACCAAATGACCTCATTGTCGTGGCGCTACGAAATGGCCTCTACCTGTTGTCTCAGAAACTTTTCATACAAACAAGCAAACTTCATATACTCTCTGTTTGCATGTTTCAGTCCACAATTTATCAGGTTGCTTTCTTATCCTTACATTAAGGATAAGTCATCTTGTGGCTGTCCATAGCGCCTAGTTTGTAGTAATTGATTGCGTGTATTCGTTAAATCCTCCATTATTGTATATGCATGTATGTGTATTTCTTGTTTAAGCTCTTGTTGAAGTTTATTAAGCTTTTGTTTATAATTTGGCATACGCTCATGTAAGCAAAGAATATTCTCTTCATGCTATAAGACCTTCCGATTTTCATATTTCCATTATGAACAAGTCGTTATTTAAATACCAATTATTTCTATTACACACTCACCATTTACTATTGGTGTACTTGTTATTCAATATTTGCATAATAGAGACATCATAAAATTGTATGGAATTAAAATTGATTTCACTTATGGTATTTGCAGCAATTTTTTGCTCAGATATTTGCAAAATCTATTCACTGACTGAATGGTAATAACTAGTAAAATCAAATGGGGAAAATTCAATAGAAATGTAGAAATTTTAATAATAGTTTAAACATTTTTAAAAAAAAAAAACCATATACGATAAAAAGTATAAATTACACTTCCGATAACCCACAAATAAGTACACGGAATTTAGCAATAAGTACTCAACCGCATAATATTTATTTTGAAGAGAATCTATTCTGTTCTTTATACTTTTTTTTTAACCTTAAATCATTATTTTTAACCTGAACAAATTTCCATACATAAAAGTAATATTAATTTACATTGAAAAAAAAATTAAATCATATTTACTATAATAATTTACCAAATACAATAATAACTAATCATTAATAAACTCATTTTTTATCGGTACTTCTAGAGTAGACAGGAAGTGACTGTTTTAATGGGAATGAAATTCCAAATAAAGCTTTCAAATATATTATAAATAATATTGAGTATAGAGGAAAATATGGAACCCACCCTCTTGTCATACGTATTTCCTGTTGTTGTTATCAAAATCACATAAAAATCTATAAGCAATTCAAATTATATTAACAAAAATATACTCAATCATTAATCAAAAGGTAAAAAAATTATAGATATAAGAAAATCTACTTACTAAGAGCGGAAATATTCATTCGAATACGTTTTGAGTATTTAGAATATTTATAGTCTCGCCCGGAATTGAAGAATTTTCGGTTTAATTGATTGTGTTTGAAATATTTTCCAACAATTCCTCTAATTATTAACTTTATTAATGGTGATCGAGACTTTAGAATAATTTTCTTTGAATTTCTATACTTGTAGGCATAAACAAATTACAAATAAATATGAATGGTTGAATAGATGAACCGATATAAGGGTGGGAAAACTAATCCTTTCGTTTGTATTCTTAATTAATAGTCGGTGAGCTCTTAAATGAAATGCACGCAATCATCAATAATAAATGCACAAATGGACGAAACTATTGATTTTTTCCAACTTTAATATTCACTTAATCCAATAACCTAATTTTCTGATAGTATAATGTGTTGTTTTATTTTTCTCCAAAGAAGGTGTCTTCTTAAAGTCGGAAAATGGAAATAACTACCAATTATATAAGCTTAAATCCGCTGTTTTTTCATAGAAAGCAAAAACAAATTTATTCAAAGTACTTGCTCTCGCTAGCTACACATTTTTATCATCTCTCGGGCAATTTGTGGATACCACGCCAAAAAAATTCCTTCTCTTTCGAGGTAAACCACTCATCAAGCCATTTTCGGACGTCTTCGTAAGAATCGAAGTGCTACTCAGCGAACGCGTGGCCCATCGACGAAAACAGGTGGTAATCGGAAGGGTACAGGTCTGGTAAATAATCGGGGTGTGGTAGCATCTCCCAGTTGAGTATCTCCAAGTAGTTTCGGAGCATTTTTGACGTGTGCGATTGTGCGTTGTCGTGGAGGAAAATCAGCTTGTCATGTCTTTGTTGATAGTCCGTCCTTCTTATACGCAGAGCACGGTTGGTGGTAGTGGTGGGCATTGACAGTTTCAACATTTCATAGTAGACGATACCCTGCTGATCCCACCAAACGCACAGCATCGTCTTCCGTCCGAAGCGATTTGGTCTTCGGGAAGATGTTGATGGTTGACCGGGATCAACCCACGATTTTTTGCGTTTAGGATTATCGAAATGTATCCACTTTTCTTCTCCTGTCACAATCCAATGCAGGAACGACTTTCTTTTTTGTATGACGGGCAAAATTTCGCATGTGTTTTGGCGTCGCTCCATCTGCCTATCGTTTAATTCATGCGGCACCCATTTTCCGATCTTTTCAATCTTCCCCATGACAACGCAGACGCATGGAAATGGCTGGTTGAGTAGCACCCAATTGCTCCGCGAGCATTTCTTACAATTGGGTATCGTTTTCGTCCAAAAGAGCCTGCAATTGATGGTCCTCAACCTTCCTAGGCCGATTTTCACGCTTCTTGTCCCACAAGTCAAAATTTCCGTCTTTGAACCGACGAAACCAATCTCGGCACGTTGTTTCCGATAAAGCACTATTACCATAGGTCTCCATAAGCATTCGATGCGATTCGGCAGCCGATTTCTTTAAATTGAAGCAGAGAAGAAGAGCTTCCCGCATATGCTCTTCTTCTGTCACAAAACTAGACATGATTACCAAAGGAAAAATGTATTTTGTTGATTAATGTTGACAGATGTCAAACTCATAAAAAAAAGTATGGCATGCCCATGGTAGCTTAATACGCTCACTCACGCCATCTTGTTAGGATTTAAGCTTATACACCTGGTATAAGAAATTTCGAATAGGCTAAATATTTTTTTCTTTTGTTTTTATTTTTTCTAAGCAAAAGAAACATTTATTACAGAAAAAATCCTTTATTTGTTTGTTTGTAAAGTACCTTCTTAGGTAGTTCACGACAATGAAGCTATTTGGCGACTTCACTTTACATGTGGTAAGCTATTTGAACGAGACTGTAAGGTGGTTCTCAGGGAAGAATAGTGTGGAACAGATCAGAATATTGTAAGAGATTACAGAAGGAACTTATAAAAGAAGTTGTTAGATGCTTAGGCTCATGTGGAATTTATATAATAAATGAGTGATGGTAAACTGAAGGTCACAGGATGGAACTTACGAGTCCAGAATTTTGGTAGAGATTTTGAAAATATTGGTTTATGGGTGATTGCTTAATAAGTCGACAACAATGTGTTGATTTTGGTCCAGTCTATGTATCTGCTTAATGACAAATGGTCTCAGTTAGCATTATGTTGTAAGGCGAGGTAGATTGAGGGATAACTGTGAACACTGGGCAATGCATAAGTTCTTTGTAACTCGATGAGCAAAGAAAAAATGCTTAGCACTCTATTGTCTGAGGATATTGATTGAAATATAAATTTTCATTTTAATAACCTACAGACCTCCATAATATGAAGCTGCAATTGAAGGAAAGGTTCTGTAACCATACTGCACGTGTACTGTAGCTGAAAATATAGACGACCGAAAAAGATGCAGTATTGACGTGATCAAAATCAGAAAATCTTCAATTACATTCAGCTGTTCAAGGAAACGTGTCCTATGTTTGGAAGAATACGTAGTTTTTTAAAGAATTTTTATTTATTTTTTGGATAATTGCCATTTTATTATTAAGTGAACTATTTTCATTCATTATTTTACAAAAACCAGCGCAGAATTGTAAAATTTTGTAAAATTATCAAAAGAAATTTTTGCTAATAATTATTTCAGAATCAATAACTTTTCCTTCTTATGCCAGGACTTATTTGCAATGAAAATATTAGTCGTTATTTTTCTAATACTAATAGAAAATTTATATATTTTCCTAATTCAAAAAAAAAAATAGTTAACCAAATTAAAAATTCCTAGAAATATAGAAAATAATTTCTTTTATAAAAAATTCCTTGTCAAATATTAGCAAATGGAAATTCAGTGTTTTTCTTTCGAAATTGTAAAATTAAAATAAAAATAAACAAATCAAAATGTCGAAAACATAGAAGGCAAATGGAAAAAGTGTATAAAATCATACTTCGCCCACGCACAATTCGTTGATTATTGATCGATTTTTCATTTTTCAGTTACAAAACTTTTCCGAATGAAAATTATCGAATACGTCGTTTTGGATCGATAATCATTCCATAGTCTGCGGTTAACATTGAAATGCAAAATGGTCAAGCTGGTCAACTGCGAAATTGGACCATAATATTCACCTGGCTCACATTCCCCACCAAGGACACTTCATACGAGTGTGTGGGCTGGAACCACTGGTATGTCAGTGTGAGACGATTTCCATGCCACGTACTTTTATACAACGCAAGGGTTTATGAAATCAATCGCCTTCGATGATGGGGAATCGACCAATCCCAGTAGCAATTGTACAACATGATGTAATAATTTTATGGCACTGTCCACCGGTGGGCCTCATGTAGAATATAATCGCTTACCACTTAATACAAATACTATTGGACTTTGTGGAAGATTTCCAGCTCTGATGTGATTTCAAACAGAATAATACAAATCATATCGTCTATAATCCCTGGGGTATTTGAATGTCAATATTTTGTTTGTCACCGTAACTCATCTCAAGGATAAGCCAAAATACACAAACAGGAATATTGATTATTAGAAAAGAATTAACAAAAAAAACAATGAAATTACAAGGAAAAGTTCTGTGAAAATTTTTGCATTCATTTAATTTTCATAGGTTCATAATAATACAGAACAACTTTGATTTTAGAGTGGGTTTTTAAAAATTAAAAGACTATTTTCTTGTAATGAGTAAGTAGAACAAATTTGAACTTTAGAAAAAATATTGCTTTTTTCAGAAAGGGTAAAGGCTAATTAGAATGTACTTGGACGATCGGATTTTTATACCTCAGACTAAAAGTACGGCAAAACTTTCCAGGAAAAAAGTAACACAATAGCTTAGTAAAAATTTTGAAAAAAAGATATGTAAAGGACACAATAGCTCAGTAGCCAAAAAGTTCGTTTTTTTTTATTTTGTGGCAGAGGTAATGATGATTGTTAACCTACAGGAAATAAATTTCTAATAAGGTTAAAACTAATTATTGAGGGGAAAATGCTTATACCAATTTGGCTTTCGGGAAAAAACATTTCACAATTGATCAAGTACACAGAATAAGTGATATTATAGTAAGAACGCTTGAGGGGAAAAGAGGTTTATTCCACTATCTTTCTGGATGTAGCACAAGCTTCTAATAAAGTCTGGCATAAAGAATAAACTAAACAAGCTTCTGCCAATATAATAAGCGGATATATTGAAATCCCACATTTCAGAAAAATGCTTTACTATAAAATAAGAAGGAGCTTACTCAGAATTACATGAGATCACAGCTGGAGTACCCCAAGCTAGTATACTTGGGCCAGTTCTTTATATATTGTATCAACATTTGCTGCTGATGATACGGCCACAATGGCTATAGGAGAAAACAACGACGAATCATTAACGATGTATCCGACGAATCTTAACGATTTATTATAATGCAAATAAAAAACTGGACTAAAAAAATGCACGATAAAATTAAATGAATTTAAATCACCAATAAAAAATATTGAATAAAAGCCTATACGAGGTCTATTCAAAAAGTATCGCGAATTTTGAATATCCGCGGGTTACGTATGTTCGATTTTCGATTTTTTGTGGCGTTATATTGGTACTCATATCTCTTACTTTTACCGACAAGTTCGGTAATTAATATTTATTTAATATTAATAAATAATATTTATTTATTGATAAATACGAGGTCTGTTCAAAAAGTATCGCGAATTTTAAATTTCGGCGGGTTACGTATATTCGATTTTCGATTTTTTTTGTGGCGTTATATTGGTACTCATATCTCTCAGTTTTACCGACAAGTTCGGCCATTTTGAATATTCCGTTAATTTTTGACAGCTGCTTTGCTTGCACGTGTTTTGGATCGTCTTTGATTTTTGCTCAATTTCGACCAAAAACAGGATTGCATTAACACTGGTAAGCAGCTATTGGACTCTGTTCGCGACGACCCAAATATGCTCCAGATGGTCATAACTGGTGACGAATCATGGGTTTATGGTTACGACGTGAAAACCAAAGCTCAATCATCCCAATGGAAGCTGCCGCACAAGCCAAGACCGAAAAAAGCGGCAAGTTCGGTCGAATGTGAAGGTTTTGCTTACAGTTTTTCTTCGATTGCAGGGGCGTGGTACATCATGAGTTCTTGCCACAGGGTAAAACGGTCAATAACAAATATTACCTGCAAGTTATGCGCAAGTTGCACGAAGCCAACCGCCAGAAACACCCGGATTTGTGGCAGAACAAAAATTGGCTTTCGCACCATGATAACGCCCCTGCTCACGCATAGTTGCTTGTGCGCGAATTCTTATTCACCGTATTCCCCAGATCTGGCCCACTGTAACTTTTCTTGTTCCCGAAACAGATTCTTTGATTCATTTTTTTAGAATGTGCAAAAATCGACGACGATCCAAAACACTTGCAAGCAAAGCAGCTGTCAAAAATTAACTGAACATTCAAAATAGCCCAACTTGTTGGCATAAGTGAGAGACATAAGTACCAACATAACGCCACAAAAAAATCGAATATACGTAACCCGCCGAAATTTAAAATTCGCGATACTTTTTGAACAGACCTCGTATTTATCAATAGTGAATAAATACTAAATTCCAAAAATTCAGGTGACAAAAATGAGAAGATAATCTACTTGATCGATAGAAATTAAATAACTGCTCTACAAGGAAGTATTTAGGCACCTAAATGTATTCAAAATACAGACTTGCATATGGATCTAGCAATTAATATTATTGAGAAAATTGTAACAAACGCACTAATGCACACTCCTCAAAAGGATTAAACTTTTTGAGCTGGTTTAGCTTCAAATATAAAAAAAATTCCTGAATAAGTTCCTATGAAAATCGTTAAAAAAACAAGCAAAATATTACAAGAAAATTTGCTTCTTAAACTTTAGCGCTCAAGGAAGGCGTTTTGAGTGAGTTAAAATTCTAAAGCACTATAAGTCGCACGTGTAAAATTACTCGTTATGTCTTTGGAGATTTCCACCTTTCTACACGCAAAAAAAAAACACATTTTATTTTAAAATTATTCAGTTTCATATGAGATACTGAACTTTCGTAAAGGGGAAATAATAAATTTAATGCTTTTAATGTGTATAAAATAAATTATTCTTCATAAAGTAGGTCATCTATGAAATCCTTTCACAAACTAGTGCTCTCAAAAAAAGCATCAAATTTTTCTTAATCGGAAAACTTAAATAAATTTTGCCTTTATGGATAAGAAACAAAAAAGTATATGTAATTTTGAAGAATTCATCGACTTTGTATCTGACCAAAAAAAAGAGACTTACTTTAGAATTTTTGAGAAATCTCAAAAGGACATCAAAAAAATAGTAGCTTCTCACTTTTTAAAAAAAAATCACGTGAAAAATTTAATTACTATTTGAATAAATACTCAAACATCTCATTAGAAAAATTTTTCAATTTTCTTTGCATTTTCTTAAAAGAAATTTTATAATTATCCTTTTCAAATTTACTTTTCCCAAAAAATGTTACTGACAAATTATTACTTTTATCAAAAAAAAGAAAAAATGATGATCATAAAGGGAACAAGTCATTTTCAAAATTCGATTATTTCTTGAAGAATTTTTTTTATTATATTAAACATAATTTTCCATAAATTATCAAAATTCTAACCTCGCGATGCAATTTTGTATCTAACACATCCTTGTTTTCAATGTCTTATATTTTTCTCGGTTAATCCCTTAACAAAGAACAATCATCATCGAGAAAATTATGGTGATATGTAAAAAGAAGATTTAACCCTTTTTATACGAGATATATGACCAAAAAGATTACAATCGAGATTTTAATATAATAAAAATCAAAAAGTCCTTGACTAGCTCAAGGTCCATTTTTGAAGGTTACAAAATCTGTTCAACTGAAAACACAGAAAATAAAAGTCCTAACTCTACTTTTGCTAACCCATTTAGTCTACAAGGAATTGTGACAAATTTACAGAAAATAATCGGAAAAAAAAATTATTATTATTAAAATGAGGAAAAGGCTGAGCTTCTAAGAAAAATTGGCAGAAACAAATATGAGAATGGTCATACTTGTGTTCGTACACTGTCACTTGCCGTTTCATTTGTTCAGTTTCAATTTTGTTTTTATTACATTTTAAGAAAGAAAATTCCATCGATAAGGAAATAAATCCATTCCGTGGGATCAATCATTGCTGTTGTGAGCAAATAACTTTGACATATAAATTGATCGTTCAAATCTTGGCAAAACAAAAGCGAAACCAAAACTGAAACCACTGAAATCGTAAAACAAGGGCAGCAAATTGTGTATAATACTATTGGCGGCTATGGGGGTTGAAGACTTTTACAATATCTTATACATTGTTCATTGGTAGTTGGCTCCCCACTTTTAATACGGTTTGCAGGCTATTTGGAAAAGTTCCAGTTCCGAGATTCGGAAATCTTCACACAGGGTGCTATGTGACAATCTCCGGATGATGATTACTCCATTTCGGGGGGTGTTTCTGTTCGTTACACATGTCTCTGTCAATAATGAGTAATGATACAATTTCGGTTTGAATTATTCATGGTCGTGGCACATCAATTTCAGTAGCACTTTTTCTATTGGCATTATGAATTTGATGCGTGGAAGATAGTACAACGTGTGGCATCCTTTTCGATACACATTTACACATTTATTCGGATGCTACCACAATAAATTCCTATGTACATATGTTCAAACAAAAAAGTTGACCTACAATAAAAGGGATAACAACTAAACCCATTCATATCCTAGTGCTTCTCCTTTGACACCGGGTATGATCTAAACTTCTTTTCTTCAGTAGACCTACGACTGGAACTGAAAGTTTACTGAGGATGTTCTTCTCTACCCTTTTCCAGTAGATGAAATTGTCGATCGAACATAGCACAACCTCAAAAAGAGAGAGAAAAAAAGGAGAAAAATCAAATTTACAAATATTTCCTACCATCGTCTACACACCACCATCAAAAATTTCCTACATTCCTTGGGCTACAAAAATCAAAAATACCACCGAAAGGAAAATGTTTGTACATAAATGACATATTGTGATTTTTATAAGATTTCTAAGTCATTTCTTCCTTTTGTTATTTTCCAATAAAAGAAAATTTTCTTGCAGACTTTTTTGCTCAAGAATTTAATCATAGCGATGTAATCTGAAGGAAAAGTCAACGTATAACGAGTAGTTATTGACGAGAAGAATATCTCAAAGGGAAAATATTTATGGACACAATAAATTTCTGTTTATTCCTTCCGCTTTCCTTTATCCTTTTTGTTATTTATTCTCATTATTTTGTTTATTGTATGAAATAATTTCATAAAATTTTCTCAGTTCTGATCAGAATTTTTCTGATTTTTATTTCGAGGGAATTTTTTTTATTCATAAAAATATATTTATTTAAAAGAAATTTATACTTAAAAAGGATCTTATCATTCTCAATAATTACATAATTGTATTAATTTTATGGTTACCTTATACAATTTTTTTTAACCTACTGATAATACCTGTATACCCTACCATGAATAGCAAACCAAATCATTCATTTAGTATGTTTTGATCTTTGAACAATTCCAATTTGTTTATAAAATTTAAAAATAAAAAAAAAGTAAAAAAAAACAAATCTGATAGTTTCAAGCTTAGATTAAAGAATACCTGGATAGGCCCTTACCGTATATGTATACGCAATTTTGTGTACAAATATTTACTAGGGGGATACGAGTGTCAAAAATTTTTTATGTAGACATGACACCCACTGCCATCTATGTGTCGTAATGGAAATTTCTTTAATTGCAAAAGCATAATTTATATTTATTTTAATTCACTTACTGAAAACAAAGATACAATTTAAATACAACGATAGGTCATTTTTATTTTTTGTACAATCTTTTGATACGAAATGGAATTCTATTTTAGGTTTATTAAACATTTCGTTAATATCAATCAAATATAAACCGCCTCAATTTTGTAGACTTTCGGAGAGTTTGAAACTTTAATTCACCATGAAAGTGGAGACTGGGGGGTTAGCTTTATCATCTGTGAATCCGATGTTGACAGTTCAATGTTTACCATAAAATAGTACAGTGCCGGTGTATATAAAGTGTGTGTTAGAAAGTTTGAGGGACCGAATTTTTCTGTCTATTTTCCATTGCTGTTTTCATTGTGTTATAATAAATAAAGTTTATTCTTCGGTAAGCTTATTATTTAAATAAATTTGTTTTGATTACTCTTTAGACCATATTATAATGCATTTACTAAATAATATTGTTTTCATTTTTTTTTAAGAATATAAGTTATAATTATTTAAGTATATTAAATGTTTCATTTTCTATTTTTGTTTTAAAGCATTTCTTTTAATGTATACGATTAACTTATATATTTACATGTATTGTAATGTTCTATGTAATTAATGCTTTATTTTTTAATTTATTTTAAATGCACAATGCCTATTTAAATTACCATTTCCATTCATAAACACACCTTTATATTATAATTAAGATTTTCCATCTATGGTACTTATGCTTGTTTAAGATTAAAATTTATATTTAATAAGTTGCGGTGTTGTTTGATTTCAACATAAACAAAATATCACATTTTCTCATTTAATTCATTTTGCATTTTCGAAATTAATTTAAATTTGTGCACATAATTGTTTTGATATAATCAAATAATTTGCAATTTTCATTTTTATATACACCTCCGCACTTTATAATTATGTTTTAATAAATAATATATACTGAAATAAAAAAATAAATAATATTTTAAAATAGAATACTGTGTTTTATTGCATATTTACAAAACTACTTCCATCAAACAACAAGATCCGCAATATTAAAAAATCGGCTTCTTTACACGTAAATGATATCACATATGAAAAATAGTTTTAAACGAACCGCTTCAATCGTATACTGAACTTTTAAATTGGCCCCCAATGATTTACGCCGTTTCTGTTGTATTGCATGTGTGTGCGTTCTATGAATGTATTGCCACAAAAGTTGGACAGAATTTTTGTGTAGAGGCCTATCCAGTACTTCTTTAATCTAAGGTTTCAAGTATAATCTTATTGAAAGAAGTACGGACCGATGATTACACCAGACCAAAAACCACGCCAAACTGTCAATTTAGGTGAATGTAATGGGTGTTCATGAATAATTTGTGGATTTTCTTCGACACTTTTGTTTATCTACTGCACCACTCAAGGTGCAAAAGCGCACGAAAAGTTGCAATTGGAGAACGATTATTTTGATAATAAAATTGAATAATTTTTAAATGTTGTTCTAGTATATATCTCTCCCTGATAAAATTGTAAACATTACTTAATACAACAACAAAAAAATGTCAGATCATAACATATTAAAAATGGCCGAAACGTCACTTAGAAATCATATCACTATTATTGGAAAACCCTATAAATTAATGCATTGAGCTTTGAAGAAGCACTTTTTGAATTTTATAAACTGTAAGTGTATAATGAATCAATTTATATAATTTTGTTGAGAAGCGTGGCATACGAAATTTTGCTCGCTTATTAAATTTTGGTAATTCTTTTTTATTTCCGCGGGTATTTCTAATAATAGTACTTTTTTCTAATAATTTAGCAGTTAGCGATCCATTCATTAAAAATTATCAATGGTGACGCTTCTTCCGCATCCTGTTAAAAATTCCATTAGTTTAAGGCAAACTAATTTCCCAAGCGGATCTGAAGATTCTCTGTTTTCATCCTTTGCCAAATATAGAAATCCATTTAAAATGTATTTGGTGCTGATGTCACATTCTATCCAGAATTTGATTCCATATTTATCCGGATTGCTTGGCAAATATTATCTAAGAGCAGCCCTCACTTTGATTGGGAAAATTTGTTCATCGATAATAGCTTGTAACTATTTTGGCTAGTTTTGATAAATTTGTATCATACTTGCAAATTGATCAGTCCGTGAGCGCTGGATTTCTATAACTTATATCAAACCTGATATAAGTTAAAGAAATGCAGCTCTTAACAAAAAATCGGAACCACTCATTACTCTTTAACAAAAAAATCGGAACCACATTTCTTATTCTATAGATATGAAAGGTTCAAATTGCTTGCGCCATATGCCTACTAGGTGACTATGAGTATAAAAGAGTCATAAATGCATCAAGCTTTGCAGAAGTCAAATTCCATTTAGTTCCTAATACTCGAAATTACTCTTTCTCTATGCATTTAGTTATGTATTCAATTGTCCTAAAAATATTATGAACCTTCTTTCATTTCATGCCAAATTATCTTATCAGCTGCTGAAAAACCCTGACAGCACTATGAAGATTCAACGCATAACGACAGGGCTGGATTTTTCGAGGATGATTTGGTAACTGAATTGCAATCCCCAGATTTATCAGCGCCTGTGATTTCAAAGAATATGACCGAAGCACAATCAATTCGGCAGCTTACGCAAAATATTCGTACAGAAATTAACAAATTACATATTTCGGTAAAAAAATTCAATCAAAATATTTAATTTTCAAAAGTTTAAGGCATTTTAAAGTATTCAAATAAATCCGAGATCAATACTCACTTTAATTATAAAAATAACTTCATAATAATTTGATTTTTTATTTATACTAAACCTCAAACAAAACTTAAAAGCTCATCCTAATGACTTGAAATTGATAAATAATACGAAAAGCAAAAAATATTCAAATTAAAATACACGTTATGGAAAAAAAATACAACACATAAAAAGAAAATGTTCAAAATCAACTAAAGACGAAATAATTTATAATCCAAGCAAACTCATTTAACTAATTCTATTCCAGATTCTATTCTACTCAGACTTCGCAGTAGTCATACTACTTAACTTTCCAAAAAAAAATATACCAAAAGTCATCTTATCCCTCCTTAAAAATACAAGACAAGTTTCTACCCTAATTTCCCCATAACTTATGCTGATTAATTACAAAACTTTATTTTGCCATCATTTCAAATAGAAAAAAATATTCCTTAAAAAAAAATACAAGCAAACAAATAATCGGCAATAAAAAAAAAATACGAAAAAGCATTTGCATAATTGAAAAGTTTTATTTTCTATCAAAAACTTTCAAACGATTGATATCCTTATTCTGCACTATAAATTCGTATAATTTGCGAAATTTTTACAGGCAAAACAAAAGCCGAAAGAGAAATAGAAATACGAATACTAGAAACATTTACAAATTCTAATATTAGTGAATAGAGAAAATACCAACCTGTCAGTCCTCCCACAACTAAAAATATACTCAATAAAAACTCGACAGCAATCTGCCATTCTCGAGCATTGAAAATTGGCGTCCCTAATTGGAATTCTTTTAAAAAGTCCTAAGAATTTTGTCCACTTTTAAGGAAAAATTCAACAAAACATTCTAGATTTAAGAATTCAATATCAAACCATATCGAGTACTCTTGGAAATTATAAGGAACTTTCCTTATCCATTTCCTCTTATTCCCCAACGAAAAAGAAAAAGTGTTTATTGATTAAATTTTGTATACATTATATATCATTTGAAATATTAAGTATATAAATTTTTCTAGTTACCAAAATTTTCAATATTAAATAGCCTCGAATTAGACTTGTTTTCTCCATAAATTCATAATTTTAATACTGATTATAAGCAAGACATTGTTAACAATAATTATATGATCAAGATTAAAATTAATTATTGATATACTTCTTTATTTCATAAAAACATAATTGGTTATTATGGTCCTACCTCTGACATTTAAATTATTTTCATTCTTCATAAGTTGAATCCCCAGAAGAAAATGATGCTAGTCTCCATATTCCCAATTATTCAAATTGCCGTTCCGGACTATCCAAGAATGTCGCCAAAAAAAATTATTATTTTTCAGAAGAGAAGCAGATGTGAATCAGACATTCATAAACTACTTCAAATTACTTAAGCAATAGTCCAAAATACAATTAAAATTTGCATAATTTTATATTTACTTGATAATACCAGGGGTATAAGCTTAAATCCGCTGTTTGGTCATAGATGGCGCGAGTGAGCATATTAAGCTACCTTGGGCACGCCATACTTTTCTTTTTAATGAATTTGACATCTGTCAACATTAATCAGTGCACATTGGCAGTAATTTCGTACAATAACATACATTTTTCCGTTGGTAATCATGTCTAGTTTTGTGCCAGAAAAAGAGCATATGCGGGAAGCTTTGCTTTTCTGTTTCAATTTGAAAAAATCGGCTGCCGAATCGCATCGAATGCTTGCGTCTATGTATCATGGGGAAGATTGAAAAGATCGGAAAATGGTTGACACATGAATTGAATGATAGGCAGATGGAGCGACGCCAAAACACATGCAAAATCTTGTTCGGCAGACAAAAAAGAAAGTCGTTCCTGCATCGGATTGTGACAGACGTGAAAAGTGGATAAATTTCGAGAATCCTAGCCGCAAGAAATCGGTGGTTGATCCCGGCCAACCATCAACATCTTCCCCAAAACCAAATCGCTTCGGACGGAAAACGATGCTGTACGTTTGGTGGGATCAGCAGGGTATCGTCTACTACGAGATATTGAAACCTGGTGAAACTGTCAATGCCCACCACTACCAGCAACAACTGATCAAATTGCACCATGCTCTGCGTGTAAAAAGGACGGATTATCAACAAAGACATGACAAGCTGATTTTCCTCCACGACAACGCACCATCGCACACGTGAAAAATGGTCCAAAACTGCTTGGAGACACTCAACTGGGAGGTGCTACCCAACCCCGCTTATTCACCAGACCTGGCCCCTTCCAACTACCACCTGTTTTCGTCGATGCGCCACGCGCTCGCTGAGCAGCACTTCGATTCTTACGAAGACGTCCGAATTTTTTTGGCGCGATATCCACAAATTGTCTGAGAGATGGAGAAAATGGGGAACTAGCGCGGGCAAGTACTTTGAATCAATTTGTTTTTGCTTTCTATGAAAAAAATATGTGTTTTTTTTTAAATAAAAAAAAGCGGATTTAAGCTTATACACCTGGTATTTAGTTAATATTAATCAAATAATAAAATTAAACTTCATGGCGAATCGAAAATATTTTAAATGCCGTTGATTCTATTTAATTTTGATAAATTCGTCTAAAAAGCACTTATTTATGTCAATTTCTAAGGTCGCTTAATGCATTTACCCTTTTTTCTGCTTAATATTTTTCCATATATGTAAAACTGCTTAAAACCTTTAAAGTATTTTTAATAATATTTCTAATAATGCAGCTAAAAGTTCTTTTCAAAAGTTGAGTTAGTAAAGAAGAAGCTAAGTCGCAAAAAAAACAAAGAAAAGACTAAGAAATTGAGAAACACAACTATACTTAAATGGCACCAAACTATAACCGACATTATTATATGTGAGACTGCAGGGGCTAATTCTATGAATTTATAAAGCCATACTAATAAAAAACATATCAAAAATCTCTTGAACAGTATCTGGAATAATAAAAATTAATCTTTCCGCCAAAATTATATTAAAACCGTATCTAAATAAACCAGTTTAATACAGATACTTCCTAAACCAAATAAACCCGTTAATTCCCATTCTTCCTATAGGCCTATTAGCCTCCTACCAATCCTTGGTAAGATTTTTGAAAAACTCCTATTAAAATGAGATCGGAAATATCCTTGGTCCCATTTTATATAATATTTATACCCATGACATTCCATCTGTTCCTAATACTATCAGATGGAATGTCATGGTATAAATATTATATAAAATGGGACCAAGGATACTGCTTTGTGGAACTGCTTTTTGTGTTTGTAACAACGTAATACATCGTGATCTAAATGTTTCCTTTGTTCAGAACCTGTGCATTTCCCGCTATCAAAAAGTTCACTCCCGTTTGTCCTATCATCATAATCCACTTATCAGAGAATTGTCCTATACTGCCCTCCACGGAAAACCTCATCGGAGACTTAAGAGACAACAGCTTAGAGATTTTCTAGAAGACTCTAACTTCCGTTAGTTGGAGAAACACCGATTGGTGTTTATTCCCACTTCATGATGCACAAGATTGTAAATTAAAATATTAAGTAAATCTGCTTATTATCAGGTGTTGTAAATAATTCGTAGCGTTTTTTTGTAAAGTTTCGTGGTTTATCATGACAGTGTCATTACAGAAGCGTTATTCAAAGTATTATCCTTCGTTTTTGCCATCTTTCTGGTAATGCTCGGATACCGCGTCGAAAAAATTCTTCTTCTTTAGATTCGATGAAAGAATCGATCCAATTTTTGGTCATTTCGTAGTTGTCGAAGTGCTGCCCTGACAAGCCATGCGCCATGGATCGAAACAAATAATAATCAGATGGGGTAATGTTTGGTGAATATGGCGGGTGAGGCAGAACTTCCCATTTCCGCGTATTTAAATAAGTTTTCACGACTTTCGCAACAGGGGGACTTGCATTGTCGTGGAGCAAAATTACTTTGTCGTATCGATCTTTATATTGCGGCCGCTTTTCTTGTAATGCTCTGTTCAAACGCATCAATTGTCGCCTGTATACGTCCCTAGTGATGGTTTCACCCGTTTGGAGGATCTCATAATAAATAACACCTAGCTGATCCCACCAAATACACAGTAAGATCTTCTTTCCATGAATATTCGACCTGGGGGACAATGTCGATTCATGACCGGGCAAGCCCCATGATTTTCTGCATTTGGGATTGTCGTAGAGTACCCACTTCTCGTCACCAGTGACGATTCGATGCAGAAACCCCTTCCTTGCCTACCGTTGGAGAAGAATCTCACAGGTGACTAAACGCCGTTCGACGTCCCTTGGCTACAACTCATGTGGAACCCACGTTCCCTGTTTTTGTACCATTCCTATGGCTTTCAGGCGTTTTCCGACCGTCGAAAAGTCATCTTTAAGCAATGTGGACAACTCCTGAAGTGTTTGGCACAGGTCTTCATCGGGCAACGTCACCAAATCTTCTTCTTGAAACTTTTTCGGCTGTCCGGGACGTTCCATGTCTTCCAAATCAAAATTTCCATTTTTTAATCGCGCAAACCACGTTCTGCAAGTTTGCTCAGCAAGAGCATGTTCGCCGTAGACATCCACTAAAATACGATGACTTTCCGCGGCACTTTTCTTCATGTTGAAGTAATGGAGTAACACTCCCCGCAAAAACGATTTTTCAGGCACGAACATCGACATATTTGACACTGCGCAACAAGTTCTACTGACACTATAACAAAATTTCATATAGTGGAAAAGTTTCGTTATGTCAGTAGCTTCTGGGAGAATATTTACTTTTGTATGTGTGACTATGGATAGTTGGCTAACGCCATCTTTTGTAAAACGCTACGAATTAATTCCAACCTGTTACACTACAATGGTAGTTATGGATAAAAATTAAAAATAAAAATTAAAATTAAAAAAATTCAGATGACAAGAATAAGGACAGAGTACATCAAACCAAGGATAAGGCCAGAGTACATCTCAAGGATGCATTGGAATTTCAAGCCATCTGAAAAGAAAATAAAATAAAAATTTCGAAACGAAAAAAAAAAACAAAAACAAATTGCCTGCACAAATATCCTTTCAATGCAGTGTCGTAGAATGAGCTCTTCTGGAATAAATTCATGGTCACACTTAGACCCCTTCGGAACGTCTATTTTATGACTATAACTCTTCCACCTAATACCCAAGTAATTAAAATCTATTGCAAGATATGAAAAAAGGACCTTCAGTAAAAAATTCCAAAATAACAAAATAAACATCAATTTTATGATCTATTCTCGCAAGCATACAAAAATTTACACACGTACCAATATAAGAAATAATAAAAATCCCCCAATCCAGCGCGCATATGTAAAAATAATTCCACAAATTTAAATTAAATACAAAAAAAAACAAAAACCTAATAAATTTCAATAAAACTCAACATTAGATATTAAAATGTGAAAAATTGAAATGAGGGGGTTTTCTTTGCCCTCTCCCACCCATTACCGCCACCTACCCACGCACACACACACCCACACACACACACACACACACACACACACACACACACACACACACACACACACACACACACACACACACACACACACACATACACAGAGAGAGAGAGAGAGAGAGAGAGAGAGAGACACACACACACACACATCCACATACACACACATACACATACACACACACACACACATACACACACACACACACACTGAACATAACACATTTGTCTAACAAGGAAGAATTTTTAAAATTTATTGAATTTCGGGTATTTTTGCTTTTTTTTTCAATAAAAATTGGAATATTGTAAGTCATACCAAAAGGAATTCGTCCTTACACCCTCCTCATATTTGCCATATTTTTTTACTCTATCATTATTGAAATATTAAATATTCTCCTTTTTTTTTTGTCTCTTTACAAGTTTTTCTCTTCCATTTTGATTTTGTTCTTCTTCTAGTCCTACTATTATCATCAATGTCGGTGGTCGTAAAATTTCCATTTTTAATAAATGTCGATTTAAATGAATCCCTTTAACTGTCCAATAACTGTCAATTAAATTGGATTTAATGATTTAGAAGGATTAAGTGGTGCGGTACTGATACCGATGACACTATTTTATCCATCCTCCTGGTTTCTGGTATCCGATTTTCGTTTTTACTTCTGTTTTTACAATATTTCTGTTTGCTCTACTCGCTTCTCAATGCAGATTTTATTATATTGTATCATTTTAAAATCATTTCCTCTAGTTCCCTACCATCCTTCATCATTCTCTTATGATATAGTGTACCAATCAAAATTTTAGCAGACTATATTTAGGGATGAATTTATCTCTTCTACACTGAGGGTTGTATTCTAACCATTCAAATTGGTTTTTCCTTTCCGTTTCGCTCTGTAATTTATATTTTTCTTTTATCTCTCTAATATTTGTTTATATATATTTTCATTAATTTTTTTTTAAATTTATTTGGAATTTAATACTACAATACAAGTGATAAATAAATTTGATACTATGAAGCCAGGAGGAAAAACGACCATCAAGGGAACTACACTTGCCAACTTAAGTAATTATTAAAAATATTTTGCAAATTATTTTCCTTCAACCGATAATGAGTGACTCTAGAAAGGCTACAAAAGGATAGTTGATGCAAATAAAGGGTTCAGATATTCAGATAAGTGGGCATAGAATTTCTTGAAATATCGTACGAACAAGTCAGCGACAAAAGTATTTTTACAATTACAGAAAGGAGTACTGACATTTTAATACCATAGAGGTTTTAAGTACTGTATTATAAATAAGCAGCTTAAAATTTATCGATAGCTCAGGATCGTCCTTCAAATATCTTAAGTAGCTGTCGGTATGATCGACTAAGTTTCCGTATATTCAGTTGTGTGTGCGGATTCCACCTCAATCAGTTGTCGAAGTATAGCCCTAAGAAGAGGTCTCCAGTTTCGGGATTATGCTACTATTAAGGAGAAGTGGGATAGGGTGTTCATGGCAGAGTTTGCAGAAACTGTACTACCAAAAAAACCGGCGTGGTACTATGTTAATACGAAAGTAATAAAAGAAATCCTGCTATCGATGGTAGATTGACTTACCATTTCGACATCACGGTGAAATTGGATACTACATATCCCCAATTGTTGACAGGACAATGCATTCTTGTTGTGGCGGGCTGATGGAGAGCGCGGAACATATATTTGGTGGAACACGATTTTGAGCGGAGAGATGGAAGCTATGGAAGTGCGTCCGCAGAGATTTGGTGCCGGAAAACATTGTGGTCCTAAATTGCTAATGGCGGTTTCTCGGAGAAGTATAGAAATTTACTAAATAAGGTGGTTTAAGTGGGTTAAAGTCCTACCATATGGTAATTCGACGATGATTTTCTTTTTCGTAAATCAGTCTTGCAGTTTAAGAACTTTTCGTTGTAGTATTATCGATACAATATTAGGTATACATGTCCATAAGAATATTATATGCGGTAGGGATATCAGAATAAAAAATATTATTAAACATGGGACTAAGGATGCCATCCTGAAGAATGCCAGCATTGATAGAAATAATATCGCAATCTTTTTTTTCATTTATAAATTAATAAGTTATGTTCTGGCATATAGGATTTAATTGTAAGATAATAGCGAGGATAAATGATGCTCCTGAATTTTCAAAATAATTCAGCATGCCAAAATTAATCGAAAGCCTACAATATATCTTGGATTATATTATTCCGAAATATATTTATTCTATTATTGATAATTTAAAAAAATTATTTAGTATAAGAGACTGTAGAGAAATTTTTTAAAAATACGAGTAATACACAAAAATAAATAAATTTATAAAATAATAATACACAAATAAATAAATTTACCAAATTAATTTACTTTAAAGGAAAATTCGAAATACCATAATTTTTTATAAACTTGAACGTTTAAGGTAATAAACCATAAAAAAAATTTCTTGTACTTTTTAATCCTCTTTTTTTAGAATAAAAAAAATGTAAAAATATTTGCTTTAATTTTTTTTTATTGATTGCATAAAAACAAGTGCAGAATAAAAATCAATACTAAAAATCATCTTCAATGCAACACATTCTTTCCAGTAAGTTTTTTGCTATTGTTAAGCCAAATTATTGTTTTTTATTCAACCCTTCAGTTAGGATAGAACTGAATTGAATACTAAAAGGTAAGTATTGATACATAAACCCTTTCTTCTGAACGATCATACGTTTTCAAAGAATTTTTTCTCATAAAAGAATTTCCCTCAAGATGTTACACAGAAACAAAAGCCAACAATTGCATCTTAAAGGGACTGTGAATAGGAAAGTAAAATGCACAAAAAAAAGATGAAATTGATACCAAATAATAAGAATAAAAAAGAATATGATAAAAACTAAATTAGAACAGCATTTCCGAATGACATCTTAAAAGCTTTTGTCCTTCATTTCTTAAATGCACTTAAAAATCATCTAGAAACAATATCCTATATTTTCTATTTATAATTTATTTAGTCAAGAATATTTATAACACTATTTTTTTTTGAGATTGTACCCGAATAAAAATTTTACTACCAACATTTGGAAAAAAAACTCCCTTTGAAATTTTATCGTATTTTTTGGCAAAATTCTAAGGATTAAAAAATATTCGCCAAATTTAAATATGATTTAAAAATTACTATTTTTTTAAGTAATATTTTTCCCTTAAATTTTTTTATTATTATGGTGGTGTGAGTAAGAATGTACTTACAAATAAAGTCGTTAATTTTGACTGTACATAATTTTTTTGGTTGTGATATTAGCTTTTTGGTTTATTGGATGACTCAATTTAGGGGGGATCGAAACAGAATTTTTGAAAGGCGACTAGAGTTCGAAAACAGCTCAGGAAATTTGTTTGTTTGTTTGTTATCATTTCAAGTAACATTCATACTAAAATGTTTATTTATATTCTAAGCACCACGACACCAAAGGCCATTTGACGATAAAGGATAATGGGATAAAGAAAATAAAGTAGAATGGAAAGAAAAGTGGTTTTTTAGGAATTAGCATAGGACCATACCTCAGTTGGATGCAAATCAATGACTTTTGGATGGTAGTCCAGTACGCTAAGGACTATGCTACTAAGCCACCTATTGAGGAAATTTATAATCGTCTATAATTTTTGTTGAATATGGAGAATATCCTGATCCATTTTTATAACAGTATCAAGAAAAAAGGCCATAAGGGAACGAAGGACAAGCCAATGAGAAATCAAAAAGCGGTGCCTAAAATATTATACACTTTATAATTTGGAGCAACTAGTATATAAATAAAATTGAATTTAAATATGGCTTAGGACATTCTGTCTTCATTAAGGATATCCTTAATGAATAAGGTAGACAAATATTGGCTAATCCAAATCAAATTGAGACAATAAATATAAAAAATGTCATCTTGTCAACATTTCTTACTTGGCTTTATCGTTAATTTCTAAATTAAAAATATTCTTTGCAAAGACTCAGCAATTTTAACAGCAAATAAATCAATGGAATTGAATTTCCAGGTATATAAAATAAGGTTTTTGAATCACATATCATCCTAAAAAGGCAAATTGAAGATATTGTACTACTATCTAAACCAAAAATTAAAAATTGCCTTATGATACCCCACGTCACACTATTAATTACTTATATTTTTTTATATAATAGATAATAGATTTATGACTCTAATAATATAAGTTCGCCTTTTTGTAAAATTCCTGTAGGCTTAAGAAAAGCTTGTTGTAATATTTATGAGCTTAAATTTAAGTGATATGCCAACGACTTCAGCAAATAAATTCCAATTTAATTAATTTTCATTAATAATATATGAGTTTTGCATAAATAAAAATTCAATCAGATCAAATTATTAGTAATTAATTTATAGAAAATATTTGCTCTCATATTTATTATAAAATTTGATTTTATAAAAGAGATTTTAATTTGTTGTAAATTTGATACAAATCGATTATTTACAATTTTTCATATCTACAATAAATAAATTTACACGCATAATAAATAGGGAAAAAAATAGATCAAATTATAAATATTTATAAAATCATTTAAAAATTCAAATTCCTCATTGAATATTTCAGAGAGAAAAATTATTTTCCATTCATTTAGATAAACAGATGCATAATAAATTTCTATAAATTATATTCTATTGATTATTGTTATTTATAGTAAAGTAGCAATAATAAAATATTATAGGTTTATTCTATTATATATGAACTATAGAAAATATTAAAAAATATTTTTCATATATTGTTTTATTAGAAATTATTAATTAATTAATTATTAAACCAACCAGAACGTGGAATAATTATACAATGAATAATTACTAAAATAATTAATAATTGTTTGTAAGATAATTATTTTATATTTCTATTAATGAGAATATTCATGTATATATTTTAGATATTTTTTATTTATAAAATATAGTATGTATAAGCCAAACATTAGATATATTGTATTAATTTATTTTTAATTTATTATTCAAATATTTATAAAATAAAGAAAAGAAAATCAAAAACTTAATAAAAATTCAAAAAAAAATTTCAAAAATGTTAAGAACTTAGTAATTTTTTTTAAATAATCAAAAAAAAAATTCCGACCAATTTAATATATATCCTTAAAAGTTCTATAAATCACTAAAATAGAAGAGATTCAAGAAAAACCATAAATCAAATATAAATTATAAGGAAAAATGGTTTTTTTATTATTCAAGGACATTTTTTTAATAAAATTCCTAGGAAAAAAATTTAATACAATTTATCATTTAGGATTTGAATTTTTGTCAAAAAATGTAAGCTTATAAGGAAAAAAATTATGGTAAATTAATTAGGCATCTTAAGGAATCAAATGAATTAAATAAGATCAATAATATTTAAAATATTTGCCAAAGTACAATAAGGTCCTTAAACATTTATTTATATATTAAATTTTTGTGTATGATAAAAGTCCTTCTTTAATTTTTTTTCAAATTTATCCAAATCAATCAAAAAAAATAAAAGATCTTTAAAAAAATTTACTGCACAAAAAAACTATTTCCACTTCCTCAAAAGAAGAATATTGAAAACAGCTAAAAATTCATTTCAAAGAAACTTTATTTTCGCATTATGAATAAACACATCCCGATACATTAACCTAAATCAAATTTCATATAATATGACTAGGACACATGTATTGTATAAAAATAAATTCGTTCAATTATAGAAATTTATTAGAAAAATAGAAGCATCTATCCTGGAAACAATATCAAAAAATATCGAAATCGACGGAAACTTATGACGATAAATTTATATTCTTCGATACCTCTCATCTCAAGTGCAGACATTTACTCAATAAATTGATCGGTAAATAAGTAATTCATATTAGAATGGTTCGATAAGCAAAAGAAAAAAAAGAAAAAAGGAAAGGAAGCGAAGTGGTTAGGAGATGATAAGAATTATTCTGATCAAGTTAGAGATGTAGAAAAATATGAATGAACAAATCACAAGAATTGAAAATAAATTTCATAACTAAACTTATCCGCACACCATTCCACTTATTCCTAAGTAAAAATCCCCTCACAGTTTTCTTCTCCCTTCTTCATGGCATAATATTGCATATCAGGAAAAGCAAAATAATAAATTATGGTGAACTTAGCAACGAATGAATAACCAAACAAAAAGGAAATAACTTCGGTTCCAAAAAGTAGAGAAAAGATCCTCTATGAAAGAAGGCTCAATAAGAAAATTATATGTAAAAATAGAGGAATCCGTACTTCATTTGGTTCGCCTCCTTTTTCTCTTTCGGTGGTAAAAATAATGGCTGCTTAAGACTGCTTACTGATGGTCATCGGAAATGGTTTTTTTTTGTCCATATCCTCTCGAGTTTGTTCGAATAATATTTGCCCTGACGTTGAGATGAATTTTTATGTTTTCGAAGATGTTCGCAGGATTCAAAAAACAGGATTTCATCGATAAAAGGTAAATATTTTTATAATCAATAAATTTGCTTCTGTTTTTATGGAACTCTTGTTCCTCGTCCTATGACCATTTCGATCGGTGCTTCTCAGCTATTTGTATAAGATATGGTACTATCGTCTATTGACTAACAAACATTTATTATATACGATGACTGCAGGATTCTTGCTGTTATATGCACAATTTATCCTGTATTTTCTCTTTTCCTTTTTTCTTTTTCTATCTTTCTTCATTTCAATATATTTTCTGGCTTGTTTGATGTTTTTTTCTGCATTCCATTTGGCTTTAATTCAATTCTATTCTTTGCAAAGAGCAACCAAAACTACAACGTTTAATAGACAACGATGAGCTTCTACTCATATTTTCTTCCTTACGAGATAAACTATCGCAGAAACTGAGTCTGTTTCTCAATTCAGAACTTGTGTTGAGTTATTTGTTGACACAGAAACTTAAAAGTAGATTTATTTGCAATTTTTCTTACTTTATGTACAAACAAAATTATGAACATGAATCCAAACATAAACGAAAAATGTACATTTAATGATAACTTGGACGTGTTTGCTGTTGGGGATAGCTTATTTTGGGATTTTTTTTTTAGATTCTGTATGATGCTATATTCTTCTTTAGAAAATATGAACGGCCATGATAGCTATAAAAATAGTCAATTATGATATGAAATATAACCAAACAATCGTTTAACATGTCGATTGAAACTTAACAAATAAAAAATTAATTATTATTTGTAAAATCCTTGCAGAATATATAAGTTATTTTTTGCACTTCTATAATAGAGAGAATATCTAAGAATTCAGATAGTTATGAAGAGGAGTTCTTCCATTTTATCTTTTTCTTCAGAAACATTTCCGAGTAGCTGGAAAACAGCATTCATTCAACCGATTCCCAACAAAGGAGAGTCCTCTTCTCACTCGATCTTCCAACCCTTTCTACTAAAGTTCCATTTTTTTTTACTGTTCACTAAATAAATGCTGGTATTCTAAGGGTTCTGTTTTATATCCAATTATTTTTCTTATATCCATAAATTGTCTCCTATCTGTTAGTTCTAATATAATAGATAAGAGATAATTTATGGGGACAGAACTTTTAGTTAAGTCTTTGCTTTTTGGTTGTGGAAATATAACGGTAATATCTATTACATACTTTAGATAGCATATTACTATGGAGATCGAAGAAACAGAATGGAATTTTGAAGACTTCTGTCTCTAAAATTAAATCGGAATATTCAGTAATAATTCATAAATAAATGGCACTTGGATGACTTAAACCGGAAACTTTCCATTTTTATTATGTGTATTAATAACAATCTCCTGTAGAAATTAAAATTACTAAAATTTCAAAATGTTCAGAAATTGCTTACTCCTTTGGAGCTAACTTCCGATCCTTAAAACATTAATTCGCCCCAAGCTGCAGAATATACCAGGTGTATAAGCTTCAATCCGCTGTTTGGTCATAGATGGCGTGAGTTAAATCTTTTTTTTATTAGTTTGATATCTATCAATATTAATCAGTGCACATTGTCAGCAATTTCATACAACAACATACATTTTTCCTTTGGTAATCATGTCTAGTTTTGTGCCAGAAAAAGAGCATATGCGGAAAGTTCTGCTTTTCTGCTTCAATTTGAAGAAATTGGCTGCCGAATCGTATCGAATGCTTATGGAGGCCAATGGTGATCGGAAACGATGTGCTGAGATTGGTTTCGTCGGTTTAAAGACGGCAATTTTGACTTGTGGGACAAGAAGCGTGAAAATCGGTCTAGGAAAGTTGAGGACTATCAATTGCAGGCTCTTTTGGACGAAGACGCTACCCAATCGCAAAAAATGCTCTCGGAGCGACTGGGTGTTACTCAACCAGCCATTTCCATGCGTCTGCGTGCTATGGGGAAGATTGAAAAGATCGGAAAATGGGTGCCGCATGAATTGAACGGTAAGCAGATGGAGCGACGCCAAAACACATGCGAAATCTTGCTCGCCAGACAAAAAAGAAATTTGTTCCTGCATCGGATTGTGACAGCCGATGAAAAGTGGATATATTTCGATAATCCTAAACGCAAGAAATCTCGGCCAACCATCAACATCTTCCCCAAGACTAAATCGCTTCGGACGGAAGACGATGCTGTGCGTTTGGTAGGATCAGCAGGGTATCGTCTACTATGAGATGTTGAAACCTGGTGAAACTATTAATGCCCACCACTACCACCAATAACTGATCAAAATCAAATTGCACCGTGCTCCGCGTGAAAAAAGGACGGATTATCAACAAAGACATACCAAGCTGATTTTCCTCCACGACAAGGCACAATCGCACACGTCAAGAATGGTCCGGAACTACTTGGAAACACTCAACTGGGAGGTGATACCCCACCCCGCTTATTCACCACATCTAGCTCCTTCCAATTACCACCTCTTTTCGTCGATGGGCCACGCGCTCGCTGAGCAGCACTTCGAATCTTACGGAGGCGTCCGAAAATGGCTTAATGAGTGGTTTGCCTCGAAAGAGAAGGAATTTTTTTGGCGAGGTATCCAAAAATTGCCCGAGAGATAGGAAAAATATGTAGTTAGCAAGGACAAGTACTTTAAATAAATTTGTTTTTGCTTCCGATAAAAAAAAAACATCTTTTTTTTTACCAAAAAACAGCGTATTTAAACTTATACACCAGGTAATTTCCATGGATAAGCAGACTGTTCTAAAATATCATTGGACTTACTAGATTTGACACAAAATCAAGTGATAAAATTATGAGCAGACAAAAATATTATATATGAGACTCCTTTTATTATTATTTTATGGTATTTTTTATAATCCGTGTTTTAGTAAACTAAATAATCGCTTTCCATCTCTTCAATTATTTCCACTTAATAATTGAATTTTCTTATCATTAGAAACTATTTAATATGTTACCCCGTCCTTTATTCTTTTTGATACCTTCATTATAAGGATATTCATAATTTCTATAGCCCAAGTGCTTTACAAAAAAAAAGAGAAGTGCTGCCAACCTATTCTAAATCCAATGTCATATACACAGTGTGTTCCAAAAACCGATCTTTATATTTAAATCATACAACTAGCAGCGCCATCTATTGCAGAATTAAAAAAGAAAATTTTCTTCTATCTATCTTTCAAAAATCATACAACTAGCAGCGCCATCTATCTTTCAAACGCACTTAAATTCATGTAAATCGGATGACATATGTGAAAGTTCAATAAAAGAAAAAGTGTGCTAACGTTACAAAACGAAAATGGAACAAAGAACAAATATAAAAATTTGTCTTAACCATGAAAAAAAATTCTCTGAAAAAGCGGTACGAATTGATGGAAAAAGTTTATGGTGATGATCGTATGAGTCTTACTCAAGTTTACACGTGGTTTACACGATTTAAAAATGGTCGTGAGGATTTAAACGACGACCTAAGGCCAGGTCGTCCAGGAGCTAGTAATCGCGCTGAATTGGTGGAAAAAGTCCGTGAAATCATTGATATCGATGCAAATTTTACTACGAGAATGTTGGCTGAGGAATTAAATACGAGTAAAAACACTATTTGGAGAATTTTAACTGAAGATTTGGGTAAAAGAAAGGTCTCTGCGCATTTTGTGCCACATAAATTAAATGAAGACCAAAAAATCGCTCGTGTGGAGCATTGCAAAGGCATTGTTGAAACTGCTAAATTCTTGATCCGATCATAACTGGTGATGTGTCATGGTGCTTTAAATATGACCCTGAAACTAAGCGTCAATCTGCTGACTGAAAGTCCAAAGGCGAACCAAAACCAAAAAAATTGCGTTTTTAGAAGTCTCGAATCAAGACAATGTTGATTACTTGTTATGATTCGAATGGGTATTGTCCACAAGGAATTTGTTCCAGAAGGTCGAACTGTTAATGAGAATACTATTTAGGCGTTTTAGATCATTTGTGGAAAAGAATTGGTCGTGTTAGACCTGAATATCCAGCAGGAAAACAGCGGTTTTTGTTGCACAATAATGCACCACCTCACAAGACCAAAAAAGTGAACGAATTTTTGATGAAAAAACGGATTTCTCTCATCAACCACCCTCCATATTCGCCTGATTAATCACCATGTGATTATTTTCTATTTCCAAAACTGAAAACCAAGATGAAAGGAGCATTTAATGATGATATCCCAGCCATTCAAGCAGCCGTAACGGAGGTGCTGAAGAACATTCTTATAAATGACATAAAAAAATCTATGCATGCGCTATTTTAAATAAATAATAACTTTCAAAGATAATATAATGTGTATTTTATTCTATATATCCAAAAAGTTTGATTATTTTTGAGATACACTGTGTAGGCATTTTTCATTATCAATAATTTATTTTTTAGATCTATTCATTATTATCTATAAATAATATTCCATCAATACGTTTTTTATCGTAGTTAATAAACTAAACCTCAAAAATAATACTTCAAAAGGAAAGGCATCAATATCGATGATTAAGTGATCCTGTTTCACCTATAAACTTTACTTATCGCCAAATTACCTGAATATCAGGATTAAAAATTCCGGACAAATGTTACTAGAAATGGTATTAAAAGGAAATTCTTCAAGTTAATAGAAAAAATGTTCAATTTAACATTACGAGATTTTTGGTGATTCTTTGATTTTTATAATTAATTTTTTTTTTTTTTTTATTCGACCATTATTTTTTGATAAAAAACCTATACTTTAATGCCTAACAAAGCTATTTATGTTAAAAACGAGTACCGCAAAATATCAATCCTATGAAATAAAATTTTTTAGAAGAAAACTCAAACAAGTTTTCCGAAAAAAGCCCCTAAAATTACTTTAAAAAAAAAAGAATATCACAACAGTTCTTTCTATTGTACATTTTTTGTAATTCTTTTTTTTTTTGCTGTCACCGTCTTAATTAAAATTTTTTCTATTAAAGGCTTTAATTTCAAAACGTGCATACCATCTACAATTTCCTTTAAAAGGACAACCCTCTTTCTATCTGTCAATCCCATAACTAATTTTCTTAAATAAGTACTAATAAAGCACCACATTAATCACAATTACTTTTCCAATAAAATTCCAACAGTTTTATACGATTTTCCCTTAATTTCATTTAAAATCGAATATTTGTGCCAATAATTCGTTTAAATTTTTCCATTTTTCTCTTATACTTTGTCCTTTATTTTCCTTTTGCTCTCACAAAAAAAATAATGACTTTTATCAAAATTGTATTACAATCAAATTGTCAATAAATTCGAAAATCATGCATTTTATGAATGCTATAATAAATGAAAACAGAAAAATATTAAATCAAATACAATTCAAGGAGAGTAAAAGTAAAAAGCCTAAAACAGCCCCTAAAAACAAAATGATAGATAGAAAACATCGACCAACTACAGCAGATATTATACATGACCGTGCAAAAGCAGCAAAAAATAAAGAATGGAAAAAAATTGCAATATTAGTAATAAAATAATAGACAAAATGTTGGATCGAAAAAAAAATATTGCGTTGAAATCCAAAAGGCAGAATCAGGATCAAAGTTTACTACAAAGACACAAAAAAAACTGTACATAAAAACAAAAAAATTCGGGAAAGAAGAATTACAGATTTTTCGACAATAATCTTTATTACGCTATCGTCCATTTTCATAGTTGATAAATTGTGATTGGGGATTTTGATAAAATTGCCATGGCTTAGTTCAGTCCTGTTCTATCCAACAAAAAAAAGGATATTTACGCTTGTTTTTGATGCAGGAGGAGGACAAGCTTTCAAAAGTGCATGGACTGAGCAAAGGAAAATTAACTGAACGAAGAAGGGATAGGTAGTGACAGGAAGTGTAAAGCGACAGATATCAATGGCAAAATTGATGATCATTGGAGGAGTGTTCCAGCATCCCTTCCCAAAACTGGAGTGGTTTGTTCAAATTGCAATCAAAAAAATTTTTTTGCTCGGGAATCTAAAAGCTCTTAACTAAACTTTATTGCCTAGAGTCAAAGGTTCTCGAAACTCCAAATTTTGTACAAAGGATGGTAAAGTGGATGGCCGGAAAGGACCCCTTCAATTAAACTCAACCATATTCGTATCAACAATTTGGGATCATCATCCCCTCCTCTTTCATACATACGGACTTGACTCTTGTTCATTTGATGTTGGATGAAAAATTTTTATTGCCCTCATCATTTTTGGAACCAAAGCACGCTGAATTATACTAAAAAATCGTGTAATTTTATATTGCGTTTTATTTTTTGTTTATTTCAATAGTTTTTTTTATTCTTTTATTTATATTTCTACTCTATTTATTATTATTGGGATTAGTTTTATTTTTCAATAATTCTTATATGACAATTTTCCCACAATATTTTATTTCTCACACTTTATGGAAAGATGCCTATTAAAGAGAGGATAAGGAATGAAAGCGATAGGTTTTTTCATCTTCTCTATTCTTACAAATTAACTCTAATATATGAACAAATATTTTTTTATATAGAAATAATTTTTTATATATTGTATCATATTTTAAAATACATATTATATCGAAATCAATAGAATAATATGGCTTAAATTGTACAAAAATTGTCATAAAATTAAAAAGAAAAGGAAATCCTTGACTAAACATAATATGCTACAAGGTAAGGCCGATTTTTTCTATTTTTTTGTTTTTAGAAAACATCGATAATTTAGAAATAATTTCCTTACAACAATTCTCTCGATATTGAGCTTACCACAACAAATATTTATCTCAACCAAAAACCATTTCCACTTTAACCTTTTCTCTTATATAAACGAAAAACTTCTACAATCTTAGATCATATTTTTCTTAATAAAAGGACTACAACTAAATGAGAAAATATTACAAACCCTTAAAAAGAAAAAATAATGACACACTAGCAATAAAAGAGCATGGCAAAAAAAAAAAATAATAATATCAACCCTAAATAATCGTAAGATAATCTTTAGTCCAATTCTTTTATCTTATCCTTATCGTAAGTTACTATTTCTCTCATACAAGTTATCATATTTTTTATTGTAAAAATTTATGACAGATTTTCTTATTTTTTATATTTGGCCATATGCACAAATACGCATACCTACAATATATACTAACTATAGCGTTTTTTTTTAAATTCTGGTCAGTATTTTTAAGCAAATATTTTTTTGATTTTTTAGTTGTAAAAGTAAAAAAGTCCAATTTTACCATGAAAAAATTGGAATATTACAATATGAAAGGTCACAAATTTTTAGGAATTTCTGTAAAAGGATAAAAGCATAAATATAACCAATACGGACTTGCTTATATTTTTGATTTTTATTTTTTCATTTGTTTTTTTTTTGTGCCCTTTTTCTTACACTAATATCTGCAATACCATTAAGCTAGAAGCTACAATATATTTTTATATATTTTTATCCTCTCAATTATGAGTATTTTCATCCTAAAGGCTTCTATATCCTTTTTTGCCTATATGAAAATATATCCTTTGGACTTATACATATAGGTACATACAATATATTCGGTATTATGCCATAATTTAATCCTATTTTATTATCAAAACTTTCGACAATTTATTTTTATTTAAGCTTTCTTGTAATTTTTTGTCTATTTTATTTACAATTTTTTTCTTTAACCTATCCCTTTTTCTAACTATAGTTAAAATATTAATATCTTCTATTTATTTTTATATTTTGATTCCCATTTTGTTGAAAATTTCAAAACTGTTATCTTATTTACTAAAATAAATTAAGACTTTTTTATTTCAAATTAATTAAGACTTTTTTACTAAAGATTAAACTAATTTCTTCGAAATATAAAATTATATATACCCAATTCTATTTTTACATGGTAGATACATTGTGTATATACTTAGAAAAAGAGGAAACTGCTTTAATATCCTTAAAACCACTAATAAACAATAGTTTCTATATGGTGACATCATAAAAACTTTAAATTTACTATTTTTTTAATGAAATTATTTTTAAATTCATTCTTAAGCAAATAATTCGTAAAAAATGCATGTTTGTGCATTTTTTTTTGGACCGTATAAAATTATTGTAAAAATTTCCGTAATTAATATTTTCTATATTCTTAATATTAATAATAACCACTTAAATTTAATAACTACGAAAAAACAGTTTCAAATTATTTAAGTGGTTATTTATTAATAAAAATATATAAGACTCTGTAACTTTAATCCATAATTTAAACGCAACTCTAGAAATAGGATATAAAATAAAAATTAACCAAGAGCGTCGGCATTTAATATTATAATAATTCGCCAATTTTTCACAAAACTTTTATTCCAATAATCTGGCTTTTCACTTAAAAACCAACTTCTACAGCTTTCTGTTTATAAATAAAAGGCTTTTCTTCTAATATATACAATATAAAAAAAATTAATAAAAAATAAGTTTTAATAATATTTTCCAGGAAATTTTCGAAAAATTTTAAATTCTCGAATTTTTAAAGAGAGAGAGTTTGTCAAGAGTTCCTCTCTCCCTTCCTTTTGGTTTTTATATATTTTTTTTTCAAAGAATTACTTTCTAACTAACTCAAAACGTACGTGTAATGAATTTACATACAAAATATTCAAATTTACTTTTGAAAAATGCAAGAAAAAGAAATTCATATAAAAAATAATAGAGAAAATGTTGTGCATAAAGAGAAAAAAAACAACTTCAAATAGAAATAAATGTCAACCACCCCCAAAAACGATATGATCGCTTTCAAATTCAATTTCATATCAAACAACGTGATCGAAATTTTGAAGCATTTTACACTGTCATTTACTACGAATACAGAGACACTACCATAAGTATATTCATTCGCTTATATGTAAATCTACACCCAAACAGGATAACCAAAAAACAGGAGTATTTCCTTCGTTAAACTTTTAACTTTTATTTTCTTTTACTCTTACCTTTACTTTCATTTTTGTTTCACTTAAAATTTCATTTAAAAATACGTACGCAAAACTAATGACATATATTTACTTACATCCTGTATCAGGAATCATACTTTTGCACTGAATTGAGGAAGACAGATTTCAGAGAAATAAATGGATAAAGAGAAAGAGAGAGCGAATAAGTGATATGGTAAAAATTATTTTGAAGAAGAGCTTTTTTTGAAGTTTTGAAATGCTGCGAGTCGAGTATCGTCACACTTTACTTCGAGGAAATCATTTTAAAAACTGAAAATAAATGAAAGAAAAAAGAAAAAGTCCACGGAAAAATTGGAAAATATTTTAAAAATGAAAAGGATTGCGAGAAGGATTTGCAATAGCTAGAGTAGTACCAATAAAAAAAAGAATAGAACTCCTAGTAAAAAAGTGATAAATGTGGAAAAGGAAGGGTCGGTAGGGAATGTAAAATATAAAAGAAAATTCTCTTCTGGGAAAATTGTTTGGGAGAAAGTAGATAGTTAAGTCCTAAGCCTGACTGACATACAAAAAAAGGAAAATACGACACTGCATGTCAACCTGTACACATTAATTCGCTGGTTGAGAGCTTTTTTCAATAGTATCTGCACACAGCATCACGTACTCCATTATAAAATCGAATTTAATGTCAAATATCCAATATTAATAAGAAATGCAAAAAATAAAAAGATTTTTTTACGGAAAGAGTAAAAAATAAAATTCTAAAATGATTCTTCAGTAAATAATGATATTAAGAAAAAAAGGCCAAATCGCATTTAACATTTCTCAGCTACATTTTTTTTAGTAATTATTCTTATTTAATAAAATGGAAAATTACATTACCTCAGGTTAATTTTAAAAAGAAAAAAAAATTTGTTTGTGTACCTGAAAACAGTTTTTTACGAATAAATTTTTCTGCTATAAAGTTACTTCAATAAGCATCCCACATCTACCCAATTAAATCTATTTTGGTCATATCTTAAGCCTTGTCAATAGGACAAACGAATATTTAAAAATAAAAATCGATTTTATATAGTATGAAAACTTAGTGAAATCAAAAAATATAGTAAACAATCGCACTAGGGTCGGACGCTTTACCTAGCTATAAGCAGGATAAGATGATTAACACCATGATGCTCATTATACATCATCAACGAGGGTAATCTGATCTCTGATCAAATGTCTGTATTAAAACGATAGTTAAATTATATTATTTAACGTGCGTTCTCTGTCATTAAATATAAAATCACGAGTCCCCTACGACCATACGGATTGAGTTACGCCCAGTCAACGCACCACCATTACTGGCAGTTTACAGTCAGTAACCAGTTACGAGCTAATTACAATACTTCAAATGTCAAAAGCAGTGACAGCGCTCGAGATAATTACCAGCGATCTGCAAACCATATACGTAATATGGGTATTAACCATTACATCTGCTCATTGAGCTACGATAAGGAATCTTATAAATCCCTAAGCCAGCTCAGGTACGCAGGTTCCCCAAGAGCCGAAAGTACAACCGGAATCGACCTTTCACCCGATCATAGCCACCTTGCGTGCCATTTACATGCTTGTTCACGCACAATTCTCGCTCTCCTCTCAAAAAGTGCCATGGCAAATCCATTAAGGCATTCAATATCGTTCTCTCATACCTAACACACCACTCACATCCACACTATCACAATTCACTACAATTCCACATGCACTTAGGTCACAGGCCATACTCAATGAGAAGGTGCTTAGCACTCTCCTCCCCCGCCCCACAAGGGCATCTAGCCTCCGCAGTCAGTACACGCCCTTCCAGGAACCCATTCATACTGCCATGTCCCGTTCGTAAATACCCAAGGAACAGACTAAATTCAAATCCAGACGCAGATACGAAGCACACATCCGAAATGAACATGTGCGTCCGTCTGCCATTCACACTCTCATCCCATCGACTATGCCAAATGACATACTTTCTATTCAGGACAAGCACACGCCGCTGTCGGGGGCTAAGATCCTGAACCTCTTCATTCATAATCGGACAACCAGTAAGCGGAATTCTCCGCTTCAAAGGGTAGTAAATGCTTCTATGCAGCAACTCTAGGTCCCATGGAATTTCTCCTACGATAACCTGCATATCGCATCGGTTGATACGGTTCTACATACATTCAAATATGCATACAAAGCCATACGCTGAACAGAATTTATGCCCACCCTTGCATACTGGTAGCCCATAATATCACCCCATATACACGATGCATATATAGCATACGCAAAAACTACACCCTTGTATAGGGCTTTCACCGCTCTGGATCGAAGTCCCCATTCTTTGCGAAGTACTCGCACCAGCATGTCAACCAAACCGGCTACATTAAGACGAGAGATGTAACATTTGGATCAACTACTTAGCAGTAACTAGTCAAAAAACGAGTTGTAAGTGCCGTCAGCTAAAGAAGACATGCTGACGCGCCACCAAGCATCGAGGAAGCGACAAATGCGATCCGTAGACTGAAGAACCACAAGTCGCCAGGTGTCGGTGGGATTGCTAGCGAACTGGTCAACATAGAATTATCTGTACCAGACTCAAAAAAGGAGATATCACAGAATGTAGCACTGATAGAGGTATTATACAGCTAAGTACCATGTATAATATATTTACCGCCATCTTACCAGGTGTATAAGCTTAAATCCGCTGTTTTTTGACAAAAAAAATATGTTTTTTTCTAGAAAGCAAAAACAAATTTATTATGAGTACTTGCTCCCGCTAGCTACACATTTTTCCATCTCTCGGGCAATTTGTGGATACCACACCAAAAAAATTCCTTCTCTTTCGAGACCACTCATCAAGCCATTTTTAGACGTCTTCGTAAGCATCGAAGTGCTGCTCAGCAAGCGCGTGGCCCATCGACAAAAACAGGTAGTAGTTGGAAGGGGCGAGGTCTGGTGAATAAGCGGAGTAGGGTAGCACCTCGCAGTTGAGTATGTCTAAGTAGTTTCGGACCATTCTTGACGTGTGCGATGGTGCGTTGTCGTGGAGGAAAATCAGCTTGTCATGACTTTGTTGATAATCCGTCCTTTTCTCACGCAGAGCAAGGTGCAATTTGATCAGTTGTTGGTGGTAGCGGTGGTATTTCAAATCTTCAAATTGAAACAGAAAAGCAGAGCTTCCCGCATATGCTCTTTTTCTGGCACAAAACTAGACATGATTACCAAAGGAAAAATGTATGTCGTTGTACGAAATTGCTAACAATGTACACTGACTAATGTTAACAAATGTCAAACTCATAAAAAAAAGTAGTATGGCGTGCCCATGGTAGCTTAATACGCTCACTCACGCCATATATGACCAAACAGCGGATTTAAGCTTATACACCTGGTACTAGATAGGATAGACCATTTTTACCCAAGAAATTATTATCACATACCAGAGAAGCTTTATTCCAGGGAAATCAGTGACTTTATTCCAGATTAGATCTTCTCTCTGTGACAGTCCATGAAGAAACTGTTGGATGATGGTTAAAAGATCGTAAGTAAAGCCGCTCTTGATAGTAAAGCCACGATAAAATTCTACATATCCATAAGAGAGTTAAACATCCCCGGAAAATTAATTAGACTGACTAGGCTGACCATGATAAGTACGAGACGAATAGTAAAAGTAGCCGAATTATTTTCAGAGATATTTAACATCTACAATAATCTTCGGTAAGTGCATTTTCTTCAACCTGGCGCTGAAAAAATTAGCTGTAATTATAATCTCATTAAGTTCACTCATCATTTAGCATACGAAGATAACATGGATATTATGTGTCGCTCAGAAAGGCATGTACAAGAGGCCTTCATCAAAATTGACTAGGCGGCAAAAAATTGCGGGCTAAAACAAAGTAATCGCATACAGATAGGAGATTATAGCTTCGAAATTGTTAAATTATTTATCCATTTGGGGACAAGAGTCACAGCCGACAACAACTCGAAAAAAATATATCTGCACAAAGCAGCCTATTTCAGCAAGTCTAAAAAATTCTGACCAAAAACATCAAAACTTCTGCTGTACAAAATGCTACTTTTGCCATTTCTTATGTATTCTTCGGAAACTTAGGTTCTTAGCAAAAACTATTGTAAACTTTTATCCACGTTCGAGAGGAGGATCTGGATGATTCCGGAGCGTTTTCAACGATAATACGTGATCCTGTAGCATTACCGCAACCGCTCGGTTGTGAACAATATAAAGCCCAATATTCTTCGGTGGGCTGGATACCTAATTGTTATGGATGAGGAAGATCCTGTTCGGAAAATATATAGCATTTATGGTCCCAAAAGACGAGGTAAGCCCTGCCTTTGTTGGAGCAATGGTGTTCGCCAGGATGCACAAAACATACTGGTAGATCGCGGTACAAAGCTAAGATACCTAGAGCGGACTTCCGGTTGCCGCGCCGTTAATGATGATGATTCATTAGCTGTATTCCATTGGACCAATTTTGCTACTACACTAGTTGTGTATCTGTCATCATCTACTTTACCTCGAACAGAGCAGTAATTTTCCGCTGGAGTTAAGCATACAATGTACGGTAGGTGGATTGTAGTTGCTACAGTGAAAATAGATAGATTTGCGGGTTCGTTGGTTATGTTGAAATGTCATATTTTTGTTTTTATTGTTTATGTGTGAATAAACTCTGTATTGTTGGTGACTATTGTGTGATTGTATTTTACTGCTGTATTGATATGTTCATTTTATTGAGAGTCTACAGCGCTGTAGTAAAATTGGTCCAATGGAATACAGCTATTATAATTAATTTGAATAACCAAGCAATATCATCTTAGATCCATTTCATAATGAGCAAAATACGGGATGTCTATAAGCACATCCGAAACCACAGAGAGTCGAAAAAGGACTCAGATAAAAATTCTTAAAATAGATAGCTAATGTTATTACAGAGTAGATCCCTAAGATATGCTCCAAGCATTACATGAGGTAACACCACAATCTTGGGGCATTTGGCAACAACAAGTATTTGGATGGAAGCATTTTTTTTTTTAACTATAGTTTTAGCTGAATAAGAAGAATATTCTGATTTGATAATGAAATAATAATATCAGCAGAGTAATGAGATAGTCGGTATATGGAAAAGGGAAATATTATCAACTCTTTTAAACTAGGTTACGTTGCCACTCGGAAACCAGAAATAATGCTTCTGTCTACCGCACCTGTAAATCTCTAAATTCAGGTCCTGAAAATCTATAAATTCAGTTCTTGGAAATCCCTATGATCCTTAGGAATTCCTATGATCCTTTTTTATAGAAAGGAATATAGAAACCAAACATTGTCGAGTTGATACTTCTCTATTTACTTAAATATTTTTAGGTAAGATTTTTCAAATTCTTTACAATAGAAAGAAAATATATTCTCATTCATAAGTGTTAATATTATTTTGTTTATTTAAATATTATTTAAAAAGATTTTAAGGCTTTTTGTACATATTTAGGTGATACGAATATATTTTTAAATATAAACTTATAATTATATACAATATATACAAATAGGATTGCATCCTCAAAATAAGTCTGCACCCGCAAGATAAACGTGAATAATACTCAACACTTTAGATATGGAAAACCCATCGCTCTTGTAATAATATTAAAAATAATATTTATAATCATAATAATGATAATGTGGCGTATAAAATCGTCTCAAATATTAAATTTAATTATTTTACAACACATGCAAATATGCACACGTGATCCAATTAAGATTTGTGTGAAAATGATTTTATACGCAATTTATGGTATTTGCTTTCAACAACGTAGAAAATTATTTAATTTCCGTTTTCTCCAGAATAAGACAGATTGACGAGGAAAACTTATACGAGAAGCGGTGATAGAAAATCAGAGTATATACAATAAATTCAAGGAAGCTTATAGAAGGTGTGAAAATAATTTCCTAATAATTTATACATAAAATTCTTCAAATTTTTACATACAGCAAAATTTCATATTCCACCTACCGCATTGCCGCTGCCGGTCTATCCCAAAATTCTTCGATAGGAAAATTAGAAATTTCTCTAACACCTTTTTAAGCTTTTCCGAATTATGCTTATTAGAAAATTAAATTGTGCTTAATAGAAAATTAAATATCGATTTCAAATTTTGCTTTTATCATTATGTTCTTTTGTTACCTGAGATAATATACATCAGTAGGTGTGCAAGTACTCAAAGAGCTGATAATATTCTCCTTTTGGCAAAAAAATTAATCCCATCAATTAGGCAATTATATAGAAATTGTAATCATTTATTAAATACTTTGATAATAGATAGTTAATAATATGAAAAAAAAAATCAAATGCAAACAGTGTAAAATCAGCGTTAATAAAAAGAAAGAAAATTTTTAAAAAATTACAGTAGAAATATTGAGTAATATTTGGTGAACTCCAATAGAATAATTTTTTTTATATCTCCAACTACCTACAAGTTCTTCAAATATCTCAATTGACCACTGTCTTTTTAAGTGCCAACGTTTGCTTATCGAGCAGGTATAGAAAGATTTTTAAAATTTAAGTTCTGACACGATAAAGATCAGTTATTTTTGGGAGTATTTTGAATTAAAGGGATTAAATACATCAAGAATTAGACGGCCACAAAGTTCTATTCTATACGTCCAAATTGGTTTCAAAATTTAACTATAAGTAATTAATTTTTTTTAAGTGATAGCTTAGAAGGTTTTTTTGATAATGTCTATTAAGTTCCAATTTTTTAAGTCTCGTATGAAAATTCCCACTTAACATACTCTCTCATAAATGTATCATACTTTAAAGTAAATAGAAACAGTTCTGCCATTTATCTATCATAGTGCAAAAGCCAATTTTTGTTCTTCCACAAATCCGGGCGTTTCTGGAGGATATGCACATAACTTCCAGGTAATATTCCTTATTGACCGTTCTACCCTGTGGCAAGAACTCATAATGCACCACGCTCCTGCAATTGAAGAAAACTGTAAGCAAAACCTTTATATTCGACCTTTTTATCGTTCACATCTTCTCGGCCCTCTGAGAACATTTTGTACCACCGATAAACGTTGCTTCGGCCCAAGGTAGCTTCACCATATGCCACAGTCAACATTCGAAATGCGTCCGCAGAGTTAATTTTGTTTTCACACAAAATTTGATACAGATTCTTTGACCCATTTTTTGGAATGGGTAAAAATCGAAGACGATCCAAAACACGTGCAAGCAAAGCAGCTGTAAAAAATTAACTGAACATTCAAAATGGCCAAACTTGTCGGCATAATTGAGAGACATGAGTACCAACATAATGCCACAAAATCGAAAATCGAATAAACATAACCCGCGGAAATTCAAAATTTGCGATACTTTTTGAACAGACCTCGTATGTATGAACATAGCTAAAATATGTTGGTAGAGATGTATGACCGTCTAAGGTACAAATATTATATAAAATAGGATCGAGGATAGTGCCTTGAGGAACACCAGCATAGATAGAAAGTTAATCAGAATAATTAAGATTTTCAAACATTTAAAAATAACGCTGTAAAAGAAAATAAGTTTTTTCCAACACTTTACACAAGAGTTTCCTTCCATATAAGAAATATGGAAGGATACTCTTGTGTAAAGTGTTGGGAAAATAGTCATAGGAAAGGAAAGTATAAATACTTAAACTATAGGTCATAATAATAAGGGTTTTTCTAAGAAATTTAATCTACCATCTGTGAAGTGACCTTTTATACAATAGCGTACTAAAATATATACAGAAAAAAAGGAAAATATAATCCAACCCTCAAATAAACACATTTTGTAAGAGGACACCTTGGCAAATTTTTTTAGTATGACTTAAAATAGTTTTCATAAAAACTTTCAAGAAATGGCTTTACTAAATCCACAAATATAATATTTAGTTCCCATCTTTTTTTTTGACGTTCTAGCAACTTTAATTTGAAAAAACAATTTTTGGGAGAATTAAAAATTTAAGGGAACTTTTGTAAAGTACAACCAAATAATTCCTCTCCTACCTTACATAAGGACCTAAATGGAACAAAATTATTTTATGTAACCTCCTCTAAAAGAGACAGTAGAAACCCGTTTTTTTAATACAACTTACTGATTGTATTTACCAACAAAATCTAATTAGTAAAGTAAGCTTTAATATGGCAATTTTAAAAACTATGAAAAAATTAAGAGAAATCCATAAATTACTTTTAAATGAATTAGAATTTTTAAAAAGATTTACTAAAAGTTTAGTTTTAAGAAAAAAATAGGTTTTTTTAGGAAAAAAAAACACTAATAAATTAGTTTTAGAATTAAATCTTAAATATCAACAAACAATATTCTGAAAAATTATTTTTAAAAATAAATTTTTAAAAAAATTAATTTCCATAGATAATTTGTTCCCAAAGATACTCTACGATAGTTTTCTTTTTACCACCGATAATTTTCTTTTACCATGTTTAATAATTTTTTCAAATCTTATTTAATAATTTAACTTTGTAATTAATTACAAAGTTTTATCATTTAATTTGCCTATGGAGCAAAGATTGCAGATCGGCCGATTGTTTACCGCAACTCCTTTTCAGCAGTCAATTTTGGAAAGCACAAAAATAGAGAAAGTAGACCTTCTTTAATTTTTATAATATTATTAAAAGTTTTTAGTTTATTTTTCGTATTTTCGCGATCCGATATTTCCCATGTTATAAATTTTTCAATTTAAATGAAAATTTTGAAATTTATTTACAAAGAATAATTTTCTAAATTTCGACTCTTATCATTTAAAAGATTAAAATTTAAAATATATTTGTATGTTTGTACTCAAAAATAACCCCACAAATTAGAAAAATTTCTTATTATTTTTTTTAAATTTCTTTTACTTAAATTATAATAGATAAACTTTGTAAGTAAAAAGAAATTAAATCAACAGTTTGACTCTAGACTTGGTCCAATACTTTTGACTATATTTTAACGGAACTTTTTTTATAATTATTTATGAGAATTTTCATTTGGGATAAAATGTTTAAAGTTTTTTTTTGAAAAAATTATAATTCGAAAAAACGTATTTCTTTCTAAAATGTATTTTAAATTGGATCAACTCATACCAACAAGCAAATTATTAGAGTTGAACTAATAACTTTACTTCTTTGATTCTTTATCTAAAGGAATTTGACTTCTATGTGAAATACTTGAGAACCTTTTATTAGTTGAACAATTCACAAACGTCCCCATCTCATCTTAGGGGAAAAATTGCCTCATCGTAGCCTCTACTTTATATTCTGGTATGCATATGAATTGCAAGTGACTGCACCTCATGATTTTCAAGAATCGGACAAGATTTCGTTATAATTGCATTCCGGTTCATGAATTTTCCACATTCACTAGCTTGTGCTTGTCTATGAGCCATTGAGGATTTATTCAAGCACTCACTGTTCACTCAAGTAACCGATGCAGAATGTTTTACCTTTGGTGCTTGAGATATCATCTACTTTTGTGCTGAAACCGATTTTCTAATAGAACCGATTCTTAATTGCTTTCACGCAGATTTGATCATACATCGATAGATTTGACTTCATCTTATTAAAAAAATAGATTCAATATGAATATTGGACATAAAATTAAAAGCTACAAATTCGGAAATTTGCTTTGCACAAAATATCTTTGAACAATAATAAGTTTGGTTAAATTTATCTAAAGTGGTATATTTTGGTGCATTTTTCTCTAATTTTCGCAGTGTCCTTTTACGTTTTCATACTATGCAAAGTGCAACTTATCGAGAATTTCAGAAAAAATTACTTGAAATTTTTGTGTTTTATGAAAATCTTTATACCATATATAAAAATTGTTGTTGTTGTTAATGTTGCATATAAGATCTCTGAGACAAAAGGCAGATGTCATTTTATTACACCATAACTTTGAATACATTTGACGACTTCATATTGATTGTGTTTTGGGATTGTCGGCTTCTTACTTAAGATAACTGGTATTTAATAAGTTGGAGGGAATAATAAGAAGTTTTTTAATATTATAGAGTATATTTAATTCTATTAGAAAATTAAAGAGAGGACTTGACAGAGAGATTATATATTGTAGGAGGTTCACAGTGAAAGAAGTATTATTCAAATAGAAATTTTGGCTAAGCTGGCATTGGCTTAGGATATAAGAGATAGTATATTAATTACAACAGGAATGACGTCAAGAACGAAGTTGGTTTCCAAATAGGAAATCAAGAGTATGTGCGGTACACCCAAGCCGAATTTCGGCTAATTTTGCAATGATCAGCCAATGAGTCGAAAAGTATCTTTGACTGTTAGATTAGTAAGTAGGTACGACAAGCTCGGAATTACAGTGGGTACAGGATGTGGAGACTCTCTTCAACTAGTTGATCAGCCGTTTCATTATCGAGGATACCATCATTATTTGAAACCAAACACAATTCAAAATTTTGGTTGCTCAGCAACTAATATCGAATGCAGTTATGTACCGGGTCAATTGATGGTCTACAAAATAATAAAGTATCTAGAGTTATATAGAAACAGATTTTTTTATTATAAATAACCTCAAACCCTTTTAAACATTACTTACCCTGAAGCAATAAAAGATAAAACTCATAAATGACACACACAACATTCACATAGCATAGCCATTAAAAAATTACAACATTTTTAGCCAAACTTACCATTTACAATAATAATTATAATAGAAATAAAAAAGTACAAGATTTATTCCCTAACAATGAATAGTAGATTTAAATACCGCAATCGTTTGTTAAAATTACAAAAATTTAAATAGCATTGAAATTACTCCCGGTGGGAAATTACAATTTATTCGTGTAATTAAAGTGCCGCAAAATTCCACTTCCGCTGGGAAAACATTATCCTGAATATGTGCAAACTCAACACAACTTTTGTAGTTGTGTTTAGATAAAACTGACAAATTTCCTATAGTATCATCAGTGCATCGTTGCAATTAAGAAAATTTTCAACTGAATCATACAAATTTATTTAGCGAGAGTGAATATACTGAATTGTTACTATCCAAGTTCAAAGTTCGATGTAGCAAGTAAAATCAGAACTCGGTTATGGGGATAGTTGATATGTTATCGCCTTAGAGCTACAGAAGAGCGAGACTAAAACAGCGCAAATGTATTTTCGCAGCTTACCCATAAGTGGATAGTGAAAGGAGTCTTGTAAATGAACTCGTTATCTTAAAGTAAATGCCATGACCTAATAAACATTGGGAACTTTCGAAAACAAGAAAAATAAACTCTTTTATAGCATCGAATCCATTAATTACCTCCACGTTCTCCTTCACTCATCCCCGCAAAAATACTTTTATGAGTTCTTTAATTGTAGAATATGAACATATCGAGGAGTACATAATGTAAAACATTTAAAATAGTAGTAAGAGCGCCATTATTCCATAAACGGTGAATTTAAAGTAACATTGTCCTCCGAAATTGAATTTTAAAGAAAATTTAAGGAATTTTCATAGTAAAAGAACAAACGTGGCATAGCCCTTCTTAATGCGTCCTTAAGATAATTTCATCTTAATTAGTTTAAATTTGATTAGATTTAAAAGGAAAATCCACTGCTTTAAGAGGAAAAACATTCGCGAAATTTAGACAAAAAGAAAAAAATTAAAAATTCTAATAATTTATATTTGCTACTTTCTGAATGTACAATATTATCAACTTTGCTTTCGAAAACTAATTATAGGAAGCATCATTACCTTTTACTTTTATGGTATAATCCTGAACGTAAATAATAAATTACAATTATTTAAGATATTTCCCCAAAACTTTTCTAATAAAATGTCTATACTTTTAGCTAATTTCGAACATAAAATATTGGGGAGACAAATTCCATATATTTTAAAAAGCTTCTATTTACTTTTCTTAATTGATTTCTTGTATTTGATATTCTTCTTCACCTAAAAATAACAGGTATACTTTTAATGACATTACTCGTACTTGATAATAAGCCTTAAATGTAGAAAATTATTTTTCGAATTTATAGAAAAATTTTCAACAAATCTTTATGCACTTTTCGTACTAAAATTTCATTAAAAAATGTATTTATTTAACAACAATAATATAGTATTTTTATTTGGTGAGAGTGGAGTTGACAGCAATTGGCAGCATCAGAGTTCTAGCCCATTAGTCCATGTTGGTTTTAGAAGCACATTGTATACATTTATCCGGCAATGACTCTTATAAAATGGGCCTGGAACCTGCGGATCGAAAAACCGAGGCAGTACTAGAGACGAGCAGTTGAACTTTACCAACTGAAAAAGGTAAGTTGGCTTTTTTTCGCTACTGAAAAAGGTAAGTTGGATTGAGCGTGTCTTAGCAAGGATCATGCCCAACAATGGAGGGTTTAGACAGAGCCAAAGTAGGCTCTAATCCACCAAAATGAGTTCTGCACTACAACAATGTTAGACAATGGCGGTATATTGTCGGAGTACACATTTTATACTTTCTAGTATGACTCTCTCTTTGTGAACCCCCTCATTCTTGACATAGCCACGTGGAGTGGAAGAAATCAGTCAGAAGTAGACAACCATATGACCCAATTTCTGTGGCTTTAAGCTGTACCATGATTCGACATGTCCCACTTATCGCCCCATAATTGAGGACGAAAATCATATTTTTCCACTGTCCGTGCATAACCGCAGAAGTAAAGGAACTGAAGAAAAACATCAACCAACGCATGTCCCAGAAAGCCATCCCTGAGAAAATGATAGCATCACAGGTAGCGCGATTCATCAAAAAGCTCCATCACATCATAAGGATAGAATGAGAAAAAGGCAGCTGACGGATTAGATAGGATAATAGACTTGACGCTAGTCTGCTCCCCGTGAAGTTATAACTAATGATAGACCCAAGGCGTGGCATATTTGAAGAATATAAAAGTGGATTTTAAGTAGGTAAGAAACCTCTGCATCATCTTCAGGAATTTTATATATATCCAAGTTTTTTATGCATCCTCTTGTGTGAAAAATGGACATCATCGAAAAGTACTTTGCTAATTATCCAAGTACTTGTGAATATCGTTTATTTAGTTATGTTCAATAATTTTAAGAGCATGAAAAAATATTTTTAACATGGATTAGAAAATATAGTTAGGCTATGAATAGTTTCTAAAATAAAAGGCCTTTTAACGTCTTGCCCAGAACGATTGCTTAAGAACATTTCTCAAAAATTATAAAACCAGTTAAAAATTAATAGAAAATTGAAAAACTTTCCAATTTTGCATGTTGAAAAATAATATTGAAAAAAGAATGGGAGAAATCTTTAATTTTCTTTAAAAAAAATTAAAATTAAGCAATTAGTTAATTTAATTTTAATTTTTATGAATAGAAAAATAATCAAATTTATTATAAAAATTAAAATCAAAGTTTGCTACAGCAAAAATATACGACTTTTCTACAAAAAATTGGAAGAAAAACAATTTGATTTCTTGAAATAATATCCAAAAGTTTTATAAATATCGACAAAATATTGTTAAATTTGAATATGACAATAAAAGGCTTCACGATATTTAATCAAAATTTTGTAAGTAAAGTCAATAAATACTAAAAAAAATTCAAAAACTATATACGAATAATTAGCTAAAATATAAAAATAAAAATTATTATCTATATTTTTATTCAAAAAGTATTTTTAACAAAAAACTAATTTACAAATGAAATTCTTTACAAAGTGAAAGTTCGAAGATAATCCCGACATTATTTGCATAAAACTGAATTCATAAATTAAATATTTTCTATTAATTTACATTTATCTAAAAAGCTTTCATAAAAATGGATAAAAAATATTTTTTGACATTTTTAATTAACTATTATGAAATACAGTCCCCTTTATCAATTTCTACACTTTTTAAAAATAGCTTCCTAAATGGGTCCTAGTTGTCTTGCCAATTAAGTAAGTTCGTGTATTTCTATGTGATGCCAGTTTAGATAAATACAAGTCCCAATTATACTACTAATAATTTCCACATTTTCCTTTACATGTAAAATTTTGGTTTAATTACTCCTCTTACTATTAAAACTCTTCCCAACTAAACGTACTACCACCCTCTTTATTTCGCAGACAACCACTGCCCCTAACTACTATTGCTCAGATTTTATATTCGTTCACTATTATTTTCTTGTATTTACTTCATCTTAATTCAATTTTCTAATACTTTTTTATACTTATTTGCTTGTATATATACAACGAGTATGTATGTGTATTGGCGCATATTATTGTCATCTTCTATCATTCCGATATAAACGATGCAGAGAGGAAATATTATCAAGGATTCGTATTCTGGCGTTGGTAATTTATCAGGATTTCAACTTTATTGGGTATCATTAAAGGGGAAAGCTTTTCTGTTATTTATCTCGATTGTTAGCTCTTTTAGTCCACGTGTTATGTTTTCGTGTCCTTGTGTACCTCTAACCATTTATATTAAAATGGAAAGAATTTTCCATTTAATAAAATTTTTCTTATTTTTTATGGTTATTGTTCTTTTCTTCTGAATTTTGGGATACTTATTTATTTTGAAACGAACTAATTTTTTTTCTAAATCTTTTATATTAGCGACAAGTAAATTTTTTTATATCATAATTAAATTACAAAAAAAAATATAATTTTTATTAATTGATATTAAAGTCAAAATCCATAGATAGATAGCCGCGTGAAAAAAATAAAGTATCAAAAATAATAAATTGGCAAAAAAAAATTTATAAACAACAAAATCTACTATGAAAATTAACAAAAAAAACCTAATGCAAAGTATCATTAAAGGAGTGCAATTATTTAATATTTAAAAATCTCTTAATAGAATGTCGGAATGCCTACATTCAAAACAAAATAGTGTAGAGTTCGAATCCAGCTAGTAACGTTTTCTTTAGTTGTCGTCAATTTGCCTGAGTTGTCGTAATATAAAAAATTTAGCCTTAAAAAAAATTCTTACCACGGAAGTATTTGTTTCTTTGTTAGTTCTCTTAGATATGTACCAGGAAACATTAGAAAATGTACCACGACCATGAGAGCGACTACAAAAAATTCATTTACTTCAAAAAACCTATTTTTAAAAATTTATTCAAAGAGAGACTCTGTGACCTCTGTCCATCTGCTTCTGTCTTGGGCTAGCCTTTTCACTTCCGACCATGACTTGCCAATTTGTTGGTGTTCGCGCTCGACTGATCTCCTCCAAATGGTCCTTGATCGTCCTCTGCTGCGATTGCTCTATGGGTTCCAATCTAGTGTCATCCTTGCTATGTCCGTAGGTGGTTTTCGCAAGGTGTGGCCAATCCAACTCCATTTCCTGCGTTTGATGTCAGCTAGCAGGGGTATTTGCTTCGCGAGAAGAAGTAGCTCATCGTTCGTTATCCAGTTTGGCCAGAAGATCTTGCTTATACGCCTCAAGCATCTGTTCACAAATGTTTGATGCTTACGAGTCGTGCTGTCGGTTACTTTCCATGTTTCGCAGCCGTAAAGCTGGACTGGCTTGACGTTTGAACTGAATATTCGAAGTTTGAGTACTATGGAGAGGTGGTTGGAACGCCACACGTTCTCAAGTGAGGTGTACGCTTGTCGCGCCTTGTTGATGCGCGTTTGGATATCTGTTTCAGTTTCACCATCCATGCTGAGCATGCTGCCAAGGTAACAGAACTTTTCGACATCTTCAACTTGGGTACCGTGTAGCATCAAGGGCCTCTCGCAGGTGGCGCCGATACGCATCAATTTGGTCTTCTTGACGTTGATTCTCATCCCCACTTCGTCGTTGGAGGCCAGAGCATTCAGTTTCTCCTGAATGTCGTTGAAGTTGTGGGACATGAAGCATATGTCGTCGGCGTAGTCTAGGTCGTGGAGCTTCTCACGCAGTGTCCACTGGATACCGTTTCTGGCTGTGTTGTTAGTGCGTTGAAGGACTAGGTCTAGGGTGATTATGAAGAGGATAGGCGAGATTACGCAAGCCTGCCTGACTCCTCTCGAGATGTTGAATGGATCGCTGTTTCGTCCTTTGAAGCGCACTCTACACGGGGCCTCACGGTATAGTTCTCGGATGAGATCGATGATGGCCTGTGGGATGCCTAGTTCAGCCAGAGCACTCCAGATGGAGTCGTGAGAAATCATGTCGAAGGCTCTTTCGAAGTCAACGAAGAGAAGATAGAGCGGGCTGTTCCATTCGTTCGACTGTTCAATAATCATTCTTAGGCTGTTGATATGATCAACACAGGAGCGGTTTGGTCTTAAGCCAGACTGCTCGTTGCGAAGGGCACTTTCCACTGTTGGAGTGATGCGAGTCAGGATGGTTGAGACGATTAGTTTCTGGATGCTGTTCAGCAGAGTGATTCCCCTCCAGTTTTTGCAATCCCCAAGGTCACCTTTCTTCGGGATGGTGATAATTACTCCTTCTTTCCAGCTGTCCGGGAAGTGGCATTGTGTCCAGGCTTCTTCGATTATAGGATGCAACAGCGAGGCCAGGAGTGGCGGGTCAAACTTCAGAACCTCTGGGGCCAGGTTGTCAGGTCCGGGTGCTTTGCTGTTCTTAAGTTTGTTGACTGCTGTTGTGATCTCCATAATCGTGGGCGGTATTGTTGGGATGGATCTTCGTGGGTTTCTGCGCATCACTGGAGGAGGAGGATGGAATTTTGGAGAAGAATTCCTTCCAGCGGTCGAGTTGTTCTTCATCCGTGGAGAGAGCTTGACCGTCTTTGTCCTTAAGTGGTGGCAGTGAGGTTGTTCTTTTTCCGGATAGTTTTCGAATTGATGCATAGACACTACGGATGTCGCTCCGGTGTGCACCGGCTTCTGCTTCGCTGGCTATTCCATTGAAGTAGTTCCTCTTGTCATCCCTTGCCATGCGTTTGACCATCTTTTGAGCAAGGTTGTACCCTGTCTATAGATGGTGCCTTTCCTCGTGGGTTTGAGCAGTTGGGAGTAGACCTTTCAGCTTTCTTCGTTCTTCTATTTGAGTCCAGGTTGACTCGCGGATCCACTATTTCCTCTTGTAGTTCCAGAAGCCCGTTGCTTCCTCTGCAGCGGACTTTACTTTGCGCAGTAGAGAAGGCCATGTCAGCCTTTCGGCATTGTGGCTAACTTCTTCCAGTTAGCCACAATGCCGAAAGGCTGACTTGGCTTGTTCGCAAATATCTCGGCTGTCTCTGGATTCTGCAGGCGTTGGATGTCGTGCCGGCATTCTGCGCGACCTTGTTGTTTAGTTGCCGCTGGCTTTAGTTTGACCACCCCAAGTAACAGCTGATGGTCGCTTTATATGTCAGCTCCTCGGATTGTCTTGACGTCCAGGAGCGATCCGAGGAATTTTTTGCTTATCAGGATGTGGTCTATCTGGTTGCGGGTCACACGATTCGGACACTGCCAGGTGTATTTGTGGATGTTCTTGTGAGGAAACTTGGTGCAACCGATGAAGAGTTGATGAGCTGAGCAGAGGTTAGTGAGACGGTTCCCGTTGTCGTTTCTCTCTGCGTGGAGGCTGTGTGTTCCAATGACCGAGCGAAGATCAGTGTTGTCCTGGCCTTCTTTAGCGTTAAAGTCGCCCATGAAAATTTTTATGTCACTCTTCGGGGCAGATTGAATACAGGTCCGTAGTTGGTGGTAGAAGGCTTCTTTGTTGGCGTCATTATCTACTTCGGTTGGAGCATAGCACTGCACGATGGTGATGTTTCGGAACTTCAAGTGGAACCTGGCTGTCAGAAGGCGGTCGGAGACCGGTTTGTAGCCCATGAAAGATCTCTTTGCGTATCTGAAATACTATATCTTACTTATTTAATAAAATTTTGACAATATCTAACATTTTGATGTAAATGAAATGTATTTGCAACTCGGAACTATTGCCCGCAACTCCATTTTATTTTTTTAAGTATAATTGAAGCACATTTTAGTACATTATTAGAACTCTATAAATTCAAGAAAAATTATTTTCTATCGCCTAAGTTTTATATTAAAGATTAATTTCACCTTATTTCAATTCCAGGTAATAGCAACTATAAAATACGTACCCGAAAGAATCATTCATTAGAAAAAATATTTTAAACGCATTTAATTAGTGAAAATCTACAAAAATAATAATCAAAATACTAGCTAACAAAAATTCATTAAAATTTCTTGATAAATCTTCAAGTTAAACTTATAATCCTTTTAATTCTGTTTTATTTTACTTTTAATACAATAAAAAAAAATTTCTTCTACAATAAATCCACACTTAAAGTTCAAAATTTCTTCAACTTGCTTACCATTTGGTTGGGTCACTTTACTTTGGTTAGCATTGTTTAAGTTCCACGAGTATATAAACTATAACTAACTTATCGAAAACTAAGATCAGTTTAAGACAAAATGAAAAGGAAATAATATTTACAGGATAATCTTGACCACATCTTGCTACGGAAGTAAGGAAAGTCATACATCAATATTGATCTGTACACTTCAGCATTTATAAATTTGCGAAATATAACTACAAGAAATCAAACCTCAGCTCCCCACTACTATTGAATACAAAGGCATCAAGATGATGGTAATCCTAAAGGTATTGGTAATATGAGCTCTTTTTAGGAATAACTACTAAGGATCAATATACCACATCAATGATTGTGAAAATGTTATCGGTAAAATTCACAATTCATGTTCAATAAATAAACACCAGACAAACCAATCGAAAAGTCATAATCCTCAAGTTATGGAAATCATTAAAATCCTTGCAATAACTTCAATCTTTATTATAACTTCTCGGACTTTCTGTACACTTAATTGTGAGCAGCTGTATTCGCATTCCAATTTTAATAAATTTAGAAATAATAAATTCAACTTTTACTCTTTGTAAGTTATTTTCAAACGCTTTTAAATAAATTCTCTTCTTTATTTTTTATTTATATTCGCAGAAAAATTATATAGAAAATTATTTATTTCAAATAAATTTTTAAGAAATGCTAACGAGAAAAATAAACCATTTTATTGATTGGCGATGAAAGCCTAATGATGAATACTGAAAAAAATACTATTGAAATCATACAAAATGTTTAGAAAAAATATTAAAAGCTTGTTTAAAAAAAACTTTTAATACTCGGTTAGTTACTAAGTTTTCCTTTTTCAGTTAATTTTATTTTATTAAAACCATTTTTTTTAAATTAAAGAAAAATTACTTAGGTTATTTTGGACAGTTTATTCAAAACAAATTTTAATCTGAGTTTATAAGATTTATTTTACATACAGTATTCTTTCAATTATATTTTATTAAAATTTTTTGATATTTTACAATCATTAACATAATTAAATTTTCTACTCTATAATATACAGAGTTTTATAAGAAAATGTTAAATAACCTCCTTATATTAAGGCAAACTACTTACACCAGAAGTATTCAAAATTATAAAACAGCTTCTTCAGGATACATTGAGGTTATGAAAAATTTAAATATGAGAGTTTCTGGGATTTTTCCAATTATCAGTAATTTTCTTGATTGAATCGTTATATGGCTGAGAGTAGGAAATCAAATGTTCAAACTGAGTTGGCATCATTTAATTGGAAAATGAATAATTACCTATTCGGGAAATATTGAAAAATATTATTATTATTCAGATAATAAATCAAAATATCAGAATAAATTGAGAGTTTTTCAATTAATCAGATTGATATCTTGTCTACATCAATTAAGATTTTTTATAACGAATAAAGTATTTGTAATACAAAAAAAGCTTATTTTCAATAACTGCATTAACAAATCATTAGCCCATTATCATAAACAGGGAAGTAAGGCAGCTAACGGAAAACAAATTACTGCAAATCCTGAGAAACTCCAATTACCTGTCGTCGTTACTTCTATTAGAGGAGACAGAAGAATCTCTAGAGCAATGTCTCGAGATCTACAGGAAGAAGCCACAAGGATAACATCGATTCAACAATGAGTGTTGGACCGAAAAATAAATGTGCCTTATGTATGGAAAAATTAAATTATGATGGCGATATAAACAATATTTCATGAAAGTTGAATATTTACATAATATTTAACATTGAAATTATTTTTCAATAAGATTAATTTTGATTTTTGTAAATATTTTATTATGATTTAAGATAAGAAATTTATAATTTTTATTGATTCTAGACTATTTAAAATAAATAACAAAAATCTCTGAATTGATTTCGAAATCTGTACTTCGGACACAGAAACATAAAAACCGATCCTTTAGGTTTTCGAAAAAGTGAAAATACAAAAATTTTTCGTCCGTGAATCAAGCTTTGTATTAGGATACCTAGTAGGTAGTGAATAATAAATAATTTTATTATCAAAATTGTTTTTATCAGTTTTAAATTCTGAACATTATAATTTAAAAAATACAATATTACGCACTGTACCTGAGCAGTTACCGAATGATTTATGTACATTTTCTTATTAAAATTTTATTTGACTTTTTCTTTAAAAATCTAAAAATTAACTATACAATGAATAAAATGGAATTTAAAATTAATATTTTTGTTATTCCACCTTCTCACATGGAAGCTTCTATGAAATATTCTAAAATTTCCTACAAAATATTGCCAAGAACCATGAAAAAATATAAGCTAATCTACTAAGAAGAATTTTTAACCACTTTAAGCCCTCTCTACCCAGCTCTAATACATTATTTTTGTCCATTTAAAATCTTTTTAAATGCATAAATGATCAAAACTAAGGTAAAATAAATTTTCTAACATAAATTTTTCTAGTAAAGAGCATACTACAAGCATACAGTCGTACAATGATGAAATTATAGACCAATTCCTAAAAGGTTGAGACTGTCTTCAGAATCCCGATATCTAGTGAAAGCAATATGTTATACTTAAAAGGTTATTTGCTCAAATATAAAAAAAAAACTAAACTCTATTAGATCAATGCAAGAAATTATGACATGGTAAAGGCGTTTGGGGGGAAAAAGAGCACCCAATGTTGAGATGATGACAGTAACAACTATCAAAGGCAATGAGATTTTGATACTGACACACCAGACATCGATTGGTGATATCGTACTCGATTTCCCGTGGCTGTCTTCTATATAAATGATGGACGAAGCATCACAATTTGAACTAGTATAAATGCAAGAATTAAATCAATAAATTTCCATCGGAAAATTTATGAACTGTCACAGATGAAAATCCTTCTACTCTAACCGGAGGGAATCTATCGAGCATGACGGTGTGATGTGCATAAGGTAATCGCATTTCTTCCATTTATTAGTATATTTGAGGAAAACTTATAGTTTTGTTATTTTTCAGAATTGCCATCACAGAATTCCTCGTCTTCAGTCTTCCTAAAAGCATTTTGAAGTTTCTGTATTTAAGCAGCCATATCAGAATGTGATATGAACGCATGCATACTCGTATGTACCAAAAACTTTCGCCAGCGAATGATGATTTCGTAAATTTTGATATTTTTGTCAAAGCATTTTGATCCTTGGTTATGTAAGGAAATAATTTCAACAATTCCTTCACTCATAATTCATTATCTACTCTTTAACCGTAACAATATTTGATACTATTAGAAACTTAGAATTTGATGTGCACTCCAACCATTTTTTAAAACGCAGTTATATCCAACCATTTTTTAAAACGAATAAGTTCGCCGAACATTTTGACATCTCTATCCGGAACTATCTGAGATCCCTATCTTTCGAAGAGAGATCTTAGAACCGATAATAAAAAATTACAAAATAAAATCAGTGCAGAAAAGAACGAACTTTTATAATCCAGCTAGTAAAGTGCATAAGACCTAAAAACTGCCGACCTTATTATACGTCTACAAAACATGAAAGATGACGGGTGATGATGAGCTTGCACTCAGTCGCTTTGAAAATATAGTCGTTCACAGGACTTTTGACTCTATCTATAAACATAGAAATTTAAGAATCAGATAGTACAAAGATCATTATACCCTCTATCGTGAAGCTGATATTGGCAAAATGATAACATAGCAATGTTGCAATTGCTAGGACACAACAAATGAATTGAAAAGTAGCGATTCCAAAAAGAATCTTCCGCAGAAACCCACTTGGCAGCTTTGCAAGGGATACACTGACTCTTAGCTGGTAGGGATATGCCGAGCAAGTCTTTAAGAAAATCAGTGTCAGAAATTAGAGAGAGAAACACGTTAGCGGAAAAATTTTGCCACACTAATAAAGGGTTGCAAATTCACAAGGAATTATATTGTCAATAAATAATAATATTTTATTACTATTTATTGGCAGTTCAACCCCATTAATTTGATATAAGATCCTCTGTTTAAGGTAGCAATTCAATAACTTCGAATGTTGACTAAAATTTATGTTGCTAGACATAAAGGGAATGTTGATAAACATTTTACTGGAAAAGTTATTCGAAAATTTTTCTCTCTTTTGAACCTTTTTGGGAGAAATATTTTCAATTTTCAATTTGTTGATATTTTTAAATAACTTTTATTATATTTTTTTGAATAACTGGGAAAACTGCTGTGCAAAGAGCATTAACAAATATGATTAAAAGTAACAACCATCCACGATTAGATTCTGTTCTTTTTCTGCAAAATTTAAGAGCATATCACCAGAAATTACTTTAAAAATTTCATGTACCATACTTTCAAAATACTTTCTCTTGTAAATATTTTATAACATTTTATTAGAATATTCTGTCTTTTAATACCATTAAAAATTCCCAGACACTAACATTGGTTGCGTGCAAATGCCCATTTTAATAAAATCCTTTATTATTTTTAATGTCTTATATACATAAATTTAATAAGAGAATACTATTAAAAGTTGATGCATTTTTTTCCAATTAAATAAATGCAAAACGATCTCTACCAAAAGATTTCGATACTTTTTCGTATTGATTTGGTGAGTGAGCAAATCTAACCATTTAATTGGACTTTTACTGAACGTTTATATTTATTCCATTTAACTGATTTTATTTGCAGTCGAAACAAAAATGTGCCCCAAAATTATTTTCCACCAGTTTGGACTGGCTAATTGAATTTTTGATCTTAAATAATGATATTGACAAGAAGGAATTTGTTCTCTTTCACTTTTCTCAAAGAAGGTCCAGACTAGATGAAAACGGCCAATTTAAAAAAAAATCAGATTTTCAAAAGGAATTCAATTTTTTAAGGGTCAAGTCAATTTCTTTTTAATTGGAAACGATTCTGTTTCAGATAAGGAGGAGTCAACGAAATGAATTTTTATAGACGGGAATACTCATCACCTGCAGTTTCTTGCGTGCACCAAATTAAAAGGCTAATCAATCCAACAGAGGTGTTGACAGTTTACCCAATTAAGTTGAATTTTTTCATAAGATAAAAAAAAAGTGTTTCTCATTTTGTATTCTTGGTGTTCAATATTACGGATTTTTTCCATCATACACATAGAATTCGTTCATACTGCAATTTCTTTGATCTTAATTGTTTAGTTCATTTTTTTAAATTCTGTGCCTTCGTTAAAATGTTCTACCATTTAAAAAGAAACGTTCGCATTTTCAAATTATTAACATGCAATTCACTGAGCATTTTATATGAAGAACTTCTGTCTATTTGACTGTATGTTTTTTTATCCAATTTTCCAAAGCTCTAAATAAATGCCTTTTAAACTAATTTTTTTTTCTGAATTTTAAAACATTTTCAAAATTTTAACGATAATAAAATGCATTATTCCAAATATTTAGTTCGATAGTTAAGAATGACTGATATATTATTTTTTTTACAAAACTTAAAAATTACTGAAAGCATCTATAATTACTAAAAATCAAACATTTTCTAAAGCATTGAAAAGAAAGTGTCAAAATATTTGATTTGGTAAAATTTTAAAGAAAAATTTACAGTTTTTAGTAGAATTAGTAATTTTTAAAAAAAAATCTATTTACCAGGTGTATAAGCTTTTACCAGGTGTCATAGAAAGCAAAAATAAAATTTATTCAAAGTACTTGCCCTCACTTGTTACACATTTTTCCCATCTCTCGAGCAATTTGTGGATACCATGCCAAAAAAAATCCTTCTCTTTCGAGGCAAACCACTCATCAAGCCATTTTTGGACGTCTTCGTAAGATTCGAAGTGATGCTCAGCAAGCGCGTGGCCCATCGACGAAAACAGGTGGTAATCGGAAAGGGCCAGGTCTGGTGAATAGCGGGGTGGGGTAGCACCTGCCAGTTGAGTGATTTCGGACCTTTTTGACGTGTGCGATGGTGCATTGTCGTGGAGGAAATTCAGCTTGACATGTCTTTGTTGATAATTCGTCCTTTTTTCACGCAGATCACGGTGCAATTTGATCAGTTGTTGGTGGTAGCGGTGGGCATTGACAGTTTCACCAGGTTTCAGCATCTCATAATAGAAGATACCCTGCTGATCCTACCAAACACACAGCATCGTCTTCCGTCCGAAGCGATTTGGTCTTGGGGAAGATGTTGATGGTTGGCCGGGATCAAAACACAATTTCTTGCATTTAGGATTCTCGGAATATATCCAATTTTCATCGCCTGTCACAATCCGATGTAGGAACGACTTTCTTTTTTGTGTGGCGAGTAAGATTTCGCATGTGTTTTGGCGCCGCTCCATCTGCCTATCGTTCAATTCATGCGGCACCCATTTTCTGATCTTTTCAATCTTCCTAATGGCACGCAGACGCATGGAAATGGCTGGTTGAGTAACAACCAATTGCTCCGCATTTTTTGCGATTGGGTATCGTCTTCGTCCGAAACTTGGCATGTTGTTTCCGATAAAGTACTGTCACCATATGCGTAGGCCTCCATAAGCATTCGATGCGATTCGGCAGCCGATTTCTTCAAATTGAAGCAGAAAAGCAGAACTTCCCGCATATGCTCTTTTTCTGGCACAAAACTAGACATGATTACCAAATGAAAAATGTATGTTGTTGTACGAAATTGCTGACAATGTGTACTGATTAATGTTGACAGATGTCAAATTCATAAAAAAAGTACGGCGTGTCAATGGTAGCTTAATACGCTCACTCGCGCCATCTATGACCAAACAGCGGATTTCAGCTTATACACCTGGTATAGCAATAAAAAATAATAGCTAAAATTAGTGTTGAGAAGTGTTGGATGTCGGAATATTAGAGAATTTTAGGCAGTAATATTCTTGACAAGTACTACTTGAGAAAGTTGGTATAAATCAGTAATGACAGAAATCCTCATTCTGTCCTACCTACAAACAAAAAGATAACTAATTCCATTAGCCAAATGCTGTTGTTTCATTGGGTAACCATCAATATGCCAAACTTTTCAACATCCGTACCGAAATTCTGAATACATAAGCTTCTCAGAATCCGGATTAGACATACAGCTCTCCACCGTGATTGGCAACATCAGCCGTCCTATACAACTATGGAATTCCTCTATTTATTCCGAAGCATCCTCTATCGAATCTCTTATAATTTACTTATCTATTAATCTAGTCTACCCTACTAACCACAGACAAATCTCCTTTAAATAACTTTCCACACTAACAAAGAAATCAGCAGGTGGCGCAATTAAGTAAACTCTGGTACCTGTTTATGGTATACAAACAAATAAACTAATAGAAAATCCAGGATTATTATGACACAAATGTCCAAAGTTAACAGAGTCACATAAAATTTTTTTTCAAAAATTCGCTTCTTATAAATTTTTAAAAAATAAATACAATTTAAATTTTTTTGACCTAATATCTGTAGAAAAAAAAATCAATTTCTTAATTTTATTTTGATTATCCAAAAAAATTTTTGACCTATACTCTAATAGTTTTAATATTAAACTTAACATTGTATTAATATCTTGTTATCATTAAATATTGTAAACAGTTAGAATGAATTTATTCCTAAATTTTTTTAGCCACAACTTTTTTATAAAACCTTTCTTAAAACTATATCAAAATTTTGACTTTTCAAAAAAATATTCATAAAAACTATCTACAAAAATTTGTTTCGACACAAAATCTCTTATACATGATTAGAGCCATTGTAGTTCTGTTCTGTCACTCTTTCCTTATCCTTACAAAAAACCCAACAAGTTCCCAAAACTTATAATGATAACAATTCACAAAATATTTGTACTATTCAAAACCAAAAACCATCTTTGAATTTAAGATTAGCACTAATTTCCCAAAGAGGACCGTACCAAAATGCACCAGAACTTAATAATCCTTGAATGGCTGCAAGTTATTGTAATTGGTAAATGAAGCAAGACAAGGCATGTTACATCACAATTGCAATGGGGGGAAAAAGCTAAATAAATAGACCAACTTGAAAATAAATATTATATACCCTTAGAGGCCATCCCCTACCCCTATCTACCCTACTTTTCTTGCAATATTTTTACATTTCTTCACTTCCACATTGAATAGACAAACATTATCTACAAAATTAAATTTTCACAAAATTCATTCCATTCACAATACAAATGCTCGTCTAGATGCACATCGAAGAAAAACAATTTCATTAAATATTTCCACTCTTCAAACAGTTTTATTCCAGCTTTTGTTATTTGTTGATTTCCATCTTAAATGAGGTAGTTTTGTGCTATTTTCCTGCAATACTATTTATAATTCCATTCCTTCTTTACTAATAATAACATTATCAGTAGTAGTACTACATCCACCACTATTGTTACAAGTTAAGTAAACTACACATTTGAATATTTTAGTACGTATTCAAACATTTTAGTTTTGGCTATGATAATAGTAATGAAAAGAAGAAAATATTGCCCAAAATCATATTCAAAATTTTAATATGCCAACATGCACAGGAGAAAATTACACGAAAATTTAGTTCACTAAATAAAAAATAAAAACAAATATTCACCTAGGAGGAGGACCAAGCTTTCCTAACCAAACGCTATACCAACCCCAACCCGACCAAGTTTAAATTGTAATTTAATTCGTGGAAATATATTGTAATAAAGCATTTTCAGGATTCATGTTTCCCTTCAAAATCTCGCTATGATCAACGTAAAACACAAAAGACTTTTCTCGAAATTTCAACATTAATTTTCAGAATATTAATCATTTTATTATGAATTTTATGAGTTATTTAATAATTTTCTTCTTTTAATGAAAAAGTTTTAAATGAATTTTTTACCAATAAACAAAATAAGTAATTAGTGTACAATTTATATAAGACTTCGTATTGTAAAAAAAATGGTTTATTTTATATTTTGGCAATTAAAGAAATATTCGTGATAAAATTATTTTTTTTTCTAACCAAAATAATATGTTTCCTAACCAATCTGGATGCACAGTATTAAACTTTGTGCTACTAAGAAGCCTTCCAATTTCTCCAGAATATAATTTCCTACGAATTCAATCCTTTTAAATTGAAATCTATCGAAAAGTCGTTAACCTTTTGATTATTTTAAAAAGGAACAAAATCAAAATTTAATTGAATAATAGGGATGGGAGGCTTTTTTAATTTTTGTGGAATTTCGAATAAGTATCCCTAAATTACAAAATGTATTTAAAACTCTCTAGTACGCAATGGTCTTGAGTGTCCTTTAGTTGTCGCAAAATAGTTTCAGTTATGGTGGCGCTAATAATTTTCATTTCAATACAAATATAACCTAAAAATGAAATTGGCACTGAGATCTGCCCAAGAAAAATATATTTAAAAAAAATCTTATTTCTCCCCCCATTAGACCTGTTAACGTCTTGCCCAGGACTATTTTTAACGCATATTCAAAAACTCAAGAGAATGTTTCCTTCCTCTTTTTTCGTTATTATAAAATTACTATCTTTTAAGGATACCTTTTTTGAGGAAGTAGAAAATATCTGGCATTTCAATATAATACCTGTAATCTTTGGCTTGGTCCTCTAAAACGAAATCTATTTTTTGCAAAAATTATTCAAAAAATTTCAAGTGAAAATGAATAAGCAAAGAGTATTCATATCACTTTTACTTTACGATGATGACCATTCCCTATCATATCTCTTAAAGGAATCGACATAAAACATTGAAAATAAACGAATTTAATGGACAATTGTACACCTACACAACCGAAAACAATTGTTACTGTACAACGCAATATCAAAACCAATATGGACTTACGAGCAAGAACTCGCACGTGAGGAATTTTAATGTTCCTGTCATCAGTGAACTTTTAATCTCTCAGTATAAAATATTCCATTCTCACCTATCCTACCTTTACAACTCTCTTCCAAGAAATCGATTCTCTGTTAACGTACCTTACATTTATCGACGTTTGAAAGGAAAAAATTTGCCCACAAGATCTGTTAACTTATTAGAATAGTCATGCAAGATGCATAAATATAATTTCTTTTGTCAACTTATTATAAATAAAATTCCATGTTTGTAGTTGTAGATGTATAATAAATTGAATAGTCAAACCTCAAATTTATAAGAAACTACTGTAAATTATTAAGCAAATGATATAAAACATGAGTAAACAATCATATAAAATCTTTTCAAATTAAAAATATCAATAAAATCAAATCAATTTTATTAATTAAGTAACAACTTTGAACAGTCATCGTCGTTCAATCCACCCCTATTAGGAAATATTCAAAAGTCTACGCCGCCCCATTCCCCCAAAGATTATTTCGACAAACGCTGACAATATTTATTCAATTAAGATGAAAATTGTAGAAATTTTGTAATTTTAACAATTATCAAAGCAATTGGAACAACTCTCATTTCTGTTTTTGTTAAGGCTTAAAAAAATCTACAAAATACACTCCTACGTATAAGTATCTCTGGTATGGAAGTGTGTACAAGTTTCAGCTCACCGAATGCGTCGTATATATCAACAATGTTAATTTATTCATTACGCATTCAAAGTAAATTACGATAAAATTACAAGTTGTCAAATAAGGAAACTAATTTTAAATCGTTGACTACATCGAATTTAATTGTAAACCATAATTAAAGGCAGGCGCGAACAGGCGTAGACGACTAGAGTACGTTTAGCTACTTAGTTTCTAGCTTTCAAAACTAAAATATGTAGCCATCGTCATCCATTAACAACACTTTATATTCCTCTCTTTCCTCTTTTGCGTTCTACTCAAAGTACCCCTCCACAACCCTTCACCCTCCTCCCATCCTTAACACAGCAACCATCTTATTTACATAAAATTTAGTCAAATCATTCCTTTATACACATTTCGCGTTAGCTCAAATATGAATACAAATAAAAGCAGCTTTATTTCATTCCATTAGACTCGTAAGGAATTTCATCCCCAATGGAAGAAACCATCCGAACAGCCAATCTAATCTGCCTACATCTCTGCCACCAGCAACCAACCCCCAACCATCAATATTACCCACTTCACCCACTCAGTATTTGCTTTCAAATAAACTTTTCACTTACTAAACACGAGCACTCGAATTCATTTCATTCTCGGCAAAACAAGTGCAATTCAAATGTTACAAATGTTTTCACCTCTAAACATATCAACAAATATGCCTATTTGTTCACGTAGAATGTGTACTCTACAGTTTCGATGATAACTGAAATGGTGCTGAATCCTGCTATCTTCTAACAATTTTGCCAAAAAAAAAAAAAAAAACACCGAAAGTGTACTTAGAGTAGTTTAAAATTTATTGTACCCATTCTAGTATAAACGATATCTTCAGAAAAGTACTTAAATAGGAAACAGACTCAATAAGACTGCTATTTTAAGGGGTGGAAAGAGAGTCGATTTGAAATTTGGATAGCATTCAAGAGATAATCGTACGCTCGTAAATTGTTTCTGTTCTTATTTTTGCTTATTTTGTACCTTACTTTTTATTAATCGACTACTTCCTTACGCAACATATTATCTTGCTGGCAACTCAAGGTCTATTTTTAAATATTTCAACAACAACAAAAAATTACTTTTTCACATGGAAATAGAAATATAGAAAAAGAAAATGTTTTCATTGAGAACTTTTTGAAATTAAAAAGACAACAATTAAAATTGGAATTATTTTATATAAAATTGTTTTTGAAAAGTTATGGAAAATTCTATAAGATTATTGGCTGAAAATAAACACAAGTGACCCAGAATCGACGATAATGACAACGAATTGGCAAACCCGAAGTTGGTATCTGAGCAATTTATTTTACAGCAGAAAAATGAGAAAAAAATTTATTACTGCTCAATTAAGGAGGAATAAAGATGCTGAGTATTGACGTTTAAATAATACCAAAACTAAGAAGAAGTTCATTAACCCTAATTTAACCCATTAAAACTACCTTACTCACATTTCTATATCTCCCCAATAATGTTCAGTAAAACAATGCGTGCTTCGTACTAAGTGAACTAAAACCGGTACTGGTATACCCTAAACTATTCATGTCCCGCCAAAAATTGGGATAGATAGCGTAGCCGGAATGATACGACGAGTCGTAGATTCGTTTCTTTCTGCCATACGAGGGTCGCATCGCACCAACGCGTTACTCCGACCTCCCTGGCGGTATAGCCTCTATTGATCATCCGCCAGAATTTTGATTAATGTCAGTCCGCAATACAATTGGCTTCGTATGACACCGTTTGTAATGTGCAGGCTACGCTCATTCCTCTCCTACGGTAGACTGAGACAACTTCAAGTGTGTACGAGGTCTGTTCAAAAAGTATCATGAGTTTTGAATTTCCGCGGGTTACGTAAATTCGTTTTTCGATTTTTTGTGGCGTTATATTGGTACTCATGTCTCTCACTTATGCCGTCAAGTTCGGCCATTTTTAATGTTCAGTTAATTTTTGACAGCTGCTTTGCTTGCACGTGTTTTGGCTCGTCAATTTCGACCAAAAACAGCATCGAATTAACATTGCTAAGGAGCTGTTGGACTCTGTCCACGACGACCCAAATTTGCTCCAGAGGGTCATAACTGGTGACGAATCATGAGTTTATGGTTATGACGTGGAAACCAAACCTCAATCATCCCAATGGAAGCTGCCGCACGAGCCAAGACCGAAAAAAGCGGCAAGTTCGATAGAATGTGAAGGTTTTGTTTACAGTTTCCTTCGATTGCAGGGGTAGAACGGTCAATAAGGAATATTACCTGCAAGTTATGTGCAAGTTGCACGAAGCAATCCGCCAGAAACACCCGGATTTGTGGAAGAACAAAAATTGGCTTTTGCACCATGATAACGCCCTTGCTCATACATCGTTGCTTGTGCGCAAATTTTTGGCCCAAAACAACACACTAATAATGCCGCAGCCCCCGTATTCCCCAGATCTGACCCCCTGTGACTTTTTCTTGCTCCCGAAACTGAAGAGCCCCATGAAAGGGCGACGCTACGCTACGATTGAGGAAATAGAGACGGCATCGAAGGAGGAGCTGAACAAGATCACAATGAATAGGTTCAGCTATTTTTCTACGCAAAGGGTAGCCTAGATAAGATATCTTTTTTATATTGCTTTAATCAGAACAAAATTACACACAGGAATTCCAACCAACCTGATGATATTAACCAAATTAATCATGACTAATGTGTGAATACTAAAAAAAAGATAGATCGCTCTCCATCAAAGACCATAGAGAGCACTTGACTTGGTACTCGATAAATCTTAGCAAGTGAAGTTAGCATCCACTCAGAAAGTCTATTTTCCTAGATGATATCGCAAAAATACGGTAATCATAGAGAGCTGTAAATAGAGGTCGTAAAGCCTATATGCCGACGTGTGTATAAAGGGACATTAATAACAAAGATTTAATAATCAAATTATAATTTGGTTTTTGGTCAAATTAAGCTCAACAAATTGAGGAATGTACAAAGAAGTTCTTACCCGGAAAGTCTAGAGTGACTATATTCATCATTCAAGATGTCAGTGGGATATTGGGACCAATAAACTCAATTGGATAGAATTTTCTATGTAATGCAAAGTTATTGGTGATGACTAATACTCTGCATCAGGACACCTTGAGGTTGTATTCAGATAGTTGATAATTTATCTCCAAAAGGAATAGATTATCATAGAGCCAGAAAAGGACTTTTTTTTTATTTAGCCACAAATAGAGAGAATTTGTAAATTTATCTATCTCTTTGCCAAAATGAAAAAAAATTAGATATTAATTCTAGAATGCAAAATTATTCCAAATTTAATTTGAAAACATTCCAAAAATTTATATTAAATAAAATTCATTTTCGGGGCTGCTAAATTATTTTTTATAAATCTCCAAAAAAAAAAACATTCCAAGACTATTCATTAAGAATATTGATCGAAAAAAAATCCCACAAACAAAAATATTTTTTGTTTAATTATGAATATTAAAAAGGACTAGAGGCAAGTAAAATGGTAAAAAGAAAAAATTCTCAAAAATGGATAAATACTTCAGTGAATAGTTTTTCAAGGACACATAAAGGATGTGTTCATTATAAAAGTTGGAATTTATGTAATTATATTTTTCCTTTAGTTTTTCTTTTTTCACATATTTCAGATCGTGTCTGTTTTATATATAGTCCGTTTGGCGATGTATGGTATAAATTCCTTTTTCTCTTTTTACTATAAGCTCTAATTCATATTTCTATATTGAATGATAAAAATTAATTAAATTTTTCGAAGAAACCATCAATAAAAAACTAGAAAAAAAATATTTGAATTAATAAACCAAAAATATATTATAAACTTAATTTTTGCCATTCTTGACTTATTTTTTTTCTTTATAGTTCTGCATGTCGTTCTGTTCAATGATTTTTAATATATTTACTTCCATCTGGCCATTACCAAAAACACTCTTATACAATATAAAATTCATTTAATATTAAAAAATAGTTCATAAAAACAAAGTCGAAAAATTTCTTTGATTAAAAAAAAAAGAGAGGTAAAATAATCTAATGGAAAAGCAAACTAGCAAGAAGAGCTTTTAATAGACAAATAAGGAAGATATTTAAAAGGACAATAGTGCAAATAGAAAATTCCATTTTTCCACAATAATCTCGTTCACAAAAGCATAAAAATGAGATACGACAAGCTGCAAAGAAAACGAGATAGAAATTAAATTTTCCTCTTCTTTAAAAATTTTCTATTTTTTATGAAAACTGACGATAATAAAGTCTACACACGCTGAAATTCCATTGAAAATCGAGTGAAGCACATAATTTTGCATCCAAATTGCATTAAGTTAGTTTTTGTGAGTACGAACACAAATGCACGAGGATGGATGGATGGATGGAAGTGAATCCTGATACTTAGTATTTGCCCTACTACGATTATTGTAAAAGCACAAAATATCTATGTGCATACCAGTTACAAATACATACACATATTCATGCATAAAAATATTCTACAAATTCAATCGTGTTCAATTTTTATAGGAAGATCTTCTTACAATAGAGAATTTTATGGGAATATGTACGTCAGGGCAACATAAAGGATTCAGTGGAAAGGATTCAGACCCTGCTCCGTTGCAAGTTCATATCAAATAGAGCAGCACATTTTGTGAGTGCATTTATGACAATTCTTAATAGAGAAAATTTGATTTTTTTTTCCTCCACTCCATTTAAGCTGAATAATCCAACATTTCACTTTTTGATGCCATATTAAAAGCCTTAACTTACATGTGTACTTTTTTCTTCAATTAATTTTCTTATTTCTTTTTGCAAATTTTTTTCTGATTAAAACTTTTTGAAAAGAGATTTTCTTTGACACTTACAGCTGCACAATATCTCTACTAAGCATTATTTCGAAGTCATTTTTTTTTATTATCTTGAAATGTTTGTACATAAAATCTGCATTATTGTAGTAGATAATAGAATTTGCTTTTACATTTTTAGTGCAAAACTTTGAGTTATAAGAGGAAATATCTTGTATATGGCAGAAAAATTCCAACTAAAAAATAAATATGCTATTTTCTTAGTTAGATTTTTATATTTGAATATGTATTTACGAGTATATTTATATCTCCCTACTGTACACTTTTGGTATAATTTTTTTTACAAGCAATTCTTAGAAACACTCAAAAACTCTGACAGCAAAAGTTACCACATTTAATTATAAAATTTGATATGTTTTTTATTATATTCAAAAAAAACTCAGAAGAGAAAAAATTTAAATTCAACTTTAATATACTTTTTGGTTCAATTTCAGTTTCAAAAATAAATGATTGCCAAGGTTTGCTCCTCGAAAAATCCGTTAAGCCAACTCGCATGTAACAAGAACTGTCGCCATTTTTTTTGTTGACGCCGCCATTTCTACATTTGCAAATTATATGCTTATTATATATAATATTAGAATTTCATCCCGAATTTCCAGTGATTCATAATTAACTTATTAAAATAAACATTTAAAAAACCATTTTTATTTTGTAAAAACATATTTACTGCAGCATTTCTTGAAAAGGACTTCCAAACCCGGTTCCTATAATAATTATACCAAAATCAATAAAATTTCATTTGAGTTCAACTTTAATATATTTTTTTTTTAGATTTCAGTTTCAAAAATAAATTATTGTCCAGGTTTGCTCCTCGAAAAATCTGTTAAACCAACTCCCATGTAAAAAGAACTGTCGCCATTTTTTTGTTGATGGCGCCATTTTTACATTTGAAAATTATATGCTCATTATATAAAGGGTTTTCGAATAAGAGTGATATGATTTCTTTTTTTTTAAAAACACACTAATTGTTAAGGAAATTCAAATGTTTTTTATTTAATGTGAAGTACAATCGATACAATTAAGTTCTGAATAAAACGCCATTCAAATAGCCTCCACGACTTCTTTTGCAGGAACTAATTCGATGAACCCAATTTTCGAGCACTTTTTCCACTAAATCAAGTCGTATGTCATGAATAGCACGTTCAATATTGACTTCTGAAGCTTGAAGAGAGTCTGGTTTATTGCTAAAGACCAATGACTTCAAATAACCCCACAAGAAATAGTCTAATGGTATTAAATCAAAACTTGTTGGAGGCCATTCAATGTCACAATTTCTTGAAATAATCGAATCTCGAAGCTTTTCTCGCAATAATTTGATTGTTGCACGTGCTGTGTGGCACATAGCCCTGTCTTGTTGATACCAGATGTTGTCAAGATCAACTTCTTCCAATTTCGGCCATAAAAAGTTGGTTATCATCGATCTATACCCCTCTAAATTGACAGTAACGGTGTTACCAGCTTCATTTCGAAAGAAGTACGGACCGATGATTCCACCAGACCAAAAACCACACCAAACTGTCAATTTAGGTGTTCATGAATAATTTGTGGATTTTCTTCGAACCAGAATCGACAGGTTTGTTTATTTACCGCACCACTCAGATGAAAGTGAGCCTCATCGGAGAAGATGATTTTCTTAAAAAAATCGTTATCGTTTTCAAGTTGTTCCAAGACAAAATCAGCAAATTTACGACGTTTACGGTGGTCCAATGGCTTCAGTTCTTGAGTGATAACAATTTTATATGGATGCAAGCCCAAATCCTTTCTCAAAATCCGCCAGGTTGTGGTTTGAGACAGTCCTAATTCTTGAGAACGTCTTGGAATCTATAAATTGAAGTCTTCAGCAACACTTGCCTGAACGGCAGCAATATTTTCATTACTTCGAGCGGTTCTTTGTCTTAATGGCACTTGAACATTATGTAAAGAAAATGTACGCTCGAAATTTTTAACAATTCGACGAATAGCGAGCACAGTTGGACAATTATTACGACCATAAAATGGCAAAAGTGCACGAAAAGTTGCAATTGAAGAACGATAATTTTGATAATAAAATTGAATAATTTGTAAATGTTGTTCTGCCGTATATCTCTCTATGAAGAAATTGTAAAGATTACTGAATACAATGAAAAAATAATGACAGATCATGACATATTACAAATGGCCGAAACGTCACTTAGAAATTATATCACTCTTTTTGGAAAACCCTATATAATATTAGAATTCCATCCTGAATTTTCAGTAACTCATAATTAACTAATTAAAATGAACGTTTAAAAAACATTTTTATAAAAACATATTTTCTCCAAGCAATTCTTTAAAACAAACTTCCAAACCCGGTTCCTATAATAATTATACCAACATTTTAAATATTGTAGTATACTGAGTTGCTCTGAATGCTAAAGAACGTCATTCCTCTTACTTGATATAACATATTATTGTAAAATCATACTTATTATAACGTCACTTGAAAATATTCCGATATATCCCGTATTAATAATAGTATTCCTCAATGAAACATACTTGATCCAATTTTTCAGAACATATTAACTTTAGGTATCCCCACAGTCAATAATATCCTAATCTTGCTCTTAGACAAGCTTTTAGTTAACTTTTTTTTGCATTCATTTTCTTTTTCAAACGCATAAAAATTATTAAAAAATCTATGCAATTTTTTAACAGATTTTATTTTGAAATTGTTGCAAGAAATGCTGGTTCAAAATTATTTCAAACTTTTTCAAAGCATTTATAAAAACAATAATTAAATAGGTAAGAAATTTTTAAAATAAAAAAATCTTGGAATAAACACACAAACAAATTACAGCTCCAAAAAATGTTAAGAATTTCAATTTTAAAACTCACAAATGTTAACGAAAGTAATAGAACCCATCCGTCATTAGAAAAGTTAGTTTAAGTTTTTACGTTCCAACACTGACAATTTAACCACGCAAACAGCACTTACAATAGACTTTTCAGATTATAAATAGTACATGTTATTCAAATTGATCATAGATCCACATGATCATAGAGATCATAGGATAGAAAAGTCTTAAATTAAAATTATGCTACAAATCAGAAACTACCTAGTCTAAAATTTATAAATTTTGATGCTTCCGAGGGTGTGAATTTCAAGTGTTCTGCTTAAAGTAATTTATAATTTTTATGAACAATGTGAAGAAAACTACCCCCAAAAAAAGCTCAAGTCCTTTTCAAAGATAAGTAATTATTTTTTAGTATTTTTTCAATTTCAAAAATATATTGATATAAATATGTATATATTTCCATTTTTATTATCGACCATTAAAGAAATGCAATTTTTGGGAAAATAAACTCATCAGAATCTTTTGGGTATAGCTTTTAACAATAGGATATGCCGAGATGAAAAACTATTAACTTCAGAAAACTACCAAACACTAAACTTCTATAAACTTACTCACTTACGAGTGCGTTGAAACTTTCCAAAGTTGAATGCATATTTATGGATAACTTTGCATTTCTGCAATCCCCAAAGCAATTCAACTGTTTTTTTCTGTTGTATCCAACCTCATAGAATGTTCTGCTATCAGATAAGAATGACGTCTTTCTTCCAGAATCTATGTTTCTGTTTTTTATCCGTCTTATCGGATAAGTAGTATTTGTTACTAAAATCTTAATTCTGCTCGAATGCACATGACTTGAGAGCTTTTTTTCTTATTACAAATTTAGCTTAGACAGTCACACGTAACATAAATGGAATCCTACAATACAGGCTATAATAGTACTCGTCGTAGCAACGCTCACACCAATAGCAAAATACCAGAAACTTTTGTGCAATTGCAGTAACATCAACAAAAGCATTGGAAGTTTTTTACCTTTCAAAGTCATTTTTCTAAAGTAAGGAGTCGTGATAAGCTCTAATTTTCTTTTAAAGGTTTTAAGGTTAATAGAACGAAATGTTTCGATTGATTAAACGTTTGCTTTTCTGTAGTAGCTGACATTTCAAAATATTGTATTTTAAATGTAAAATGTGCTTTAAAGATAATTTTAATAAGCCATCTAATAAAAGTAGTTTTCTTAGTAAATATTCAAAGTATATTTTTTTAAGTAATTTCTTTTTCTAAAAAAAAAAAAATAAAAGAGGCATTTCTGTCAACATTTTTTTTTCTAGCAACTTATTTTGATACATAAACATAGTAAAATATTGATACACACATTCGAAAAATCTTTATTATTTTTTATTTTGAAGATGGATTAGATAAATTCAAACCTTGATCAAAAAGTTTCCGGAACTCCCATCGTTCCGATTTGAGTTCTGTTTTTTTGTTAAGTTGGTACATCTGTTGTTGAGAAATTCCCTCTAAATCTTGACATTTGCAAAAGTTACGTAGCCAAGAGTACATCTATCTCTGTGTGTGTTGGCGATTTTTTACAATTTTTGAAATGGATTTAAATTTACAACAACGACCTTGTGTTAAATTTTGTGTTAAAAACCGATTAATGGTGCGCGAACGTTAGAAATGTTGGAAAAGTGTTTCGGCAACAATTCTCTAAAGAAAACGGTCTTTTACCAGTGGCACGGGCGTTTCAAAAGTGGTCGTGAGTCAATCGAAGATGATGAACGCAGTGACAGACCATCGACATCGAAAACCGACGAAAACATTGATAAAGTAAAAGAAATGTTGGTCAATAACTGCAAATTAACCATCAGAGAGATAGCGGAGGACTTGAACATTGCCTATGGATCTGTCCAAGACATTTTGGTTAATGATTTGGGTTTCCGTCGTGTAGAAGCAAAGTTGGTGCTAAAAGACCTCAATTTCATGCAAAAACGAGACCGTGTTGACGTCGCAAAAGACATGATTTGCGAGGCTGAATCCGATCCCACATTTATCAAAAGGATCATTACTGGAGACGAGACGTGGGTTTATAAGTACGACACGTAATCCAGACATCAGGCAAGTGAATGGCGTTCACCAAATGAGCCGAGACCAAAAAAATTACGTCCTTTTCAGTCAAAAAAGAAGGCAATACAATGCTCACGGTTTTCATGGATTACAACGGTGTAGTGCATCATGAATTTTTGCCAGAAGGCCCGACAGTTAACAAAGAGTATTATTTGGGCGTTATGAGAAGTTTCCGTGAAGCAATTCGCCGAAAGAGACCTGCATTGTGGGCAGAAAACTCGTGGATTTTGCACTATGATAACGCACCGTCGCACAGTGCCATCATTATTCGCAATTTTTTGACGAAAAATGCAACAAATACCATCCAACAACCACCGAATTTACGTGATTTGGCTCCCTGTGACTTCTTTCTGTTCAATCGAGTTAAAAAACCATTACGGAGAACGCGTTTCAACAGCCGAGAGGAAGTAATGGAAAGATCGTAGGAAGCACTGATGGACATACCGAAAACCGAATATAAAAAATGTTTCGAGGATTGGATCAAGCAGCTGGCATAAGTGTGTTAAAGTCGATGGGGATTACTTTGAAGGGGACAATATAGATTTAGATGAATAAACTTGTATTTTTAATTTGCTGAATAAATTCCGGTAATATAATTTTGTATGCTGAAGAAAAATAATATAAATAGAAAATTATGACTGCAGCTTTCTTAAAACTCTTGTACTTGTTCAATGTTGCTCTCAACATTTTGTTGCTTTCAACATTTTCTCACGTATTATCAGAATAACAAAAAGAAAAATAAACCATTTGTTAGTTAACAATAATTTGATTACTTTTTACCAATACTTCTTTAAGACAAAATGGTACAGAAACTGAAAAAAATTAATTAAAAACTCAAAAACTGAACACAATTAAATGAAAATATGAAAAATGTCCAATTAGTTCCAATCGGAATCTAATACGTCAAAAAGGGTATGGAATTTTTTTTCCAAAATTATTTCAGTAAGAAAAAAGTTTTACAACTTCAATCTCTTAAAAATAACATTTCAATCATGTAAAAATATATATTAGATGTTTTATTATTTAAGTGGTTTAAATTATGAATTTTTTGGGTATTGCTTTAAATTAAATTTAGAAATTTTTTATTTTCTATGCAAACTTTTTTTTTAAACTTTAAATAACTCTGGGTTATTTTGCTAGCTTGATTAGTACTAAAAATTTCTATAAGACAAACATGTCCAAGTATCGCTAAATTAGAGTATTAAACGATTAAAAAATTATCTGTAATATACAATAAAGAGAAGAACTTAAAAAAAAGCTTACAAATATAAAAAGGTCCTATAATTTATATAACATTTGTACTAATGACATTATATTCGATTTTATTAATAATTTCCAAGCCTGCTTTCCGAGATGGAAAGTTCACAATTACCAAATCTAGTTTACATCTCAGAAATACAATTTTTCAATAACACGCATACTAGACTAAAAATACTTGAAACTAACAGACATTATTGGCAACTATTTAAACTACGGGATTCAACCAAATCCAAGATCTCCGCAAAATTATTGATACTTCTTTCTATGTTCGTAATAATATAACTTAATATTTGCTTTGTTCATGATATCGTGTATTTCTACGTAAGTAACCTCTCATGTATTATCCTCATCAGAGGCAAAAGAGATTTTTATACTTAAAATTATATTAACATTTCAATAGCAATTATTCATATATATTATACGCCCTTTTGCTACATGATTACAGGTGCTTATAAGTTGTTTTTTTTTTTAAATACGTAATAATATTAGTTAAGCCTCCTTTTCAATGCTGGCAACTTTTTGTTCTGTTAACAATAAAACAAGAAAATACTACCCTCAACAAAATTGTTATAGCCAAACAACCAAAAAAAAAGGAAACCTCTATTGGCCATATGGCTTCAAGGTCATTGCATCAAATTAACCCAATAAAAAAAATTCTCACTAAAATATTCAATTCAAAAATGATTGAAATAAGCAATCTTTTTATTGTTTTTCGAATGTAAATTTGTAATAAATTTTGCCTAAACCATGACCTAAAACCCCGAAAAGTAAAACTCAAATTCAATAAAGTTCCAGAAAATGAAATTTCATTCGTAAGAAAGGTTTACACCTTGACAAGAAACACCCACTATCCTTGATTCAAGAGAATGTGAATCAAGGCAACAACAACAAAAATAAAAGTATTGCCCGAATTTATAAAATTCCTTTCATTTTGAGAGCTTAATGGAAAACGATGCTTTACCAAAAATTCTACTCTTGTTTTTTTTTTTAAATGTTGTGTGCCATTATTTGTTTGGTTCAATTTTCGTTACATAATCTACAACAAAACAAATCAAAAAGTGAGAAAAAAAACAAATTTGAGAAAAAAATGATTAGAGTAAATAGAAAAAAGAATCTGTTTTCGAAAGGGCGAAAAAAATGACGTGGGGGATGGAATGATTTTAATCAATTTAAGTAAAATTTGTTTTTCGTTGGCATAAGTACGCTCAGGCGGCATACACTCGACTGGGGTACATTACTTTCGCTGGGAGTTTCTGTCGATAATTAATGATTCGGAATTTATTTCAATTTCATCAAAATTCACGTATTTTCATGTGAAAGGGAAGAGACAAGCATGATATTGCCGCGATGTCTCCTCTTGTGCAATTCGTGAAAGCTGGCGCGCTCGAAGAGAGGGACAGATCAAACATCGCTTTGGAGTCGGCCATTCATTCATCCAACCATTCATTTAATCAACCTATCTTCCCCGAATATCTTCCCTATACACCAAGCTTTTAGATCGACGCTACCGATTCAACTTGAATCAAATACCACGAGCCCCCAAACACCCTAAACCCAACCAACCATCTTCCATGTCACTACCGGAACATTTACAAATCATTCCATTTGAACTACTCTGATTCCCACTTTATTGATCAAACTGATAGAAAATAAACAGGATGATTGGGTGAATCTTCTTTTCCAACTTCACATACTCCTACGCACTTATAAAAACCTGCACATATGTCTCCTCGCACACAAACAACAAACAATATTCTCGAAATCTGAATCCGCCGATGAAAACTGAACAGCACGAAACCACCAAGCAACAAAATGTTGAAGAATTTTTGATTGATTATCATTGCCATAAAGATACTCGCATATAAATTTTTATTACCATCTGCAGCCATCCCCATAGCCATCCTTACTCACACCCTCCCTTCTCCCTCTTCCATTGTCAGCCACCACTCCTATTGCCAACATACTTCCAGATTTTTCATTTTCCATATTTAATACCAGAACACCATCATCAATCCAAAAAGTAAAAGTAAAGCAAAAAAAAAATTAAGGCTTAAAATTTGTACACATAGATTGAGAATAATATCCGTCAATAAATTGACGTCAAAGGAGATTATGCAGAGAAAGGAAGAAAAAAAAACAACCTGAACTGATAAGGGAAGAAAAATCAAAGGAAAAAAATAGCAACAACAACAACAAAAATTACATAACAAATGAGCAGCTTATAATATCATAAACAACAATGACTGACAAATGTGCAGAAAATTAAGTTCCTCAAAAGAGAAAATTTTTCAACATCACAAAAAAAGAGCAGCGTGCCTTTGATATATGATGTGAAGTGAAGCAGATTTTTTTTTTATTTTATTATATTTTTAAGAATTATTTTCCAGATTTTTTCCAATAATTTTTTGCCCACTTTATGAGGGGATTATTGGCACAAATAAATAAATAATAGTGCATTTTTTCAATATACGAATTTTGAGTATTTTTAGTGAATCTCAAAAATGGACATTTGACTTTGAAGTCCTCCCACTTCATCAATAAGTCCTCCGCCAATTTTCGAGGCACACCATCCTGAATCGGCAGAAAAAATAGATTTTCCGGAGCATAACATCACAGACCTCCCTTTTTTTATATCTACAACTACATAAGCATTTAAGTAAACTGATTTTATGATTAAAAACACTATTATGACAGGAGAGGAATGAGTGAGAGTAGTAAACACCCATTGACGTTTGCCTATCTAACAAGATATTTTAACCTTTTATATTTTAAAAAAGATCTCGTAGGAAACTTCTGTTCAAATGCCAGCAAGTGCAAAATGATGTTCGTAAAGAAGTTCGTTTCTCGTTATAAAACATAATAACGAGAAATGTAATAGAGATAAGTTTTTAAGTGAAATCTGGAATTCAACTTTTTATAACGAGAAACGAGCTTTATTACGAACATATTTTGAACAAAGCTTCAACGAGTGTTCGGTAAATTGTGGACTATAGAGATTGAATTCAAGAGGAATTCCAACGTATACTAGAAACCCAAAGTTCATTACCGTAAGTCCAGATGGGTTTTTAGTATCATTTTGGATCGATTGTAATTCTCAGTAATTCAAGTAGTTGTCTATAATGTCTGTTGGCTTTAGGTTTTTTTTTAGCACAGTCTAGCATATGGGTTTCTGGTTAATTATATATTTATACGAGTATAAAGTCTTAAATCGGAATAAGTGGCTTTCCTCTCTCTCCTCCTCTGTTTAATGTCGTCGATTCGGAGTAGCGAGAGGTTTTTTTTTTTAAGTTTAGATTAATGAGGTACAGGGGGAAACCTTCAAAAGGTACTCGCCTGTAAGACCTTCTACCTGCCAGACCAGTTATGCGGGATTTTTACCTCGCTAAAACCTACCTGTACCTCTACCCTTGCTCCCGGAACGATGGTTCCCCGGCGGCACTCTTTGTAAATACTACTTCGCCAAGGCGTTCTTATTTGATATTACTACTGTCCCAATATTATGACGCCTCGCGGCCTATTCTTCGTACGTAGTCCGAATACCCTTGATTAAAGATTCCGCGTACTCTGCAACTCTGTTCCAAGCCGATTGGCTCTTCAGCATGCACTCCACTATGTTTTCTGGACTGATGGAACGGTCCAGATTTTTTTTCCAGATCTGCCCGTGTCCTCTCGTAGAAGGGGCATTGGAAGAACACGTGTTCTGCATCTTCGATCACATCGCGGCAATGATGACAGTGTGGGGAGTCAGTTCTCTTGAATCTGTGCAAGTATGCTCGAAAGCATCCATGCCCAGTCAAGAGTTGGGTGATGTAATACCCGACTTCCCAGTGCAGGCGTGTGACCCATTTGGTGACATCTGGAATCAGCCGATGAGTCCACCGATCCTTCGTCGAGCTGTCCCATCTCTCTTGCCAGAGGCGAAGACTCTCGCGTCTCTCCTCTTCACAGAGGACCTTTCGCCGCTTTTCCTTCTTTCTACGATGTTGGTGTTCACGCTCTCCTGCCAGGATGTCGATGGGTGGGCATGATGCCACGACGTTGACCGCATCGTGTTATACCGTTCGGTATGCTGACGCTGCTCTGATCGCTGAGAGCCGCTGGACTGATGACATTGTCTTGCGGTATGTTGTTAACTCTAGCGATTTCGCCCACACTGGTGCTCCGTATAGCAGGACGGAGATAACTACAGTTGCCAGTAGCCGCCTTCGGATTTACCTGGGGCCTCCGATATTGGGCATTATCCGCAAAAGCGCGCCCTGTACTGCTGATGCCTTTCTGCTGACGCTGGAGATGTGCTCCTTGTAGTTGAGTCTGGCAACCAAGACCACTCCTAGATACCGGATGTAGGGTAGCGACTGGATGTCGTGGTCGCCTACTCTTATGGTGATGGTCTCCATTTTCTTCCGGCAACTCACAAGGAGTGCCTCGGTCTTATTTTCCGCCAAAGAAGAGTAGCGAGAGGTTGACCACAGAAATGTGTTAGCAAGCCTCAGACACCTAAGGCTATTGTGCCTCAAATGTTTGACTCGCATAGACTTTGAGAGGCTGTGGATGATTTCAAAGTCCTAAAATTTTTCTCACATACTTAAAATTTGATTGCTTATTTCACAGAATACCACACAAACGGTAATAACTGAGGATCTGTATAACTTCTGAAAATTTATTATTATTTTCTAGGAAAAAAATTTATTCTAAATTTAAATTTTAGATCAACTTCAAAAATAATTTAGGTTAGTTTTAGGTTTTTTTTGCAATTAATCAATTCAAATAGAAAATAATACTCAAATGTCTTTTTCAGATATTTTCTCAAAAAATCAGGCTATATTTTCTAACCTAGATTCGAACTCGAGACTTTTGCGTATAAGATCCATAAGATCAGGAGAGCTTCTCCGAATTATTAATATAATAACTCAAAATTACATCAACAGATTTTCTAAAGTAACATTGATTATTTTTGAGAAAGATTTGGGCAAAAGGTATTTTATTTACAAAAATTTATTATAATTAAAAAAAAATATTAACTAAATGAGAATTTAAACTAAAAAAAAAATGTACAATTAATGACTATTAAAACTACTTTATAGTTCCTCGAGCGTAACTAAGTATTTTATTGTGAATATTAGATTTTAAGAGAACCCCCCCCCCCCTTTCCAACCCATCCAAACAACAACAAAAAACCACCTACAATCTTCAATTACTCGTAAATTCGTTGACATTTAACCCACTCACTATTTATTCAATGAAATCCAACCAAAAACATCCACAAATAGTCAACAATAAAATAAAGTCTAACTGCTACTAATCGTTACTGATTTGTAACATAGTTTATTGTCGAGTAACAAAATCCAAATCAACAGGTTATATAAAATGTTTTAGGTACTCCTTTAGTTAAATGCCCAGCTAGTCAATGTTTTGAACTTTAGGTATAAGGTTTTAGACCTTTTCAATGGCACCAGCAATTGCAATAGGAAAAGTCGTAACATCAAAAAGTAAGTAACTGCGGATGTTTCTGAATGCCACCAACCCATTGACATGACGGAAAAGCATACGCAAGACTATGCTGCTGACTTGGTGTGAAGAGCTCGTATTTGGTAGTGCTCACGATAAATTTGTTAAGAGGTAATACTCGTACTTATTATTTAGTGGAAACAGCAATAGTGATTGTAGTAATAAAAAATCTCAAATGGAAAATAAAACTTTGACTAAACCAAAGGATCAAGCAAATATAAGAAACCAAAGCATAGGAAAATATGTACAGTGGTGAAAATCAAGAATAAACTGTTCAAGAGTTTTGTGCAGACAGCCACAATAAACAACAGGACATGAAAATCTGTACATCTTCAACTAGGAAAGCGGCTCCATACACCTCAGTTCCACTCCCAGCTCTTCTCACTGCTTCGTTCGGTTCTTTCCGGTTCTATTCTTTTCTAGGTCTGTTCTCTATTCTAGATTTCATGTATTCCCCGAGGATATAAAATTCCAATGCATTAGTTCTAGGACACCAGCTTCTAGTAGATATTTGCATTAGGTTTGAAAATACATGCAGATGAACATTATAGATTTGACTTAGTCGTATGCAGATCTACGGCTACAGCGATGTTTTATTGTCGAACAATGCTATCTGCCAACAAAGCAACCGACGAACCAACCAACCAGCCAACCACTCATCCGACTAACCAAGAGTGAATAGAAAATCGTCATAAATATGTAGCCACACACACATCTGAGCAATATCGATGGGAGCTTTTTGGTCGATTTTAGATACGTACAGGATAACCGAAAGAAAATAGATCTCGACTGTGCAGTGCGTATACATGAATATATTGGGGATGGAGGAGATGGATAGAAGGAGAAATTTACTGGATTTTTATTCACGTACAATATCGTAAATAGAACATATCCTTCATGAAGTTGATAAATTATTTTTTTATTACACCTCATGAAATTCCATCGTAGCAGAGTGTAAAAGATTTTTAAGACTGCATTTACACGAAATACTTTTGGCACATAATCCTGTCATTGTAAAAATACAAAAACAAATAAAGAAAGGAACGTGTCGATAGATACCAAATGAACAGACCCACGCAAAAGGATTCGGTACTGGACCAAGTACCTTAGAAATTTCATAATAAATGTGGAATTTTCATGATCATTTCTATAGCAAAACTACAATCTACCGAGTAACGTTTCCATTTCACATTTTTCTCTTCACTATCCATTATAGTAAGAACATTTCCTACTGTTACAAGAGTACTCTTCAAGTCTATCATATTTTATAGCGGATTTTCGATTTTTATATTTTTCCGCTTTATTTTATTATTTTCTTTAATATAAACACAAGCTATATTGATGTAGGTAGACAAATTTATTCTATAGAAATACTAGAGGACAAGGCATTTAGAAGGCAAAAAAATACGCATCCTTAAGTTAGTTTTCGGTAACTACCATTTTCCTATTTGCCAATTCTGCGTTGTTAAATTCATCGTTCGTTATTATATTGGTTAGTCGAAAAAGTTCATAGCGTTTTTGAGCAAAATAGAGACGCTAATATCAGAGCATTAAAATCAATATATTCAAACCGAATATTCTCCATTATTATTGAAAATGGTTTACAATTTTTCGAGCCGAGTCATGAAACCATCAGTATAGAACTTCTGTGGTTTCTGTATGAAAAACTAAATGAAGTGCTTTTCATATGCCTGTTTTTAAACCAGTTTGGATCCATTAAGAGAGTTATGCAAGAGAGAAATAAGTGGTAGTCAGAAGGTGCTACGTTTGGGCTATATGATGTATGTATATCAAAAAACTTCCCAGACAAGCTCTTTTCATTTTTGGCGACTCATCAAAGATGGGTGGAACACGACAGATATCTTTTGTATTTTTCACAGAACAGTATTCCCTCCATTCACGCAGCATAATTTTATAATCGTCAATACTGGCTTTGTAATTATTTGTGATCGTTCATCACTCATTTTTCATGATCTATTTCGAACGATTTTCTGGTATTGTCGCCAGTTATGATTCTCTTCAGAAATGACTCGTTTTCATTGCGCTTCAGCAGCGTACCGCAAGTGTTAAGTTGGCCCATCTTGTTTTTCACACTCAATTCATGTGACACCCAAATATCGAGTTTCTTTTTGAACCCAGCCCTGCATATTAGCAGTTATGATATAACTTATGTTTAATTCATAAGTTATATCATAACTGCTGATATGCAGGTTATACTCAATTTTTTTTCTCGAGAATTTCATCATTTTCTTCGGTAATATGCCAACCAGAACGGCTCTCATATTTGCCATCGATATTTGCAGAATTACTTTCTGCCAACCATTTGGTACAGAATTTTCTCTTTATTCAGGTCTATATTTTCGATAGGTTAGTGAACGATTTCAATAAACACAAAGCTTTAAGTATAACCTTCCAAACGCACATATAGTGTTATTACAATGCAATTAGCAGTTTCTGAGCTTTTTCGACTAAATAATTTTAAAAGTGAATAAACCAATATGTTTGTGAAGCAAAGAAGGCGTTAGGACAGATTAGAGTATCACATCTAGAAATATTGTATAGTCTGGCAAGAGAGGATAGTCAGGCGCTGTTTTAAGAAATATGTGCAAGACAGAAATCTGTGTGCATTTTTCATAATAATAATAGTAAAAAGTAGCCAATTTTTTGCAGAAATTTCACTCATTTTCAAGGTGGTCGAAACTAAGGCCCGATGAGCAAATATATCCAATATTCCAGAGAACAATTTACATTTCTGATTATACCAAAAATGAGTTCAGGCGCCGGCTTCTCGAATTTTTAAAATTGTTTACAAAAAGACAAAAAAAAATCTACAAAATATCGATAAAAATTTGTATTAAAAATTCCTTTAGCAAAGTCAAAATAAAAGTTTTACCTTTAAAAATAAAAAAAATAAAAAACAGAAAAAAATTTCACGTTCCCCAAACAAACAAAAAGTGAGAACAAAATTAAATCTTACACAAAGAATTTTCAAAAGTTTTTAATTTATCCAAAAATCAAATCAGCTCTAAGAAAATTTGTCTGAAATGATTTTTGAACAGAAACTCTTTTTGAATGACTGACGAGTTAGTTAGCCTTTTATCATTTTAAATGAGGTATCGTCCTTTTCATCTTCAATCATCAACTGACTTTTAAAATGTCTGCATTTTCACTTTTAAATGCACATAATTAAGAAGATCCTTACGAGTGCAGTCAATTTAGTGTTTAAAGGCTACTCACCTTGTTTAGTTATTAATAAAGAACAATGTATTCACTCCTGCAAGCTACACCACACAGTTGAACACTCTCTGTTTAATATTAGAATATATACAACATTAGACTGTCTCGAAAGTTACTTTTGCTTGTGTGTTGATTAAATTTATTCACTTGAAAGATTCAATTAATCAAAAGTGGGTGTAAACATGTTTTGGATACCGCAAATTTAAATGGAAAGAAGCAGATCAGATTAAATTGAGGAGATAAGAAACAGTTTCAATACCATCGTTTGGGGTGGTTTTGGAATAGCTAGTCTGGTGGGGTTTTTAAACTTTAAAAAAAAATCAATAACTAATACAAAAATTTAAGTAAAATGAAAAAATATCGAAAATTTTTACTCTTTAAAAAGAACGCAAGAACATTATGTAATTCAGAACAAGATTTACTAATGTAAAAATTTCGTAAAATATTCTTAAAATGTAATCAAAAATAATAAGAGCTGGTGTAGCATAATCGAGCTTGTCGGTGACCTATAGCCAAATATACTCAAAATGAAATACGGTTGAAGACACCCTATCGGTAAATTAGTATCGTAGATTTTTGAATTTTCTTTTAAGTAATTAAGTTACTTAAAATAATAACCCAAATAATTATCCTTCCATTGAATGGATATGCATACTTAAGCTGAACCAAAATCAAACTAAATCAACATTTCTCATATGCTTTTTTTCAATATGTTTTTACTACCAAAAAGGATAATATTTCCAATATATAAATTTCCCAAAACAAAGCTTTTTAGATTTAAACTTTCCTGCGCATGCAGTTATGATCGAAATCGAAAGCAAAATTGGGGTACACATAAAAGGAACTTTTCTTTTGCGATGTTTTCCATTTGTGGGGAAAACAAGATTGGAAATAATTTTCCAACTTTATATAAAGGAGAAAAAAGTTCATAAAAAGCTTTCACTATTCCACAATTGAAAAAGTTTATCTAAAAAGGCTTTTCTGTTAAATACGTACTTTCAGAATATATCAAATTAAAAATTGTTAAAAATAAAAAAAATTTCACAGGTGTATACTATGTAATATAATTTTTTTAATAATTTGAATTTCAAGAATTTACTTATTTTAAAGCATTTTTAAAAACAGATTTGGATATTTTTCTATTTAAAGTTCAACAAACTAGTAATATTAAAAACTACTATATTCAACAAAAAAACATCGTTTAACGGTGTTAAAAAGTTATTTTGTTTAAAATTCATTTAAGGATGTAACATCTTCTAAAAAAATCAATCAAATTCACAAATTCCAATAAATTTTCAAATATTTTACATCAAACTGAAAACGTTTTAATTATATTATTGCAAAAAAAAATTTAAAAAATTTTCAATATGAAATTTTATTTAACAACAAAAGAATTCCTTCCGAATCCTAACTGAGACATTAAAAGTAACAATTCGTTTTTATTTCTTAAAAAAAAAACACTTAAAAGCTAAAAATTTCAATAATTTTCGTTTACCAAAAGTTTTGCGAAAAAAATTTAACTTCTAAACAATTAAAACAGGTACTTTTGAAAATAAACTAGTAATATTAAAAACTACTACATTAAAAAAAAACATATTTTAACGGTGTTAAAAATTATATTTGCCTAAAATTCATTTAAGGATGTAACATCTTCTAAAAAAACGAATCAAATTCACAAAAATTTCAAGAAATTTTCAAATATTTCACATCAAATTGAAAAAGTTTTTTTATATAATTGCAAAAAAAAACCATTTTTCAATATTTTTAATATAAAATTTTATTTAACAACCAAATAATTCCTGCCCAATCCTAACTGAAAAATTAAAAGTAATAATTCACTATTATTTCTTGAAAAACATTTTAAAGCTAAACATTTCAAATGAAAAACATTTTAAAGCTAACCAATTAAAAACAAAAATTTTACTCCTAATCTTTGAAAATTACTTAATAAAAATGGACTGATCAGTAAAATTGGTAAAAAACTTTTACTTGAAATTGTTTGTAAAATTTTTTCTAAAATTTAAATCTTAACGACATAAAAACTTTTTTCTAACCAGCACTATTGATAAAAGTGACCTATTCACGAAATCACAAAGAAAAATTAAAGTTGACTAATTTACTTACTGTTTTTTTTTAAATTTCGCTGCCCAATAAATTTAGAGTCGTTTGGGAAAAAAAATCATTTTCAACGCCTCTGTGGAGGAAAATTTTTGATACCATAAAGATACTTTTTAGGGTAAAACACAGCCAAATGCTCACGTCTAGACATTGTCACCAAATTTATAAACGTACTATTTATAAATTTGCACACCTCCCACATCCAACCAGCTTTCAATAATATAAAACCACCCGTTCCAAAATTTCTAAACGATTTAACGTCTAACATGCAAAATATTTGTCGCAATGGATTTCATATTTAAACAAAAAGAAAAGAAAACATTAAAAGATAAAAATTATATTGAAAAGAGAAAAGCTCTTAAAGCAGGGAAATAAATAAATTTTATTTTTCGATTTTTTTTTAAACACCGATCATTTTCTACAATATGTGTACGTTCAGCACAATTGGAGAATCCACCATCTCTGTCATCATCCCCCCTTAAGTGGCCAAATCAAAACGTACTAGTTGAAAATCGATTTTTGGATACTTTAAAAAATTAATTCAGCAATTCACGAGAGTAGACATGTTAATTATTCACTTGGCAATCTACACTGTTTAGCTATTTGTGGAACAGAATTCCCACATCGAATCCCATGCAAATCGAGAGGCGGGCGACCAATAAAATTTTCTTCAGTTCGAAATTGGCATCTATACGAAATTCTGAAGGATTTTCTAACTACTCTACCATTGTTTTGGGAATTACTATAAAGAAAAAAGGATGAAACTAATTGTTTTCTTCTCGAAAGTTCGTTTTAAGTTTAATATTTTGGCATTATTAAAGTAACAGAAATTTCTTAGATTTAAAGTACATTAAAACAAAAAAAATAATGGAAAATCTGCCCAAACATATTATGACCATTTATAAATTTACAAACTAAATTAGTTATACTTCAAATCAATTTTGGTTAGTCTTGATAGTCTAGCCTCTTGGGACTTCAGCCATTGTCCTTACAGAATCTACCACTTATTTAACTTGGAAATAAATATTTTTTTTAAAAAAATGGAAATTGATTATTATTACGAGGGACTATTATTAATTGTATAAAAATTAACTTTGTAAAAAAGATTTACTCCACATGATGATACAGAATCTAAAACATATTCTTACGAAATAGAAAGCCAACTGAACAGTCCACTTTCCATAGAATTTTCTTTTCCCCTTCTATAGAAAATGGGCTCATCAGAATCTCATTCTATCTGTGGTGAAAAATAAAAATATTTTTCATAGGAAAAAATTATCCATAAACCAAAAAACCCTTCCTGTTACAGTCACATTGTCAGAAATCTCAAAATACTACTTCCCAGAAGACTCTGTTCAATCGTTTAGCTAACCAATAATATTTCCACTAATCGATTTGCTCCCAAAAAGGGGCTAAAATGGGTTATTGTTTTCATTACATCCGCTCTTGAACAGAAATAATTTGTCCAGGCGTGTAAGAGGATATAACACACCTGCGCACTATTACTTATCTGGGTTATTTTCGAAGCTCAAGAACGTGACCTTCCTACTTATTACTTCATTTTAAAGTCGTATCTATCATAAGGACACTTCGCTGTGTCGTTATGATAAAAAAATCTCCAATATTCCGAAATAAACCTCATTAATGGTGGTGTTCCTCAAGGAATCGTACTTGCACCCATTCCTTACAATATCTTCTATTCAGTTAACCCCGTGTATCTTTTCTTACTCATAAAAATTTTAGCTTACCTCTGCTTCGTTATTAAAATCAGTAGTCAAAAAGCGTTAATTTCATACTCATTCTCCTCTTTAAATCTTTATAACTGTTCTTCAGCCAGAAAATACCAAATTACAATATTTAGGACTATACTTTCACAAACGACTCATTTGCAACCGAAAATAAAAAATTGAAAAAATTTACTTTGAATACTCGCCTACACAATAAAACTATTACTAAATAATAATAAATAATATAGTTCTAAAACCAATTTGGACTTACAAAGTTAAACTTTGTGGTTCCGTTTACCATTGTAGACAATCCCTTTAACCGTGGCTCATCTCTACTTCCATTATAAAACCCTTGTATGACAACATTAATCAACTATCATCCCCAAAAGCACTCATCGGCGCCTCAAAAGAAAATTACCAAAATTTTTTGGGATATTCACATAAGCCTCACAAAATAAGGTTTATTACTGCTTGTTTATTTCTTCTTGTAATTTCAAAGTTAATGGAAAAATTTTGCTCAAAAATTTGCTCGTTATAAAAATTAAGGCTGCAGATGTCAAATTTTTAAAATAAAATTATATTACAATAGAAATTTAACTGACTCCACACTTTACCCTTACATTACTGACTCCACACTTTACTCTTACCATATTAAGACTAAGGTCATTGAAACCTAAATTGATACTGTGACCATAAAAACCAAACTCTTTGGCCAGTCTTCTTATATTGGTCAAGGCCCAGTTTAAATCGAAGCCAATAACCTTGGCCTCTCAAGTGACCAGTGCCCTTATTTAAATAGTATTGGCACAAAAACTAACGGCTTTAGTCAATCTAGAGACATAGAAGTCAAGATTTTGGCCTTAGTTTCTAAGTACTTGAGGGCATGTTTCACTTGAATAACCGTGATCAACCTGTACTGAAGATGGAGTGAAGTTCAACACACTTTAAATTTGAATGCTTATGTGGGGATCAATTACCTAAGAACCTTCGATACCTCAGGAGTAAAGCAGTAAAAAAATCTTTTAAAAATACATACTGCGTCATCTCGGGTTGTTCGCTTACATTAAAATGCTTAAACAAATTGGAATTATTACGTATTATTTGTTATCCTCTCATAATTAATGAAAGTTTTTAGAAATTAGCAAAAAATTATTATATATCAAAGACTTTGAATAGAAAGCGTGATTGGAAAATAGTGAAAGGATTTTCTATTGTACGATAACAACAAAAAATATAGATAAAAATTTTCATTTAAATGCAGAATCATCGGAAAAGTCACTATTGCAGTCCTGCTAGAGCCAATATTATTCAAAATAAAAACTGTCACTATCAACAGAAAAATGAGAGAGAAAGTTAACACTTGAATACTTTTGGGAAATAGCATTCAAAAAAAAGTTCACCTGTCCATCAGTAATACTATTTAAAAAAGTGCGTGGAAAAAAAGAACCCACGAAATAATTACGTGAAATGACAAACTTACGAAAAGCAGAAATACCTCCCAAAAAGGGAAAATGCAATGAAAAAGAATAAATGCAATTTTGAAGAAGGAATCAATGGAAAATGGAAATATCCGGATTCATATATGTTAGATGACCGCCAAAAAATAGAACCGAGTCCCTATGAGCAATTCCCATCAAAGCTATCACCTCTTTTGCTCATAGAGGATAAAAGGAAAAAACAACCACGTACACTATAGAAAATTTTACACTAAGATACGCTATTCGGATCGTAAAGGACATTTTTCTGAACAACGATATAGAATACTTTTTCGACTTTGGTATCTCACAGGACATTCTCTACTATCATCTTGGTCATCTCCCGAGGGTATATCCTCTCTGACTGCTCAGGTACTATTCCACAGGACACCATTCCGGCCTTTTACACTTTGCCTATACAGATTAACCAGTCAGATTATTCGTCGTCTGTACTCAATACAAAATAAACAAAAAGACCCCACACGCAAATGGAGTGCAAGTAAATATGAGTTTGATATTCTACAGAATTTTCAGATTACAAAGCATTTTATCTTTTCCCCCCGATTTTTTTCTATTCCAACTAAAGGTGTATGCACTATAATGTAGATTAGCACAAAGTAAACGTCCAATATTACAAAATTTTCAAAGCACACAGAATATCGCGATAAAAGTTCAAAAATGTCCCGATTCTATGTGGACCTGGCCATATGCAAATATAAAAGAACCTCCGTGAAAATTTGCACAAATTTTGCTAAATATGCCATTTTCTTTGTAGATAAAATTGCATCTAAAAAGAATCCTTTCAACATCTACACATAAGCTAGCACAAATCCCCAACCCCTCCTACCCATTTATCAATGCATCGCATCCCCGGCTTTTGTGTACGTTTTTATAAAAAATTATAATTTAATATAAAAAAAAAATTTAATTAACATTTTCGGACTTGCTTTCAAAGGTTTTATTAAATTCTTTTCTTGTGTCCAGAATATTCAAAAGTAAAATTTTAATATCTACCACGTACTACACATGGTCCGATAAGGGTTGAATTTCTCATGCTTTATGTTTGGTAATTTATTATAAAATAACGACTATTTCTGAACACATTAACATAATCGAAAATAGTCAAAAAAAAACTTCATTTTAAGAAAAAAACTCTGTTAAAGAAAGTGCAAAACCACTGGCCATGAGAGCAGACCTAATTAAATTTATTAAAAAAAAATCTTTACAATTTTTAAGAAATTCAAATTTAAAATTTTTATTTTCATTTAATTTTCAGTGTGGTACTACCCTAGAATGGCTGGAAAAATATTCCAAACTGAATGAGGTTCGTGCGATTTTTTTGCGTTGTTTTAAATATTTTTTTAAAGAATAATTAACCAAATAGCAATTTTAAAAAGTTTTATTGGATTAAATTCCACACTTGTTGACTGTAACGCCACAACTTCACGGCTAATAGAAATAAAGGATTTTGTTTTCCTTTAATTTTAATAAATATTAATTCAAAAATTATAATAAGCAATGACAAATTGCACTTGGATTTTAATATCTTTAGCCACTCTTATACGAATAGACTAGGATAGTGAGCAGCCTCTAAAAATCAATTCATTGACCAGTTTTCTGAATAACCTTACCAACATTTTTAACGCAAAATTTACTAAGAAATCTTATTGAATATTCCACTTTTGCCCATCATTTCCTTTTTTGAAGCCACCCTCGTCCCATCTGCCAATTCTGAAGTGTCCATGTTATCATCTCTCTCTCACATGCTTAGCGAATGCCAACAAATGCAGAACTACGTAGCCAATAGGAAAGCCAGTATTTTTTAATCTTCTCAAACAAACTTATTTACCTCAAAAAATTTAACAAATTCTCAACGTTCCATTTAATTATTTTTTTACCCAGTTTTACTAAGAAAAATAGCTAAGCTTTCCTTCACGAAACATGTAGTCGCCAAAAGGCGTCATGGCCGTGGCGCATCCTAATTTTGTCTGGGACTTTACAAATAAACCAACAAAATGTCATAATGGATATACGTGTATATTCAACAAGACTTTTTATTTTTAAAATTTATGTTTTTAATAATTTATTATCAACAAAAGTTGATGAAATCCTTAACAGAGTATTTATTTATTTTTTATAATAGGAGACTTTTTTTTCAATCAATTTTAATAACCCATTGCCTTTTTTTAATATCCCTAAAGGATAATTTGATCTATTGATTAAGCACGAGTTCCTCAGTATTAAGACTTGAGTCCCTATTTTAACACTCTAATTCTTTCCTGATAATACAGGGTGTGTTTTATGTTCCAGGTCGAAGTTTTTTTTAAGAACTTTTAAATGAAATATAATTTGTTAATTTATATTTGACTGATTAATTTATAGTCAAATCAGGGGATCGTGGGAGCTAGTCGATATCACCCCTTTTTGACATTATTCGGCCGGGAAAAATATCTTTCAAAATTTGCACCATAGCACGAGCTGTGTGTGATGCGGCACCGTTTTTTTAGAACCACATATTCTGTAGGCCTAATTGATCCAAGGTCCCGATAGGGGTCATCAGTAAACTGTTACAGCATTGCCTCCAGTATCCTTAAATAAATACTGGCCAATAATGCCTCACCATACAGTTACTCTACGAGGATGTAGTGGCCTTTGGGATATCAGTTGAGGGTTTTCAGAGCCCCAATAGTGGCTATTCAAGTCGAAGTGTGCTTTGTTGGTGTATCAAGCCGAAGTGTGCTTCGTTGGTGTATCAGTTGAGGGTGTTCAGAGCCCCAATAGCAAAGCCAGCCAAGTCGAAATGTGTTTCGTTGCTCCGATTAATTTTTTGCGAAAAATGGTGGTCGTCTATACAGTTCATGGTCCTTTACCAGTAACTGTTATGTCAATTGAATTTTATACGGGTGAGAAAGTAAATCTTTTTTGAGAATTTTTAAAAAAACACAAAGAAGATATTCGCAATTCTTGTGCACGTCGTTAATGAGAGGATGATTGATGCCTCACTGCGTCAGTCTTTTCCGGTATATGTTGGCTTAATTATCACCCAGTCTTCGCTTATATATGCATATTTTCAAAATTATTCATTACACTCTGATTGGTTGACTTGCTCGGCAAATGATTTACACAAAAAAAGTCAAGTAATTTTCTTCGCCTATTCACAATTGAACAATTATTTAAATAAAATGTTTTAACAATCTCAACACATTGTTGAGGCGATAGATGCTGCATAATAAATTATTATCGACCACTCTCTATGACTGTCAAATGCCAACAGATAACTGTCATCCAAACTAAAATGGCGGCCAAACAAAAATGTCGGCCAGGAGCATAAAAATTACCCTGTATTTATATGCGTCCGCAAAGGATATTCAGAGTAAACTGATATGTATTCTTAGAAAAAGAAGATATATCTTTCACAATAATCGAACGGATAAGATGCAACCATCCAAAAAGACAGGGGACATTACAGCGAGGTTCTAATAAGTCTAATAACTCCGCTATTAATTTTATCGTTTCTCTTAGTACCCCATCTAGTAGGCTTAAAGGCATTTCAGAAACGCCTTATCATACATGAAAATTATATTGCAGCTCGGAGCTACTCACATCGCTTCAAAAAGCCTACACATTTTGACAGATTTTTGGCGATATTAAGTGTATGGTCATTCTAAATGAGGTGGTTATTAACACACGTGTTAAGAAAGGAACATTTTTCGGGTTTCAAATTTGCAAGTAGGATTGAAAAATAATTGCTGAGAAGTCCAGTTTTAGTCCAGCGACAAAAGACAGCTCTGTATTTTGGAAGCATTTTTTCCATTTTAGTCCTCTAGCCTCATAGTACGATAATATGCTATCCATAACGGATTTTAATGATTTTAACATCCATTTCCACGAATAAAAACAAGAACATAATGCAGAAAATAAATATGAAAAACTGAGAGCTCCTGTGACTATCGTAAAAATGGATTCGATTAAAAATAACAGACAGGATATTATTTATGCAAATAAGAAAAAAAATTGCTGATTAAACAGAACTCTATGGAATAGCAGCATTTGTTTGGTGAACTGCAAACTTGACGCCATTTAAAACAACTTGGATTGACCAGTTCGGTAAATAGCTTCTAATCTATTTAAGGAGACAATTATTGATATCATAAGTACACTGTCAAATAAGGGATGGTTCCACTTTTCGGCTAGGTAAATTGTTATCGATCACTCTATGACCGTCAAACGACAACTGTCAAAAAACCAAAATGGCGGCCAAACAAAATCGACCTCTGATACTGCACTGTCATCCTAGCCCATCACAAAAATCGTATAAAATAAATAATCAAAATTACTTTCACGGACACCGCAACACCCTTCCCCGATCATTACACAATATTAACCAATCTCAGTGACAGCACCATCTCGAGGATAGTAATTCAAAAGCAATAAAAACTATTGCTTAAATAGGTTATTTTTTTCCTTGAAAAAAAAATGCAAAAAATATTATCGCAAAGTAGTGTTCAGACATTTTCTTAAAAATTATTGAAAATTTCGGAAATTCCTTTATCAACATCATCGGCATATCCTTGCACATAATTTCTCATATCGATACGTGCACGCTTTTAACAAAATAGTAGCAAAGATTTTTCTGCTAACGTGCCCATGCCCCAATCGAAAATATGCTCTTGGAGTGCGCTTTGTGCGAATATCGTTCTTACGCGAAAAATTGTCAAAACCACTCGTGCAACGAAAACAAATCACAAACACCCAAATATGAAATGAATCAAGAATGTTTCTCTCTTATTTTTGTTGCAACTCAATTTTGCTTTTAAACTCATCCCCTACCCTTTTCCACAAATGTTTCGTGACTTTTTCTTAAATTGTTTCTAAGCTTTTTGTTCAATTTTACTTTTGACAATTTTATTTATGGTTTTTCTTATGATACGTCCTTTATTTTTAATTAAAAAGTTTTATAATTCGTTTTCAAAAAATTTCATTCAACATACTCGTATGTGGGGACATACGTTAATGTGCGCTGAAAATTTTGATTGAACCAAGTTTTAAATTTTTTTGAAATGATTTAGAAATTTTGCAGATATGTTCCTCCTTTTTTTTATGAATAATTATTATAATTCATAAGAATTAGGAAAAATGAAGCCGGATTTTACACAGTAAATTGTGAAAATGAGGCATCAACAAAAGCCAAGGACGATTATTTCGAAATTAATAATAAGAGAAAATATTTTGATTGAGGTGGTTGCAAAAGCCAATTACCAACCAAACATGTCTGATCCAGTTTCCAAAACATTTTTTATCTACACTTTATCTCCGCAGATACTTTTTGACCTAAGCCAGACTCACAAAAATCCCTAAAACTTCTTTCGTCCACTATTGGTCTGGACTTTTTCATTCTGTCACAGATTCTCTCATTTCAGCAAACAATAGACCAGACCCTTTTTTAGATCTACGGTAGACTCTCAAATATATCTTTTTCGCTAAAGAGCTAACAAATCAGTTCTGCTCTAACATAGATCCTCGGACCATTGTCGTCGCCACCGAAAAATGACCAGAATCCAATTCTTACCACTGCTCCCTTCTGAAATTATTTTCTACCTCAAAAATACTTGATTACTTTTATGAATGTCAGCTGCATTTCTAACCCCCCGCCACCCCCACCCTTTCAAACCGACCTTTTCCACTTATAAAATTTATAAATAAAATTACAGAAAACTTTTTAATAAACTTAATAATTCATTTTTCAAACATTTTCAATTGGTCGTAGATCAGTTAATCCCCAAATGACTAACTACTGACCTGGCCTAGCAGCACCTGGAATTTACAAGGTCCCTTCCTGTAGCTCTACGAGTGGGATCACCTACCATGTACTCTTGAAATAAAGATTGGTACCACGGAGGGCCGGTATCCACTGTGTTTCGTCACAACGTGTCCGATCAAGGTGAGATGTCTTATGGCATACTCAGAAAGTGAGCATCCCATGTGCATGCCAGAAAACAGTAGCCATAACCTTTCCTGCCGATGGATCAATTTTTGCTTTCTTTGGTGCAGTTTTGATTGAACTATGACTTCTAGTGTGCAATGGTCAATCCATGTTTGATCAATGGAAAAATTCATTTGACTTACGCTTAAAAAGCCCAAACACTCAATTGGAAGCGTTACACGAACACGTTTTTGGTCAGGTGTTATTTATCGCCACAAGCGATAGCTTTCTCACACCCAAAAATTTCACGCAAGATGTTGCCTACACGTCCTTTTAATATGTTTATCATGTCCCGACGGTCTTTTAAAATACAATATCATGGATTTCATTAATCATTTCTTCGTTGATGACCTATATTGGACGTTCTGACAGCCCAGCGTCACTTGTGCTCATAGGTTCTGTAATATTCCATACGATGGTGAGGAATCTCTATTATGTTTTTCAAGCTTGATTACCTTTTTTTCCTCAATAAATAGTATTTTATTAATACACGAAGTTCACTTTTTGTTATATTAATTAAGAAAACACAAACCATGTCGTCTGCTTTCAATGGCTGGCAAAACTTAACTAATTAATAGATATTTATAAAAAAAACTATGCCGCAATTTTTAGAATGCCAAATGGTATAATAAATATTATTTTTCTGCTATCAGCTGTATTTCTTGTATTTATCACTGACTTATCATATTACCCTTGTATTACTGTATAAAGCAATGAAAGATTTCTGAATGTGGCTTAGACTAAAAAGAACAATGTTGCCGTGCATAATTAGATACGAACAATCCCATCATTCTCTATACCCAGCAAGGAGTCGCAACAACAATAAAATAAATAATATTATTTGACTTCTTGAAGCCTGTCGAACCTTCTTTCAAATACTCAATACGGATTCGACTTAATTCGGAAACCTTCTTTAAAATCGAATCTGCGGTTGTACAAAACCACGGTAGTCTGCCACATAAGTGATAGTAGAAAACGAAGGAGTCTCTATTCTCAATGAAGTGATGCCATTAGTTAGGATACCAAAAGGATTTTGGTGAGAGATACCAGTTATCCCTGATACCATCACTACAGATAATAGTAAAGGTTTAGACAATAGTTGGAGTAACTGGTACCGAGAGGTCTGCTTATACTGGATGTAATTGGTCCAGTGAGCGAGGCCAGATGGAAGCCCAAAAGGTTGTGAATAAGAAACGAGGTGGACCCTGTTGAGGAATTAACGGACGGATTGCTTGATTGCTTCATGCGAAGAACAAGATGGCATGTTTGTGAGTGCAAAGAAGGAAATGATAGTGTCACCATAGCTGAGGAAATTTACTATAAAGAAGGAACCGAATTGAGTTCAAAGAGTGACACGTTTTTGTTGACTCATTGGTCAACCAACGATAGGTCAATCTATTCAACATCCATACTGAAATTCATGGCATCAATTTTTTTGGCTTTGATTGTAAATTTTACTAGAACATATTTGTAAAAAGAAATGTCAAGAAAAACGTTCAATTTTTAATTGAAAATAAAAGCAAAGACAAACAATTGAAACTGAAAGAGTACCTCCGATTTTCTGACACTGAACTAAGAATTTCCTAATGAAGAATTTCGTTTCGAATAGAATTCCATTGTGGAGTTCCTAGACCCAACAATTCCTTTGCCGAGCCCTTTTTAACCTTCTTAAAGGATTTAATATACTCCATAAAATTATCTGACTTTAATTTCACTAAAGAAGCTGGTAACGCAAACACACCAGAGACATAGAGTCGACAAATGGTCTCTTAGTCGTGGCGTACAAAATGGCTCCAAACAAAAACAACCACCATAAAATCCATGAAAAATAAATAAAAGTCAAAATCGATTCGCTTAAAAATGTTTAATGTGAAGAAATACAAAAAAGAAGATCGCTGAATAAGCAAATATTGAAAAAAACAATATTTCGAAGCAAATATGCAACAAAATAAAAATCATAGAACCAGAAATTGGTACCGCCATTCAGCAAGTGTAACGGTACAAAAATTGCAAAAAAAAAATTCAAAATTTTCCGTACTTTTTTCTGAGTGGGGATCTACTATTTGTCAATAGCAAATCCCCACTCGATTATTTCGGAAAACTGGCCACAACGATCGAAGATTTGGGAGGTGAGTCGCCGTCGACTAATGAAATCTTTGGCCAACAGACTTAAGATTCCATAGCGACAACTACTTGAGGATCGCTGGGCGGTTGTCGCGGAAAATCCGAATCGTCTCCTGGTGATGTATCATCATCCGGACGGCTTGGTGGTCCACCGCCGCCGCTGGCGCTGCTGCTCGATGCCTTATTCTTCGCCAAACTTAAGTAATGAACATTCTCCTCGTCAGTTAAAATCTTGAACGGATGATCCTTACCAACAATTGCAATCGAAATATTCTAATAAAAAGAGAGATAGAAAAATTCGAGATGAACAAGCAGTTGGGAATGTTCATTTGGGATAAAATAAGCCAAAATAGAGAAAAAAAGCATAATTAAGAAAAAACGAGGTTGAAACAGTACAGCTTTTACCAAAATGGGAGAGAGCTCCTCCTTGGTCAGAAGATCCTCATTTGGCAATGATCCCCGCAAAGCTTGAATTCCGTGACAAATGAGCTCTTCCAGATTACAATTAGCGAACTCGTTCAAGTGACGCTCCAAATATGTCCGGGCGCTCTGAGATCTCGAGCCAATCGACATGGCTTTGCAGCTAAAGTAGTTAGCCGATGGCATCACTTGGAAAATATGCGGCCCTTGATCGTCGTAACCAGCTACTAGCAATCCCACTCCATAGGGCCGCCTGTCGTAACGTTGGGTCGTTATCTGCATCTTATTGCCTAGTTTCATCATCAAGCGGGCCACGGGATGTACAGTATCGTACGAGTACTTATAATTGAGGCACTCACTACGAAGATCTCGACTTAGGACACGTGCATCGGCTGTAATTCCCGATATCGAAATCCCCAAATGCTCATCAATGGGGATAATTTTCTTTTGGTACGATGCCAATTCAGAAGAGGCACGCTTCAAAGCCACCAAAACGGAATAGTCTTTATTCTTTATACCAACTGTGGCAGAGCCCAATTTAACCGCTTCCATGGCATATTCAACTTGATGGAGACGACCCTGCGGACTCCAAACAGTCACATCGCTATCGTACTGATTACGAAACTGAAAATCAGTGGAGAATCAACAAAAAATTCCAATTAACAAAATATTCCAAAGCAAAACAAAAAAAAAAAAACTTAATAAAAAAAAATTTTCTTTCCCGTCTAGTCATTGCTCAAAAATTGACTTGTCATTATCAAAAAATGAGGTTAAGTTCGAGGTGGAAGCGGTACCTCTTCTTTTTCAGACAAATTTTCCAATAAAATTAAAAAAAAAGTGAATTTTTATATTTTCCTAATCAAAATTTATTATTTACTATTATAATTAGTCAAAATAAGTTTACGAAAAATTCATATTTAATCGAGAAAAAAAATCAAAACTTAAAAAACCGGCTTTTTACACTTTTTTGTAATTATGCAAATTTATTTCTCGTGCTTTTTATTTTTCAAAATAGAAATGCATAAATTGTAATAAAATTAATTTTGTGCACAAATCCTTTATAAATTTCCTATATTTGATTATTTTATAAAAATGAAAATTCAAATTGACACACGCTTCCTTAATCCATTATTTCGCACAAATGCACCAAAAAAAAAACAATTACTTCGCGTAAGAACAAATTCTGAGCAAAAAAAAATTATATTCTACTATAATATCAAGTAAAATAATTGTAAAAACTACCTAAATACATTTTATTTACCATTTTTAAGTTTTTTTCCTAATTATATTCAGAGAATGATTAACAAAATTGAACAACAACACAATCTAGCCACTAATACACGGCAATCTCAGAATTAAATGTCATTCGTAGGAACAGGCGTGCCAACATAATTTTTACGAAAAATGGTCGAAATAATTTTATCACACAATCGAGTAATTGGATTTAATGGTTGGTGTATGCACTGATATATTTTCGAGTAGTTAATAACTTTTCGTTTTATCAATATATATAAAAAATCTCATCGGAATAAACAATTTTTTCCTTTCAATAAAAAGAAATTGATTAAAAAATATTTTATCTTACAAAAAAAACTATTATTACTATAGAACAAAAATCTATAAACAATTCCCAAAAGAACAAAATAAAGCGAATTTTGCATTTTAAGCGAATAATCAAAAAAAATTATCTTCCGTACAAAAAAATATACAAAATTTATTATTTATTAAGTTTCCTATTATATTTTATTAGTTTTTATTTCTTTTTTTATTATATATATATGGTGGTGATGAGGATTCGAATCTCCCGCGAAACGAGTAACAACCCAAGTAACGCACTCGGAACTCATTCAATAAGTTCCGTCAATGAGTTCCGTTTTTATTACCTCTGACGGCTCTTAGTTCAGGATTATGTCGTATTACGAATGAGTGTCGTCTATGGACTTGAATGACGGAACTAACTGAACTCGAAATGAATTTAGTGTGAATGTATTGTAAATTTACATTTCTATTAGTTGTCAAAATAACCAATTGCTAATTGAATGTTGCGGCGACACAAGTTTTCCTCGTGCGTAAAATAAAGAAACGTAATAGTACATTATATTATAATTAAATTATATTATTAGAATTGTAAATTTTCATTTCTATTAGTTGTGAAATAACCAATTGCTAATTGAATGTTGCGGCGACAACAAGTTTTTCTCGTGCGTAAAAAAGAAACGTAATAGTACATTATATTAATTAAACTATATTATTAGAATTAAAATATATAATAAATAATAATATTATTAAAAGGAAAATGTCCAAAAGAGCGTACGAAAGGGAAGTCGCGAACGAAATAAAAAGAAAATTAGTGTGTGCAGTAAAAAAAAAAAACATAGAATTCGCACTTGTTGATTTGCGTATACCGGTGCAAGGTAATATAATTGAAACCGACAATTCCATTGAATATCTTGAAAGTTTGGATAACACAGAAGAAAGCTCCAGCACTCCACAAATACAACATTATTCCACTGTTATTTACATTTGATGGGAGGCAGGCAAATATTGGCTTCAAGGACCTGAATGTGTCAAAAATAATTAAGAGTAAGCATAATCTAAATTATTTTTAAATCTATGATAACATAACTAATAACTATTTTTTAATATAGATTGTGCATTGGATAAATTTCCCTTCGTTAGGGAAGATGATATAAATAAAATTTTGAGGAGGTTTTTTTATACCACAAAAGACAATATATCCAAAAAAAACAAAAAAAAAGGAACAACATTGTGCAACTACTTCGGACACCGAATTGTTCGATGACATCGAGTTTCTAGAAATTGAATAGGTTTTAAGTTTTTTATATGGTTATATAGCTAGAAGAGGCTATTTTATTTAATTTTTTGTTATTAATTTTTTAATGTTATGAAAATATATTTGATTACAAAAAAAATTAAAAATATTTAACTATAATGAAGACCCAAGTAACGCAAGCTACGAAAATAAAGCTATTTAACGGCACTCTGACGGAACTCTGTTCCGTCATATAATTACGAATTTGTTCAAGATGGGTTCAGAAACGGTTCAGAAACTGTTCGTGCTTTGTCGCTACAAGCCGGAACTCGAAAACTTTTTGCTTTCATGTATGGGTGCACCCATACATGCAATTTCATGTATGAATGCACCCACACATGAAAGCAAACTAATTGTTTGAGTATCGGCTTGTAGCGACAAAGAACGAACAGTTTCTGAACCGTTTCTGAACCCAACTTGAACAAATTCGTAATCATATGACGGAACACAGTTTCGCCAGAGTCCCGTTAAATAGCATAATTTCCGTAACTGGTGTTACTTGGGAAGTTGTCCAGTGTGCACCGTAGTGTATTGGCACACTGCAGAATATTAACTTTATCAGTAGGCCGACATATCAAATGACAGTTATAGGTTAGAAGCACGAGAATTTGTAAAATCTTATATAAAATTCTAGTTTCCTTAAATAAACATCTTATCTGGATCCCACGTCTTGAAAAACTACGTTTGATTTTGAATTTTCTTTATTAAATAACACCCAAAAATGAATCCAAATGAATTTTCCTAAAGTTAAGATAAAAATAAATATTTGAAAATGATTAAAATCCTTTGCTTTTCTCCAACATAAATGAACCAAAACCGAATGAATCGCTTACAAAAAGGGGAGAATATGAACATCAGTATTTCAGGGGAACTGAATTCAGGGGATGATGATACCCTAAAAATGTTTAACTTTTTCAAGACACATATAACCTATTCTACAATCATTGTCAAAATAAAAACAGTATTTCATTTTCCCAATAGATAGCACACATTTTTCTCAATTCGAAAACTTTACAAATGTTTATCCAAAAATAGTCAAATACGAGAATACGCACAAAATGAGTGTTTCCACACAACTTGACAGATCCGACCGACAATTTCTTTTATTGACATTTTATCACAAAATCATCCAGTCAGTCTCAGTGAAGAATAGTCATTATTTTCTATTAGCGAATTTGTTTTTATTTTCAATTTTGCTGATTGCATCAAAGACGAAAAGAAAACCAGAAGAAATTACCAAATGGCAACAACTGTCACCACCGCCGTAATGGAAAATAATCGCGAAGATCGATGGAAAATGGTAAATTTTTCAATAGTTTTCTTGTGTTTTTGTAATTTGCATTTTTAAGGAAATTCTGATTTTTCCTTCTTTTCATCTCGACTATTATATGATAAGCAAGTGCCCCCTCTCTCCCCTAAATGTACTCGTGAAAGAAATGTCTACCACGAAAAAAATACTGTCTCGTAAAAATAAAGAGAAATTTTGTTCTATTGTGAAAAGTTTGAGTAAATTTAAGGCCATTTCCCCCCCCCCCCCCAATTCCTTGTGGAAATATTTGATAAAAACAGTTTAGAAACTCCAAAAAAGGAAAGCTTTTAAATTTCAATTACAATAGGATTTTTTTAAAAAAAGAATCATCCAAAAAAAATGTACAATTTTTGCAAAAAATCTCACCATTTAATTAAATATTTTCATCATTTTAAGGGTTTCAAATGGAAAAAAAGACAATTTTTATTAAATAGTAAATTTTGTTTAATAATAAACCAATTTTTGTATAAAAAAAATAAATAAAAATACTTAAAATTGTAGGAAATAGTTTGGCCCTTTCCAAGCCCCACTCACATGTTCCTAGAATAATTTTTTTTACAAAACCAGACAGAATTGTGTTGGTCAATCGAACCTTCGATTTATCTTCCTACTTAATTGCGATTATATTGATTTTCAATTAACACCAATTTATAATAAAGGAAAATTTTAAGAAAATTTCTTCTCTTTTGCTAAATAATAAAATTCAAAAATATCTTAACTAGATTAGATAAATGGTCTCCCTCCCTCCTCTCTCATACAGAACTGGTCCGCATTTATTTGGAATATAATAAAATTCAATAATTTTTACAAGAATTTACTAAAAAAAAAATTGAAAATAATATTCACTTTATTAAATTAGGAAAAAATATTCGGAAAAAATGAAGGAAAAAATAGCAACAAAAACCAAAGAAAAAAATTTTATTACCACAAAAAAATGCAATTTTATTTCTGTTCTGTTAAACATTGAATAAACAAACAACCCCATAAGCCCCTGCTGCTTCCCTTCAACAACTCGAATGAGTATGCGCATATTAATTACCCACAAAAAAAAAATACAACTCCATCACCACAGGTGGTTTCTAGAAATAAATGCCCTTCTTTTTAGTGATGAAGTTGATGTGATCATTATTATTATTATTATTATTATTATTATTTGTCTATAAGCCCTCCGATAAGACCCTTTAACCATTCTCATTCAGTAAGACCCTTTAATTGTTCCAGTTTTTTCTGTTTAAAGAAAAAGTTTTGGTGGCGCTTTCTTAATTTTTTTCCAATAATTATTAAACATTTTTTTTATATTTTATTTTTCTTCAATTTTAATCTAAATTTTTATAATTATTTTTTGTTGTTAATAATAAATATTCATCAATCACTCAATTAAAAGCTCTTGTCTGGTCTGCGGGCAATTTCCCCTTCTTTGTATTATCAAAAAAATATTTAATAATATTTCTTATCAGTTAGTACCTTTTTCTCTTATCAATTTTTATGCAGTATTTTTTTTGTACCTTCTTGTATTTATTTAAAAAAAAAATAGATTAGGCTTGTTGGTTGTTTTTTTGGTTGTGATTTCATTTTAATTTTAAACGTGACAGAAATTAAATTTTTAATATTATAAAGAAATTCAAAATTGATTAAGTAATTATTTATTTATAAATTGAGTAATAATATTGTAGAGAGAGAATTTAGGCAATTATTATTTAGCTCTGAAGAATTAATCGAAGGAAAAAACAAAGGATAAATTGCTTTTTTTTACTGATAAATTTTTTAAATTTTTTAATGAATTTTTTGCAGTAACTTTTAAGTTTTTGTTTGATATTTTTTTGTAATTTTCTTTTTGATTTTTCTAATACAATTTTTATATTATGTAGTTCTTCTTCGTCTTCTTTCATAAATTATACAATATTAATGAAAAATTATTTTATAGGCCGTTTTGGGTCCATTACCAGCAGATTTTCTAAGGATTGCAACCGCAAAGGAAATTCAAGAAGCTGCCGATTGCCAAACAGCAATGGCACTCTATCAACAGCAACAAGTCGTATCTCCTTACATGGTTGGTAAATCGAAGTATTTTCTTTTTTGTTAAATTAATTAAAATCATTAAAAAAAAAGGGCAAAAAAGTAAAACAATAAAAAAAAAGTGTAAATGGTAATTTTTGTGTGGATATTTTGGCATTTTTTAAAGTGACTTTAAAATGGAATTTGTCCCATTTTTGGATAGTAAAATTGTTGAATTTTTGTGTGTACTTCGACTGGAAAATAAACGAAATGGAAAGAAAACTATTTTATTTTAAAATAGAAATAGTAAAAAAAAACTATTTTGAAAGCCAAAGAAATTAGAACGAAATACGACCTCTTAACTGACTGACTGACTGATTGACTGCATTTTTGCACTTTAATGGCTTCTGCAGGCCGTCATTGTGCATATTTATTCAGTGTGATTACAGTGGCTTACCAAATTATGATTCTAGTTTGCGCATAAAAAGCCAAACCGTTAAGTTTAGAAAGAGACCACTTTAAATAAGTCGTAAATTAGTGAAATGTATTATAAGTAAGATCCCCAAGGCACATTTATGGCAGCGTCATGATTTTGAGCGCCAAAAAACTGTGAATTTTGTATTAAAAAGTCTTCTTTTTACGAGTTAGAATTTTCTCAAATAACATAAATATTAATATTAAGTGATTTTATTATTAATTTTAATGATTTTTTTTGGTAAAAGTACGAGGTCTGTTCAAAAAGTATCGCGAATTTTGAATTTTCGCGGGTTACGTATATTCGATTTTCGATTTTTTTTGTGGCGTTATGTTGGTACTCATGTCTCTCACTTATACCGACAAGTTCGGCCATTTTGAATGTTCAGTTAATTTTTGACAGCTGCTTTGCTTGCACCTGTTTTGGCTCGTCTTCTAATTGTGCTCAATTTCGACCAAAAACAGCATCGCATTAACATTGCTAAGGAGCTGTTGGACTCTGTCCGCGACAACCCAAATTGCTCCAGAGGGTCATAACTGGTGACGAATCATGAGTTTATGGTTATGACTTGGAAACCAAAGCTCAATCATCCCAATGGAAGCTGCCGCACGAGCCAAGACCGAAAAAAGCGCGCCAAGTTCGGTCGAATGTGAAGGTTTTGCTTACAGTTTTCTTCAATTGCAGGGTCGTGGTGCATCATGAGTTCTTGCCACAGGGTAGAACGGTCAATAAGGAATATTACCTACACGTTATGCGCAAGTTGCGCGAAGCAATCCGGATTTGTGGAAGAATAAAAATTGGCTTTGCACCATGATAATGGCCCTGCTCACGCATCATTGCTTGTGCGCGAATTTTTGGCCAAAAACAACAAAAAGCAGCAGTCAAAAATTAACTGAATATTCAAAATGGCCGAACTTGTCGGAATAAATGAGAGACATGAGTACGAACATAACGCCACAAAAAATCGAATATACGTAACCCGCGGAAATTCAAAATTCGAGATGCTTTTAGAATAGTTCTCGTATGTGTTATAATTAGTTCATTCAGATTCTGTTCAAGATTAGCCATAAGAATTATCCCGTAAAAAAAACCTTAAACTACAAAATTTGTTCAATTTTTTTTTTTCAAATTTTTTTATTTTTTTTTTAAATTAAATGTTTTTTTCCTAATTTTTTTTTGGTTATAAATACTAAAATCCATCTTGGAAAAAATTAAAGGAAAAAAAAGAAATAATCCGTAATTTGCTCATTTTTAATAATAAAACAAACCAAAAAATTATTTCCTTTTATGAACAAAATTTTGTCTTATTTCCAGCCACCAAACATAGTCGGCCGTCTGAGTATAACCGTAGCGCAAGCCAAACTAGTTCGAAACTATGGCCTCCTAACCCGAATGGACCCGTACGTTCGGATTCGTGTTGGCCATTTTGTATACGAGACCCAAACAGATCCGAATGGTGGAAAGAACCCACGTTGGAATCGTGTGATCCATAGCCAATTGCCCGCAGGTGTTACTTCGATATCGCTTGAGATTTACGATGAGTACAGTTTCAAAATGGACGAACTAATCGCATGGGCGGATATAAAAATCCCAGAAGAGGTGACGCGCGGCAAAACCCATGAAGATTGGTATTTATTGAGTGGGAAACAAGGCGACGGACTTGAAGGTTCCATTGATCTTGTTTTAAGTTTTACACAACCCTCAGCCCAAGCTTATGTCTATCCGCAAGTAGCAGCAGCTCCAGTAGTTATGGTACCAAATGTCGCCGGACGACCTTTACCAGTATTTGTAACACCCCAACAGCCACAAGTGGCACCAGCACCACAACCAGCTGCTATTAGTGAAGTCGATTTAAAACTGGTAACAATTTAAGAAAAACAAATATATATTTTTTTAATTTTGAAATAATTTTCTTATTTTAGGTTCAAGAAATGTTCCCGAATATCGATCGAGAAGTTATTAGATCCGTTTTCGAAGCGAATCGTGGCAACAAGGATACAACAATTAATTCCCTATTACAAATGACTGACTAAAAACAAAATTAAAATTAAAAATAGTAAAAAGAAAAAAATGTAAACTTCACCATTATTTATTCTTTTGAATGAATTTTATTTCATTTGTAAAAAATATATTCAGTTCGTACCCTATTTATTCCCATTATTTTTATTTGAAAATATAAACCATAAAAATTCGCAAGTAATTTCGGAAAAGAAAAGAAAACAGAATCAAAATCCAATAATTTAAAAAAACATAACCTTAAAAACTATTGTTAGACCTCAGAATTGATGGGCATTCTAACATCATCAAATAAAATTGAGGTCATGACAAAAGTGTTCAATTCTTAATTTTGATCAAAAAACTTAAATAAATAATAAAGCTCACTCACTACTCACTACTTCCTTCCAATTCTCTTCCACATTTTTCTAATTTTTAATATTATTTTACAAATATTATAACAAAAAAAATTTTTTTTTTGTTGCTCAATGTTTTATTAAATAATAGTTAAAGTTAACATTTTTTTTTTATAAAGATTAAGTCATAAAACAAAAAAAAGCCAAATGAAAATTAGTTTAAAAAAAAAACCAATTTGATGATCGCATTAATTTTAAATATTTGCTTTTATAAGTTTGCTTTTGTAATTATTTTATATTTATTGCCATTCTATTAAATAAAAAAATATATTTAAATTAAGTAAAAGGCATATAAAAATATGGCCAAAAAAAATGATTCTATTTAAAAACCGAAAACTATAAAGGCTCGCAAAAAAATTTATAAATAAATATTCATTAAAAAAAATAAGAAAATTTACAAAAATCCAAAAAGAACTTTATGTAAAAAAAAAATATTTATAATATATAATAAGAAAAAGTAAATAATTATTCTAATAAATAAATTGTATGCTTGATAATTTTTCAATAAAAAAATTATACAAAAAAAATAAAATTACTGTTCGGAAAAATCTTTGCTTTTATGTATGAAAGAATTGGGAAAAATTTGAAAATTTCGATTCTCCTTTGATTACAAAACTCTCTTATTAATTTATAAAAGAAAGATTTTTAATAGAATTTTTATCAACAACAAAAATTATATCCCAAAACGTCTGAAAGTTATCATCTCTAAAGGGTCCTAAATTTTAGACATTTAAAAAAAATGGAGTTTTCGAAAAATTTTAAATTTGTTTAAAAATTATTTCGATTTTCGAAATTTAATGAAGACTGGCGGAAAAGTCCTAAATTCTTCAGGATTTCCAAATGACTTTTAAGCTTACCTTTGCATATAATATTTTAATTAACCTAAGCAAACCACGATTTTTTTTATACCGCTGACTGTGTCATAATCACGTGAGAACTTTTCTGATACAACGAAAATTGAAGGATGTTCAGGAGGCTTTAAACCAGAGAAACATACGCAATTTAGCTATTCAAATGTTCTTTAAATCCAATAGAAAAAAAAAATTTGGTATTACAAATTCTGCACTTTCAAGAAAAATAATTCATTCCACTTTATATCCAAGTGACCTTAAGATTGTGATCCTGTAAGTATTTTGTAGGAAATTTTCATTAAAGTCTATCCATCACCAGTGAATATTTAAAGAAAAAAAAAAATATATATCAAATAGCCAATGAAAGAAAATAACCCAAAAAATACTCCTTTATATTGTTTATAATAATAAGAAAATTTAAGGACTAAATTCCATTTTTTCATATTTTTTTTTGTCGATGAAATAAAATGTTTAAAAAAATATGCGGTGGCCCTAAACATACACATATGATCGTTGTCAACATTTGTTTTATATAAAACTAGTCCAAAATACACTTATTCCGATTGGTATCTAAACAATAAGACTAGGTAAATAAAATAGGAGGCATTCTGAAAAAATTAACCAATTTCGAATGTAGTATATGGCAATTGACTGAACCAAGTACATTCGTCTAATCATTTATGCTGGGTGAATTTCGTCATAAATAACAAAAGGCAAATGTGTACACGTTCGTATTAGAAAATCGAAACGAATGCATTTTCTAAATAATTCAACTTGTTTAGGGACACACATTCAGTAAATTCCAGTATATTGTCGACAAGTGAGTGTACGTAAATATTATCCTGTCTGCCATTTCACAAGTTCATGTCCTCGCACGTTTATGGGAAAATGTTAAGCTAATGTTTGTGTGCAAATATATAAATTGGCATTTTTATAGTACATACACATACATACATACTTAGTATAAAGCGGCACGATAAAAAGCTTTTAGCAGAAAAAAAACTATTTATGCTATCGTTACGAGTGTAGTCTAATAGAAAGTAATACAATCTATGCGAGCATCGATAATGTAGACAGAGTATTCTCGTCTACCAACAGCTATGAATTCTATAGTAAACCACTCAAGGATTTACAATTTACTTTCAGGACTTAATAAAAAATTTATTTCATTTCCAGTTAAAGAGAATCCGCCCTCATATTTACAAGCGGACTTATCCATTCCACCTAAGAATCTACGTTTCCAATGGAAATCAGCAGCTTTTCACGAAATATTTTTCCATTTATATAGACGACTTCTTTAAAATACAATTACAAACTTTTTTGTTGTCAAACATTATTTGAAAAGTTTTTTTGTTTTTTTTTTTACCAAAAATTTGTTACACTTTTGTTAAGGATTTGTTTTTATTTTTGAAAAATTAAATCATTTGGAAAATTGTATTTAATAATACTTAATAACAGCTTTCAATGTTTTAATTTAAGAGTTACGTATATTCGATTTTCGATTTTTTGTGGCGTTATGTTGGTACTCATGTCTCTCACTTATGCCGGCAATTTCGGCCATTTTGAATGTTCAGTTAATTTTTGACAGCTGCTTTGCTTGCACGTGTTTTGGCTCGTCTTCGATTTTTGCCCAATTTCGACCAAAAACAGCATCGCATTAACATTGCTAAGGAGTTGTTGGACTCTGTCGGTGAGATCCCAAATTTGGTCCAGAGGGTCATAACTGGTGACGAATCATGAATTTATGGTTATGACGTGGAAACCAAAGCTCAATCATCCCAATGGAGGCTACCGCACGAGTCAAGACCGAAAAAAGCGCGCCAAGTTCGGTCGAATGTGAATGTTTTGCTCACAGTTTTCTTAGATTGCAGGAGCATGGTGTATCATGAGTTCTTGCCACAGGGTAGAACGGTCAATAAGGAATATTACCTGCAAGTTACGCGAAACAATCCGCCAGAAACGCCCGGATTTGTGGAAGAACAAAAATTGGCTTTTGCATAATGATAACTCCCCTGCTCACGCATCATTGCTTGTGCGCGAATTTTTCGCCAAAAACAACATACTAATAATGCCGCAGTCACCGTATTTCCTAGATCTGGCGCCCTGTGACTTTTTCTTATTCTCGAAACAGATTCTTTGATCCATTTTTTGGAATTGGTAAAAATCGAAGACGAGCCAAAACACGTGCAAGCAAAGCAGCTGTCAAAAATTAACTGAACATTCAAAATGGCCGAACTTGCCGGCATAAATGAGGGACATGAGTACCAACATAACGACACAAAAAATCGAAATTCGAATATACGTAACCCACGGAAATTTGAAATTCGCGATACTTTTTGAACGGACCTCGTACCTCAATATTTTAAAGGGAATTTTTACGTTCACAACAACGTTCAACTCGAACATTTTTATACCTTTCACAAAATTTCAAATTTTTAACAAAATTTCCACATATTGTATGTGCACTTCGATGAGATAACCGAGGATGCAAATAAATTAAGCCCAACCATTTTTATGCATTTCCAATTATTTCCATATAAAAATTATTAAACATTTTCGGTTTAAGTTTTTCAACTAAATTAACAGAAGAGTAGTCACATTACTTTCATACTTTATCAAGGGAAACCTACCCATTTATACTTTAATATAAACATGATTCCACAATATGACAAAGTACGTTATTTGGGATTTTACCTGGACAAGAGATTAACATGGAACCCTCATACTAGACTAAAAAGAGTTGAAGCTGACAGATATTACCGCCAACTTCTTAGACTACTGGACATACGCTCGAAACTAACAATCAAAAGTAAACTTTTACTATACAATATTTTGACATATGGAATTGAACTTTGGGGTTCAACGAAACGTTCCAATTCCTATTGTATCCAGACCTTACAATCCAAGATCCTCCGTAAAATTGTTGAGACCTCCTGTTATGTTCGCAACACCGTAACACATCGTGATCTAAATGTTCCCTTTGTTCAGGACCTGTGCATTTCCCGCTATCAAAAATTTCACTCCCGTTTATCCTATCATTAAAATCCACTTGTGAGAGAATTGTCCTAAACTGCCCTCCCCGGTAAAAACTCATCGGAGACTTAAGAGACAATGGTCTAGAGATTTTCTAGTGGAATCTAATTTCCGTTAGTTGGAGAAACACCGATTGGTGTTTACTTCCATTTCATGATGCACAATATTGTAAATTAAAATATTATATAAATCTGCTTATTAAATAATTGTTGTTGCAGATAAAAAAAAAGATTTTCAACATTTTTACAATTTAAGATAAATTTCAAAAATTTCATTTGTGATAATCTGAATAACAAAACTTAGCTTAATAATTTTAACAATTTTTTGAGAATTTTCGCGATAATTTCTATACAAAAACTATCAACATTTTAGAAATAGCCGAAATTATTAAAAAAAATATTTAAAAGACAATTTTAACAAATCTAATTTTTTGAATGTATTTTAAAATTTTTAACAATATGAAAAGTGCCTAATCTCAAGTATTTTTGGGGGTTTCAAAAGTGGTAAATATTCTAATTGCATGTTACACAATCTCGTAAAAATTTTTGTACAACATTTTCTTACGAAAATAATTTATTTTCGTAAATTTTCTTACCTTTTACAAAATTTTTATTTGAATTTTCATTAGTTTTCCTAATTAAAATTAATAGATTTTTATTTAAAACAAGTCCCTTTGTTTTTGATGGTTAATTTAATAAAATTAGCGCTTTAGATTTTCATCAATTTTTTTAAAATATTTCCATTTGGTTTCCATTAGAAAATTTTCAAATTTCTATATTTATTCAAATTTTTTTTTTTTTAATTTTAAATAATTTTTTTATTTTTTTATGTTAAATTACCAAAAAAGCAAATATCGATTCCCAAATAGACTGGAAAATTTCCAAATTATAGAAATTCAAAAAATTTGTCTTCTATCAAATATTCACTGAGAAAAAAAACCATAAATTATCTTAAGGATTATTTTGCCCTTTTATGAAATAATTCCATTCAAATTTTCATACAATATAGTGAAAAAAATTTTAGTAAAAATACGGTTAATAAAAACAATATGAAAAAATAACAAAATTCACTTAGAAATCATCATGATTAATGAACTATAATCACTCACAAAACTCCTTCCGAAAGCAACAACGACAAATTCTACATTCAGTAACCTAAAAATAAACAGCCCTTTTTGAGTGATAGTCATCAGTCCACAAGTGTTGGTGATATACTTTAACTGAAAACATCTGTTCCCTGAAAATATATCATCAATTATGTAATGAGAATTAAAGTCCCATGCTAATGGTAATATCCACTGGCAAAAAAAAAAAAAAACTCAAAAAGTATATTATTAAATTTAATTGTATCTCCCCTCATTGTTGAGTTAAAAATATAATTTTTAACAATATGAAAAGTGCCTAATCTCTTATCATTTATGCTAAGAGGAAATTATTATTGTTTATATAAAATATAAATAACATTACTGATATTTTAGATTGTACAAGTAAAAATTACTTGCAACATAGTTGTTGAAAAAAACAACTTACAAATTTGAGCTACTAGCACACAAACTAAAGGACTAAGAAATAAGTTACGACAAACTTCAAAATACACTGGCAAAACTGTTAAAATAACTGATAATAGCACCTTTGACCCATTTATAAGTACAATTTATCAAATCTAAATAAAAGTATACCAACAAAAAACTGGTCTCACTCTTTCACCATTTACCTAGAAAATTTTCTCACATTTAACCTTTTTCAAAATTTCATATTCCATGTTTATTATTATTTCGAACGGAATTTTGTTCAGTCGAATGATTCGGGGTTCCTGTTCTTTTTAATTGAGTCAAATTCACGTGTACAGACCAGTATTGTCCATTGCACATATTAGCGTGCTAGTCGGTATACCTGAGATAGACTATAGCCCATTTAGTCCACGGTATAGCAATTAATAAAAATTTTAAAAGTATCTGACAGGTGTGCCAGTCAGCTATGTACAAACTTTACACATGGTCTGGTGGTGTAGGTCACTCACAATTAATAACAACATTTTGCCTCTGTTACCGGCTCTTCTCCCCTAGAATGTGAGTTCTCGAAGACCTGGAGGCATTATCCACAATGTCCACTTTACTCATCAAGTCAGGCCATTGAGTTGAGTCAGTCAGCCGTCGTTCAACCAAATACAGAAATTTATTCAAGATACACAAATGCAACCATACAAACCATATTATTCACATGGGCTTATAGGTAGGTACATACACTATCCAACGCCTCCGCAAATTTAATTTCCATTTTTTATTCACTTTTCAAAATAAAAACTCATGCAAATAAGACAGCAACATTTTTAGACTTATTTCATCTGAGATACATTCGACTAATGAGAATGACTCATATTTGGACTGCAAAGAATATTCAGAAGTAAAAGTAATTTTTTTTCATATAAGGCAAATAAATTAATAAAAATTTGCCAACAATCATGACAAAAAAATAGTCATGATAAAATATCACGAAAAATGGTAAGTAAAGTGTATTTATTCTGGGAAAAAATGGGGAAAATGAACAGTTTTCCAGGGAATCTTTAAAAATTTTTACATATTATATTGTTGTGTTCTGAATATCAACATATGCTTATATAATTTTATTATGTCACCAAATATTACTCTGTCAATGTTTTGCTACATGTGACAACTTATAAATATTACAGTTGAAACTAAAAAAAAAACATTGTAGATAAATCGCTGAAACATGCACGCCTGATATCCAAAAACATTCCTAATTTTTTTAAAATGGCTGCTAGAAAGCGATTTTACTTTCGAATCCACCTAGTGTTAGGTGGTGTCATTTAGTTTTTGCCAAATTGTGTGAGTTGTTGTTGCACTAATAATTGACATTTCAGTCGAAAATTTGACTAAAAATATAATAAAAGCAATGGCTTAAAATAATTATGATTTTGTAGCTTTAGAATTGGAGCGCCTGGTATGTCAAATGGTTTCGTGAGTTCGATCGAATACAGAGCTCTCTCTCTCTCTGTCTCTCTCTCTCTCTCTCTTTCTCTCTCTCTCTCTTCAGTAAGGCAAATCTCGTACTATCCATTTGTCTGGAAATTTATCCTGATTGTTATTATTGCCCGGATATTTTTCTGCCGATCAAAACGACGACGGTTGCAAAAGCTTTGGCAAGAAGTATACAATGACACCACAAAAAAATCACCATAAATCCACCAATTTCCAAATTAAAAATTTTGCATCCTATTTTCTGAAAAACTGCGCGCCTAGTGTAAAATTTCAATTTTGCATTAAATTTTGTACCAAAATTTCGAGGACTTTAAATAAGTTTATACAAAGAGTAGAGAAAACATTTTTTTCGGAATTGATTACTCAACAAATTTCATCCTAATTGGTCATATTTTCCATTCACAATCAATTAAACTTTTAATATCCTTAAAAAAATCGTCCTTTTTATATCGCGAAACAAATTTTAATGAAATGAAAAATAAAATTTTTATTATTTTTCGATTTTTCCGTAAATGTTTTTTAAAGAAATTAAGTCCTGACAGAATATTGTTCTCCGAAGTCCGCAACGATACCATAAAAAAAAATTGTAAAAATCCGCCATTTTTCTAATGGAAAACAAATTTCAAAAGCAAATGGACAATTTTTGCTTTATATTTTCTAAAAAAAAACTGGGCGCTTATAGAAATTGTTCTTTTGCAACAAATTTTGTGGTTTACAGGAATCGTCCTTTTACGGATGGAATTCCTTCACATTTTACCCTAATTGATCATATTTCCCATTCATAATCAATTAAAGAATTATAAAATATTTTCCTGAGTTTGCGTAATGACACTATACGAGGTCTGCTCAAAAAGTATCGCGAATTTTATGTTTTTTTTCAAAAATTATTTATTTATTTATGAATATCTATTTTGTCCCCTTCAAAGTTTTCCCCACCAGATATTATACACTTGTGCCAACGTTTTTTCCAATCCTCAAAGCACTTCAAAAAATTGATTTTACGATCTTGTTCAGCTCCTCCTTTGATGCCGTCTTTATCTCCTCAATCGTAACGTAACGTCGTCTTTTCATGGGGCTCTTCAGTTTCGGGAATAAGAAAAAGTCACAGGGGGCCAGATCTGGGGAATACGGTAGCTGCGGCATTATTAGTGTGTTGTTTTTGGTCAAAAATGGCAAAAGACAATTTTTGTTCTTTCACAAATCAGGGCGTTTCTGGCGGATTGCTTTGCTCAACTTGCGCATAACTTCCAGGTAATATTCCTTATTGACCGTTCTACCCTGTGGCAAGAACTCATGTACCACGCCCTTGCAATCAAAGAAATCTGTAAGCAAAACATTCACATTCGACCGAACTTGGCGCGATTTTTTCGGTCTTGGCTCGTGCGGCAGCTTCCATTGAGATGATTGAGCTTTGGTTTCTACGTCATAACCATAAACCCATGATTTGCCACCAGTAATGACCTTCTGAAGCAAATTTGGGGCGTCACGGATAGAGTCCAACTGCTAATTAGCAATGTTAATGCGATGCTGTTTTTGGTCGAAATTGAGCAAAAATCGAAGACTAGCCAAAATACGTGCAAGCAACGCAACTGTCAAAAATTAACTGAATATTCAAAATGGCCGAACTTGTCGGCATAATAGAGAGACATGAGTACCAACATGACGGCATAAAAAATCGAAAATCGAATATACGTAACCCGCGGAAATTCAAAATTCACGATACTTTTTGAACAGACCTGGTATAGAAGAAGTCCTAAAATAAATCTTCCTTTTTATAATGCAAACCAAATTTTAATAAAAGAAAAAAGAAAATTTTTATTATCCCCAAAGTTCCCTAAAGAAATAAATATCTGACAGAAAGAACATTTTCCACAGAAGCAAGATGAAAAGAGTTGCGAAAGCTTTGGCCAAAAATCCACCATTTTATTAATGAAAAACAAATTTCAAAAGCAAATGGACAATTTTTGCCTTATACCAGATTTTCTAAAAAAGTGGGCGCTTGGTCTTCAGTGCAATTTTCGTGTACTTTTGCAACAAATTTTGTGGTAATTTTTTCCAGTTATTATTTGCAGTGCTTAGTTCAGGCTGTCAATTGTATGATATACTATAAGGAAATTTATAGAAATCATGCATTTTATTCTACTTGGTCATTTTTTCCATTCCGGGATAAATTAAAGTATTATAAAATTTTTATTTCTCTAAGTTTGTGCAAGGACCATATGTAAAAATTTTACGTAAACATAATCCTTTTCACATTGGAAAACAAAATTTATAATATATTGTAATATAGTATTTTTTTCCCAAAAACCTGATTTTTATAATTGGATAAAGGATATTGCTGACTTATTAAATTACATATAAAAAATTAGTTCCAATTTTTCCTACATTTATTCCTTTTGACTGTCAGTTATCCTGATTTCACCTAATTTTACTCAATTATTTGCTTCAGTTATTTTCAAGTTCCAGTTGGACTGTCATTGTCACTATTTTTGAAAATATTTTCCATTCCATACCGCAAGGATCAATCATCTTTTCTATTTGAATCTACAAATTTAATACAGACTCACTCACTAGGTATAATTTTTTCCCATTATATTCTTATAGTTATTCCACTATTGAGTAAAAAAAACAATAAAATGAAAAGAAAATAGTTTCATAATTATTCCTTACTTGAAAAAATAATTACGACAATTTAATTTAATAAGTTTTAGACCACCAAAAGTATTTTTTAAATAAAAGTTTTTAAAACAAACAAACAAAAACAGTTTTTAAAAACTTGTTATTATTTAAAACTATTCCCAAAAATTACTGAAAATTTACTGAGTAGCAAAATCCTAAAAAAAAAGATTGACTTCCAATTATAATTATCGTTCTTGTTAGCTTAAATAAATTATTTTAGAAAGGCACCGAACCTTTTACAGCGCAACTTACTAATTTTATAGTATTTTCCATCTGACTTCTATTTTCAAAACGCTGCCAACTAACAATCATACAATTAACCACTTTTTTCAAAATTGATTAAAAAAGTATTCCTTCAAGAAATTTTCTTTGTAATTTTAAGGCAATAAAAGTAAACAAAAATTGATTTAAATTTGTTCACTTTACAAAAATTCACATAAATGGTAAAATCAATTTTATTCGATTCAACAATTGTAATTTTTTTTTGAATAGAATTGCCATCATTATCATTAGTAGTACTAAAAGTTTTCAACTTCAAATAAGGCAAGTTTACTTGTCCATTTTAAGCTCTTGAATAATTTACAAAAGTAATTTTATGATAAAAAGTTTTTATAGTGCAATTGGGAGTTTTAAAATAAGGTGAATAATTCTTAATAATTTAAGATGGGTTTATTTACCCCTCGAGATTATAGGGGAATCTGAAACTAGAACAAATTTTGTTTGTTCTTAAAGTTTCTAAAAAAAGTAAGAAAATGGCATATTTAAATCGTTGGAAAATTATTAAATTGGTAAACTTGGATGTGAAGCACACTTGGAAGATTTTATTTAAAATCACCTAAAATTATCCTGGAAATTATTTAAAAATATAGTTTTTAGTATAAAGCAGAAATCAGATCCTTGATACAAAAATTATCTGTCATATGAATTGGAAAAATACTTTTAACTACATTTTCATCGTCCATTAAGATTTCGGACTAAGAATATTATTTAAAAATTCCATAATTATCCAAATATATGATTAAAAAATAATCAAAGTCTAAAGGTGTAAACAAATCTATTTTCAAAAAATCAAAAAAAAATTCATTAGTTCTAAGATTTTTGGAAATTATTGTTAAATCATTAAGACCCTATAGCAACTTCTCCGAAATCATAAAACAATTAGTGAATGTTTGCATTTAGCGTTGAGATATTCAAATAATTATTAATTGTTTTTATTTATCTAACTTATAGATGAAATTTAAGTTTAAACGACAATAAGACCTCAATACAATCATCAGATCCTTTTACTTAGATCAATTTCCAAAGGATTACAAAAGTGTAAAAATTTCTAACACAGTTGCATAATTCATGAACTTTCATTTAACTTTTTTGAGACAGCATAAAATCCTACGAGCGCATTAACACCCAGAAGCTCAAATAAGATCCATGGGCACTTTGGGACTTTGAAATTATACTAAAGGGATCCAGGATACAAAAACCGACTTAACTAAAAGTCTATGAATTTTTAATACAATGAGTAAAAGTTTTATACCCAAAAAAAGCTACTAGAGTTTAAATTCTTTGCATGAGGTCCTAATTTTTAATTTCTAGATTTTAAATTCTCTACAAACAAATATTTTTTATTTGTAGAAAATTTAGAATCTAGAAATTAAAAATTAGGACCTCATGAAAAACTTTATAGAAATAGTATAAATAAAATTTATAGAAATAGTATTCGCCATATTGAAGATTTAAAACTTCAATATGGCGAAAACTATTTCTATAAATTCTAGGTTTTCGAACCTAAATGGCATAAATAAGGTAATTTTAAACTTGGAATAAAACAAATTCAAAGCAAACAAATAGTCAGAAAATAGTTTGGTAAATTTACAAAGCAATTTTCCGGCCACAAAAACTTTTAAATAAACGAAAAACAATTTCTAAAATTAAAAACTACTCTAACGAAAGCATCGACTTTTTTTTGGCTTTTACTGTAATATGTTATCTTAATATCTTACAAAAATGAAAATCTTTTGCTCAATATACTCTCTATTAAATGAGCAAATTCGCTCATACCTGACCACTTTGGAGGAAAATACTCCCCGTTTTATATCAGTTCTAACACAACTTTTTTTACTAATGGAAAATTGAGAGAGAAAATGTTTTCAATATGACAGACGAAACACTCCCAAGAACTGGGGAAACTTGCCCTCTCCCTCATCAGGTGGATAGTTTATTAATAAATAAATAAACAAAATTTTTAAAGAGACAATAAGAGAAGAAAATTTTTGAGAGAGCCCCAAAAACACCTGACAGTCCAAATATCTTTTGTGTTTACATTTGTTACTACGACTTGTTACTGTGACGTTAACCACCCAGTCAGTGTATCTGGCCCGTGTTTCTCGGTACGTTCTAATTTCTGACTCATATTGTATCGAAGCACATTCGCATATCTCCCACCTGAAATTTGTATATCCCACCTGCAATTTATATAATAGTTTTTCGATTGTGCTTGTAAGGTTTTCTTAAACTACTTCTCCATTTTCTCCTATTACTACTTTTCCCCTTTTAACTAAAAATTTTTGTTGTTGATTTACTTAAATGGTGTGACCCCCCTTCTACTAAAAATCAGATGAGAGCAAATTCGATCACTTTTATTTTCTTTATTTCATATGCAAAAAGTCGTACTGCCTTTTGTTATTGGGATAGTGTGCGCATGAGTTTGAAACGTCAAATTTGGGGACCACGATGGAAGTAAGCAAAATCGACAGACCAGAAAACGTAAAATTCTCAGTCGAGTACAACTTACTCAAGGTGGGACATGATAATGATGATGTTGATGATGATGATGATGATGTGGGGCTGATTCCATAAATGATATTATGGACGTATGTACACACTGAGAATAACAAATACCATGGCATATTTTCAATTTCATTCTCAATTTTACGAATAGTGTTCGTAGACATTTGGGCAACTAGTACTAGTACCACAGTACCAGTGTCAGTGGAACCCCTCCTTTTCACCTTATGTTACGATTACCAACGAAATTTCCCCCTTTTACGTCTTTGGTATTTCGACTATATTTTCGCTTTTCGTAATTGACTAGTTGGATGGTTGGGTAAATATGCTATTGTGGAACGATGCAGGGAGGGGTGAGTTTTGATGGTGAATAAATTTCTTAATCGTCAAACGATGAGAGAACAACCCGGGAGCACACGAATTCCAATACAATCGTCAGTTTGGAGCGCACTTGACATGGGAAGTGTTGGTCAAAGTCGAGTCGAATCGAGTTCGAGTTGAATCGAGGCGAGTCAGTGCAGCTTTTCATTATCGAGCGTGAGCTTTCGCGTGCAAAATCTTCCGAAGACGTCGTATTTTTCCTAACTTTTCTCTTCTCGTTTTTGTATTTTACCCATAAAGGATATTCGTCTTTTCATCAGTTTTTTTATTCAATATTAATTTCTATTTAAATAATTTTTCGTAAAGAATATTTTATAAATTTTCAACAATAATACGGAATTACTTTCTGTTAAGTTCGTATCTTTGAGTAAATTCGCGCGTTGTTTAAATTCGGATACGATAATTTTATTTCCATTTAAACAAGGAGGTGTCCAAAAAAATTCGACGTAGGATTAACAAGTGTTACAAGTGTTTCTGACGAGTTTGATGGTTCGATTGAATATGACTACGCATTGAAGGACAAGTAGAATCCTTTCTATTTTCATGGATAATCTTCATGTAATTTTTTTAGTGTTTTGAAATTGTCAACAAATTTTTTTAATAATGTTTATGAAAATAATCCCGTTTTTAATCAGAAAAATTCTCTAGAAATATAGTGTTTTGCTAAAAATTGGCTAAACAAATATTAAAAAAGTCAACAAATTATCAAAAAAAAAAAATTACATCATTTGATAAGAGGTTTTTTTAAATTTGAAAACAACCTATGTATCTAAAATTTTCATATTTTTCACAATTGTTATTAAAAATATATGAAAAAAAAGAAAAACTTTTAAAAATCATGAAAAAAAATTATTTTTTATAGAAAAATACATTTAAAATAGTGTCGGCTTTTTGTTTTCTATTAAAATCTAAACAAAAATAATAAATATTTTTGTAAATTTATTTTCAAAAAAAAAAACCGTTTATAACCAAAATTATTTAATAGTCCAGAGCATTGTAATCTAAGTTTAGTGAAAAGTTTCACTCTTGTGAGGCTTTTAAACCCTTTTAGGCCTAGGTCTTAAAATTTGAACCCAATCATGACTATTTTATATTTTTTTAATTCGTTTTTAGAAAACGAAAATTAAAGGTGCTAATAGCTATGAAAACTTATTATTGAATGAATGTCCATCAAATATTGTATTAAATTTCATTAATTTTATATTTAAGAAATATTAATTACATTCCATATATGCAAAAGATTTGCTTACAATCGACATAAAACAATTTTATTTTAAAAAAAATAAACTTCACTGTTGAAGAATAAAAAAATTAAATATTAGATTTTTTTAGTGCAGTTTATTTTTTAAAAAAGTTATCAAACACAACAAACCATTTTTGGATTAAAAGTTATTTTTTTGCCACAAAAAATTTCCTAAAAAATTAAAAAACAAAAAAATATTTAACAAAAAATTGTAAAAATGTTTTTTTTTAAAAACCAATTATTTTAATATAATTAAAAATGCATTTACACCCGCCAAAACCCTATTATAGATTAGCGATAGTTTCAATTTTTATATACCAGCCAATTATGTTTATAAACAATTGGAGAATGTTTATAAACATTTGTGTCACAAAGTCAAACCGAATTTTCATTTGTAGATTCAAAAAATGTCAATCAAAATAATATTTTGCAAAAAAGTTTTATTAAAAAACATAAATTGTTTATAACATATAAAATAAAAACAATTAAGGCATATTGGATTGATTTTCGGGAATTTATGAAATTCAAAATTTGTAACAACAAAATTATATCTATTTCAACCTTTACTACTCAATTAAGGGATATCTAAATATATTTAATATGAAAATTCAATTTGATTAATTTTTATTTAAATAAGAGAGTAGTACATATATGACTTGGGAAAGTGGTATATTAGTATAATGGCAAACATATTTTTGTTTAAAATTTTATGTAAGTAAACAGAAAATACAAATCCTTTTTCTATTATCATTAATTGAAAAAAAAACTCGGATATGGGACAACCTAGATCCAAAATATATCTTCAAATATATTTTAAAAAAAAAACCATATTCTTAATTTTTCTGTTAATTAGCAGAAATTTTGTAAAAAAAAACTAATAAAATATTACAAAAATATTATCTAAATAAACAATATTGAAAATTCATTATGAGTACACGCTTTTGGCATATGAAAAATACCGGAAAAGACCGGAAGCCAAACTTAAACAAAAATAGCAAAAAATGTAATGTAGCGTTAGAAATAAAATTATAACTGGGGATCATAGACCAGAGACCTATGGACTGACTCATTGATTTGTAGAGAAAACTATTGAAAACCACATCACGAAACCAGATGAGAAGGTGGCGACAGCGGTTGGTTGACTTGTTCATTTTCTGTAAAACATTTTTTTATTCCATTTTGATTACGTCGCGCTTTGGAATTATTTCGATTCGATTGTGTAATATTTGCATTGAAATCCATCAATCTAATTTTGTTATGTTATGTTATCAATTAAAATGAATTCAAGCAAAAACACCTAAGTTAGCGATTAATTACCAACAGTAGATACATATAAACCAAATGATATGGAACCGTATGGCATTTGTTCGGTATTATCTGATAACAGTCCCCCTTGAATGTTCGTACATATACAAGACCACGCAGAATATAAGGATAACCTTCCCCTAGTTTTGAATAATACGTTTAGCCTTCCCCCAGTTTTTATCAGTTTTTATCAAAGGCTCAGCGATTGTCTGTTGTGAACAAGAAGCAACAGCGGATATGACAAACAACTCCTTCGGGTATTGCCTTCTGTTTTTTTGTTTTTAGTTATTTTTTTTGTGGGGTTACATACAGCCTGTGACGCATCTGCAACTATGCAATTAGGCTAGAAACCTTCTATCCCGTCTGGATGGTCATCAACCCAGCCCAACCTGAATAGTAATATTTGGAATAAACCAGACCAACTGTCTAAGCGATAAAATACTCGTCTGTTCACCTTAATGTCGGAAAGGTAGTCCAGACTATCGCCTACCCATTCCTGCAGAGCACTTCTTCCCAAAAAAAAACCATACCTTCGGGTACATGACATGCACGATATCTTCCAGTCACACCTGATTAACTTTGTCGTCGACTTGCATATGTACAAGGTGTAGTAGCCTTCAAATGCACCATAGTCAGTCACAGTCTCAGTCCGACTATGACTTTGAACAAAAGTGTCTAAGCGGACTTGCTCTTGGCCTGTTTGCTATTATCTGTGTTGCATATACACCTGTGCACATTTTTGTATTTATTACCTATTTTTATCTGTTTTATTTTTGTTTTTGTTTTTTTGGACGGTATTGTATCTGTTCGTACAACCATTGTATGCCTACTAATTACTCTAGATTCATATATTCTTTAGTGCAACAACGATTTTGAGTGCGCATTCATGTTAGCATTTTTCTGTGTTAACATTAGTGAAAAATTTTTACAATCAAAATATTCACTTGTGCATTACGCGTAACACGCAATTTCGTGATAATTATTAAATGGAAAATAATAAAAAATACTAAATCAAATCACATTAAATATGCTTCCAATATGGTCATTAGTTTTGTTTTCTATTGAAAAGTGAAATTATTAGTTATAATGAGAGGGTAGAAAAGACGAAAGCAGTAAATAAATCTTTCGTATCTCTTCACAAACGTCCTAATTATTTTATAGTGAATTTATTCATTTAGTAATTTCTCATTATTATTCAAGGAGGCATTTCAGTCTGTTTACTAAGATAATAATACAGATTGAATAAAGAAAATAAGAGTGATTTGGAAAAATTTCAATCGATATTTTTATGTAAATTAATAAAAGAAATAATAATTGAAGCAAAAAGTAAAAGTGCAAAAAATTTACAGAAGATAAATTTTGTAATAAAAATAAATCACTTTTGTTAAGGCACTACTAAAATTACTCTAAATATGATGTATCCTTGCATAGAATATTATTAAAAATATTCTTAATATGTTAATGGCTGCTGTCAAGCTGTTCTGGATACTATCGGTGCTCATTTGATCGCCGAAGTTAAGCAAGACTGGGTGTTGGAACTTAGATGGGCGACCGTTTTTGTAAATAGTCTCTAAATGGCCATTAGTGCCGTAGAGCTAACAATTCACATTTCAATACTAATATAAATTGAAATAATATCAAACAAACAAACAAAAACAAATAAAATTGTATTAAATAACATATTTTCACATTGATTTTCTTCAGTATTTTTTAACACAATTTTTAAATCCCTTTTTTTGCTAGAATTCTTCTTCAAACTACGGCCATTAGTGTCGTAGTTTGAAAAAAAATTGTTTTTTTTTTGGAATTTTCACATTTTAAGTTGAATTTTTTAACAAAAATCGATTTTATCAGAAATAAATAAGAATTTTCCTACTGTTTTAATAAAATAAAAGAATTTGCATTAAAATTTTATATAAACAATTTTATTCTCATTTCGATCAGAATTAAGAATATCTCTTTTTGATATCATTTTATGAATCCTGTCAACTTATTTTTTTTATAAGTTTTTAACAGAATAAGCACTACTTTCGTATCAATCGAACATTTTACAAAATTTGATATTTATAGTTATTCAAATATATTTTTTTTTTAAATAAAACACTATAAAAAACTTATTATTTAACTTTGTATTTTAGGAAACTCGATTAAAATATATAGTTTCTCAGTTTAAATTGAGTATATTTTTACTTTTTCCTTTTATTGCTAATAGTACAAATTCAGGATTTAAAATTTCAAGAATTTTTTAAAAATATAAATAAAAACACTTTTGCAATATTTTTTCGAAATTATCAAAAATAATTTGTAGTTAAGCTTAAATAATTAATAATAATTAGTAGATTTCATAAAATTTGCTTAAAAAGGATTTTTTTTTTTATAGTTTAAAAAAAAATAAGTTTAAATTTATAAAAGAAACTTAATTTTTAATAAAAATCCGGTATAAAATTTTTCTAAAAAACTAAAGAGAAAAAGGTTCGTTTGCTACAAAAAAAATTTGGACATCATCTTTCGTTAAATAGCCTGATTTGCCAAAGAGCTAAAAATTTACATTTCATAATGAATATTACTAAAAATAGACTTAATAATAAGAAAAAAGTTATGAAAAAATCAACAATAAAATTAGGAAAAATTACCAATTAAATTTGATTACACCTGGAATTATTATAAATACAGACTTGATAGTTCCATTCAAAAACTTGTAATTTTTATATTTAAAAAAAAATCTCAACTAAAGTTAAAAGCATTTTTTCTCACGTAAATTAAAAAATTTCCAAAATAAAATTGATATGATTTTTGAAGACTGTTAATTGGTATCTCAAAGCAATAAAATACTAGTAATAATAAAATATTAAATAGGAAATGTTGCTAATCTAGTGAAAAGTAAATCTGCAGTTTTCCTAAAATTAGTAAGAAAATTTTACAAAAAAAAACGAATAGCAACAAAAAAATCATAAAGATTTTCTCATAGTATGTCCATACTCATTTAGATACTTCTATTATTAAAAATCTTCTAATCTTCCCACAATAATAGAGCTTCTATTATTCAATAAATATTCTAATTTCCGTTTCCTCAAAAAAAGTGTCTATTTTGAATAATATTTAATCTATTTTTTTGGTGTGTATGTGTTTTTTGTGGTCTTGAATATATGCCATTTTAGATTTTAGAAAAAGTGCGTTTTTATTAAATTTTCCTTTTGTGTTCTATAATATTTTTAGTGTAGGTGCTGTTTTTGGCGTGGGAAAAATATTATTTCGCCAATAAGAAAAAATATATTAACGTAAATAAACGTAAACAATTTATATTGTACGACATTTGGTTTAGTGCTATTATAAAAAAAAGGTGTGTTTTCTGCCTTTAGTCCTTTCCCTATTTAGTGTATGTATACACATTAAGAGCAGCTGTCACTGAAAATACGTACACAACACAAACTATAAGCAACTAAAGGTAAGTTTTTATATTTAATAATCGTTATTTTTGTGTTAGCAAAATTATTTACAGATACTTAATCTCAAATAATTAGAAAAAAAAAATTTTCAAAATACCTTCCGCCTTATTGTACCATTTTTTTATAAATGCTTCGTTTTCTGGTTTAGTCCTATTTTTATACATATTTACCTTTTTCTCTTGCTACAAGGATGAAAAAGTATATGCTTATTTTGTTAACATTTTTTCAAGTTAGATTATTCAATTGTGAAAACAGATGGAAACTTTTTAAATTAAATTTAAGTTTTATACAAATGGTAATACATTAAAATGAAAAGATTTTTTTGTCAGTTTTGCTTATTGTATTTTTGTTAAATGACGGTTATTCAACAAAATGAAAATAATTTGTTTCAATAAAATATTAAGCAATAACGAAAATGTGGACTTATTAAATCGACATACTTATAATATCAAAGATGGCATCAATAAATTGTAAAATAAATATTTTTAAGTATGGATTAAGGCAGTCCTGCCTCAACCTTCGAGACATTTTTAGAAATTCCTAAAATTAACTAAAATTGAAAAGATATTATTTATTTTTACTATAAAACAATTCATATCTTTTTAAAAAAATATTGAAGTTATTAATTTTGAATTAGTAATTTTTTTTTGATTATGGATTGTTACAACAAAATTAAAAAATTTTATAGTTTTATGTACAATATAAAAATTAAAAAAACACGCTTTTTGAAAATCAATTCTTTTTGTGACGCACGTGTTTTGGCTCGTCTTCGATTTTTGCTCATTCCAAAAAATGGATCAAAGAATCTGTTTCGGGAACAAGAAAAAGTCACAGGCAGCCCGATCTAGGGAATACGGTGGCTGCGGCATTATTAGTGTGTTGTTTGTGGCCAAAAATTCGCGCCCAAGCAACAATGCGTGAGTAAATCCGGGCGTTTCTGGCGGATTGCTTCGCGCAACTTGCGCATAACTTGCAGGTAATATTCCTTATTGACCGAACTTGCAGGTAATATTCCTTATTGACTCATGATGCACCACGCTTCTGCAATCGAAGAAAACTGTAAGCAAAACCTTCACATTCGACCGAACTTGGCGCGCTTTTTTCGGTCTTGGCTCGTGCGGCAGCTTCCATTGGTATGATTGAGCTTTGGTTCCACGTCATAACCGTAAACCCATGATTCGTCACCAGTTATGATCCTCTGGAGCAATTTGGGTCGTCGCGGACAGAGTCCAACAGCTCCTTAGCAATGTTAATGCGATGCTGTTTTTGGTCGAAATTGAGCAAAGATCGAAGACGAGCCAAAATACGTGCAAGCAAAGCAGCTGTCAAAAATTAACTGAACATTCAAAATAGCCGAACTAGTCGGGATAAGTGAGAGATATAAGTACCAATATAACACCACAAAAAAATCGAAAATCAAATATGTGTAACCCGCGGAAATTAAAAATTCGCGATACTTTTTCAACAGACCTCGTATATATGATTATAATAAAAAAACAGCAATTTTAATTGGATTTTGGTTAAAAATTTAAAAATTGAAAGGACATCAGGGAATCAACGGAAATTAAAAATCATTACCAATATTAGAAAAACTTATTCTCATTATTCTAGCAATAATAACAAAAAAATTATATTCTCATAAAAATAAATATGTAAATTGTATTTGATACCCATTTTTCTACTATAAACTTACTTTAGATCTAAAATAGCTATTGTTTATGTATTTATAGCTATTATAAGATCATTTTGAGAATAATATCATTGCCCAAAATAGAAAACAGAAACTTCAAGTGTTAAAGTATTACTATTGAAGAAAGACATTGCCGCTTTTCGTAATTTATTTGTGCAAGAAAGTACATTTTATACGCCAGTTTCTGCAAAAGCTAATTTCATTCCAAATTCCTTTCAAAAAGTGTTCTTGAACTCGTCTAACGTATTTCACACAATTTTATTGACTACTGTATTCATATTATAGCTGAGTATATAATTTTCGATTTCCGATAATCAATAGAAAACAACGATTATTCACCTCATTTAAAAAATGTTTATTATTCAATCAAATGTGCTCCTATTATCTAAAGGTATACATTAACATATATAAAGATATATTCATTAATTGAGTAAAAATAATTTTTTTTTAAATTTTTCTTTTTTATTCACGAGTATTTTTACTTTAAAAAATTAAATAAATTCGATAATGAATCGCATTCACTTATGGAAACATTTGACTATCCTTTATAAAAAATTGAATGAAAAGAACTTGTTCAATTTTTATCTTCTTTTCAGATAATGCTTATCGATCATTAGATATTACTTGTTTGTAGCAAAATAATTGCAAATGATAAATAAAATTGACATACATTTAATTTTATATCGAATTAATGGAAAAATATTATATAAACTATAAAAAAATTTTGTGAAAATATTCTATCAATTAATTTTATAGAGTCAAAATAATTCGGTAATTACATATTTTTGTTTATAAACATATATATTTGGGGCTAAACTTAATTTTTCCATTCAATAGACATCTTTCTTTAATAATTTACAATATTGGGGCCACTATTACTTAACTATTATGTTTATCGAAAAGTACTAAATTTAGTATTTAAAGATAAAATACATAAAAATTCACATTTACGATATTAAAACAAACAATTTTAAATTCCATCTATGGAAATAGTATTAAATATGTCAGATGGAATATTGCATTTACAATCTGAAATAGGTAAATTAACAATTTCATTTTCTGACATTTTTACTGCAAAAGCAAAAAAAGTTTTGGGGCAGAAAGAAAATAAAAACGAAAAAATCATAGTTCAGTTTCTACTAAATAGTGACTCAGGTGTTGGCTTAAGTGGATAGTTTATTACTTTAATAGTAGTTATTATGAAAATTAATAATTTTTCTTAAAGATTTTTTTTCTTTTTCGTAAAAATGACCCCATGACTCGACTCTAGCGAAATTGGTATAGCAATAAGAAAGATTAAATTAGCTAGTTTGGTTTACTATCAATTTTGTGTACATAAATTAAAGAAAATACACAAAAAAAGAACTTTTTTTTATTGAAAAACTAATTTGTACTCATGAATATTAGATATTTTTGAATCACGAATTCAATTTTCTCCTGACCTTATGGTAAATAAGGTTATTTGGAAGCTATAAAATCCTCTTAAATAACAATTATGAAATAAATAAAATAAGATATATGAGAGTTTTTATACAATATAACAAAAATAAAGTAGCTAAATTATTGTTAATAACTTCCACTAGAAATATAAATCAATTCACCGAAATGATCGTAGAAGCTAATGTTGCTAAGCACAAGGAAAATGTTTATAAACAATTAAAAATTATGTTATAAAATTGTATCAAAAACTCGCAAATTTAGAAATTTAGGAATAAAACAGCCAAAAATTTAAGACTCCAAAATACAATAAATATTTTGATGAAAAAAAAAGATATAAATTGAAAATAAAAAATGAAAAACTTATAAAATTTATATCGAAGTAAAAAGGAACAAAATCTCATATATCTGCAAAAACCGCAGAGGATAGAATTGAGAAATTTTGGTTACTCTTATTAAATTCCAAATCCTCATCTGGGTAACCGCAGCATTTTATGCAAAGTGTACTTTAGTGTCTGAGAGAATACTTTTCAATGCAGAATTTCAAGTAGGATCAAGAGAGCAATACTTCAATTTTTGATAACGGCATCTTGGACAAAATTCTCCATTAAATAAATCTTTTTTTCAATTATATATTCAAGTAGAAAACTCCATTTTGCAATAAGATGTATGAAAATTTAGGTTAATAAATAGGAATAAAAATTTTAGGTATCCCCAGTCAAAAATGTTCAACAACAATGGTTGTTGTTAAAAATCTTCCCTTCTTATTTGCTTCAAATGCAAATAAAAAGTAGAACAATTTCCATTTTAGTTCACAAATAACTGATTATTGAGCAAAAAACACTTTAAGTTCAGATATATTTGATACTAATTCGTTTTCACTATAAAGCCTTTCATCATCCTGTCATCTTGTACTAGTATGCATTCCCCTTTATGCTATTTGGTAAATATTTTTCTATAGATTTCGAAATTTTCACAAAATATGTTAGAAAATACAAGAGTTCCATCGTCAGATTATAAAATTTATAAGAAAATTGCATTCAAATATATCTAAAGAAGGAATTAGTATAAAATTGATAAGGAAGATTTAATAAAAAAATTTTATATGCAAAGGGGAAGAATAGGAAATAATAAGAAAATATTTTTTTAAATCTGTTTTTTTTTTTTGTATAAAAGTTAATTGTTAAAATTCTTATTCTTGCAGAAAATAATTGAACAAATTCTCAAAAACTTTTCTAATGATTTTTTTTTCAAAATGAAATCAGAAAATTGTGAACTTTTGCTTATACTATTCATGATAGTTTGCTTTACTTCAAAAGTTATTTTTATAGTTTCCTCTTCCTTTTGAGGCAAAGATATTGCATAAGATGCACTGACGTAAACGTTCTACATACCACCCCTTCCTTGACTATTCTGCACTTTCATTGAATTTCGTTCTCTTCCTAATAACATTTCACTTTATCAAGAATTTATTTAAAGTTTTCCATTTTTGCAACTAGACAGAAAAAAACAATTTGAAAAAAAAATACATATAAAAATAAAAATAAACTATTTCCATCTGAAATTTCCAACATTCACAAGCTCCCATTTGAAAGAAAAGTAAGACTGGGAGACAAGTTGAAAGTTGTTGCAAAACGTTTCGTTATTCTAAAAGTCTTCCTTAATGTTAAATTGTATCTTCTGAATAAGTACCTCAAATTAATTTTAATCGAAAATTGTACATTTTAAAGTTTTATTTTAAATTAAATAAAGTTTTCGAAAAAGGCTAATTTCTTTTGTTTGAAGGGGTTGCGATTTTTTTTGATTTAGTGAATTAAGTACCAAATTTTATTCAACCATTAGAGTTTTAGGCTATTTGTGGAAAAGAATCATCATCAAATATTGACTGAAACATATTCTACTTAATATAAAATACTCATTCCTATAAAGATACATTCTTAATAAAATATAAACCACAGTTGAATATTTACATATTAGAATAAATTAATTAAAAATTGCCTACATTAAACACAAAATTTGGCCCAAAAACTAGCAAACTGCTTGTAAAAGTATACTAGTGGGCGCATAGTAATAAAGTAGACTTTTACTCATACAGGCCAACCAATGACAGAGTGATTGGCGACCTTTTAGGCAACTGGTGATGACTTCGGAACTGTTGATGACTTATTTTCAAGCAAGGCCATTTACGATGGATTTGGCGTCATAAAAATACTCTCAGACTGGGTCATTCTTCTTTACTTACTAGGCGCTGTATTTCGCGTGACTTTATTTTCGAATGCTGAACGTTGAATGGTATAACACACCGCAATAGACCATACCGCATAATACTACTTAAGCCTACACGAGGCTTTTATTTGAATTTGTATTGTTTTGTCGAATAGAAAACCAAATCGATAAGGACACAGTGAAAAATATATGGAAAAGTTTTGGTCAGCAAAATTCATGCTTATACAATATACAATGTGTGCACGAATCATCAATCCACCCCGTCTTCATCCTCCCAATATGAAGACCGTTTGAGTAATAAAGCTTTTGCCTATTCAAGTACAGTGACAGGGGGTATTGACATTAGAGTACTTTGCACTTTCCAAAGGCGCGTGCACGTAAACCATAAATAATTACATACACACAAACTCTTATATATGACCTTCTTGTGCCCCAATTAATACGAAATCCTATATTCCTATTGTGCCTTGTATGCACATATTCCTTGTTCAAATTCCATTTATTCTATTTACATTACCACCCCCCCCCCCTCTAATTAAACAAACCTGAAATAGAAATTTTGCGACTTAATCTATTCAGACTGGACAATACGCATTATAAGCAATAATAAATAGACTTTCTACACAAATCTTGTTTTGACGATTATTAGTTTAATTGACAAAATTAAACATGATCCTTGTTTCGTATTGAGCTGTTGTCGAAGAAAAGATGTGATCAAGTAAATCTACTAAAGAAAACCACTTACTACTTAATATTTGCTAACATTTTTCCAATTTATTACAAAGAACAAATAAAAATTTACTAATCATTCTACGAAGAGAAAAACAAATGTGACCCATCCATACTTGTACAACAGTTCAAAGATAGGAAAGATTCTCAATAACACAACTCTCAAATACTAAGTAGTATAATACGATTACCGTCACTCAAACGGGATAAAAATGACAAAGACAAAATTATTATTGACAAATTTTGTACATGTAATATTAGCTCGTTAATACTTAATACTAGTATATAAGACAACAAGTTTGAGGACACAATCAAAATACATTGATTTTTTTCTAATATAAAAATAGGGAGTAGCAGCAAATTTCCCTAATTTATGTAGTAGGGAAGAAATAAAGAAACAGCACTAATTGTACATCTTACCCAGGACCGTTAATTTTAACTAAATTTACTACCGTTTATGTTATTAAAACCTTAATTGCGTTTAAGGTATATTCTACTTCCCTAAAACAGGTTTGAAATGTTTTTTTTTTTTTAATTTTTCGGATAAACTTTTCCTATTTTAGTACATTAAATTTTGTTTAAACTATTAAATATAACAAATATGATCTTCATGTAGTCGTTAACCATTTTCATAATAGGGTTGATTTAATGTTTATTTTTAAACTAATTAGCTGTAATTCGAATTTTTAAAATTTATTAAAAAAATGTCGATTATTACCGCAAACTTAAAAAAAACTTACTTTGATGCATTTTTTCTGGTATTAACAAAAATGTGAATTTATGACTTTTGCACCAAAATATTAAAGGAAAAAATCAAATTATGAATGTTGGGCCAAAAAACAGTATTAACAGTATTTATTCAGTTTAATTTTTTGGTACATTTGTCTCTTATCTTAACTTATATACTAAAACTGTATAGTATTATCTTACTGCTAATCTTAAGGCTAAATCTTATGCCTAATGCGATAATTAAGTCCTTAGAAAATCCGAGAAATTGCGCTCGTAGTGTCGGTAAAGATTTTTTTTTGTAAGTAGTATTATCGACAGGAAAGCTGTCAAAATTTCAGCTCGATCCATAGCGATTAAAGTTAACCACATTTATTTGTGCATAACAATGGAAAAAAGCGAGTTTAGGGCTGTCATCAAACAGCTCCATTTGAAAGACTTAAGCCCGAAAGAAATCAAAGCCGAGTTGGATGCAGTTCATGGCGCATCTGCACCTGTGTTTGCGACGGTTTACAATTGGGTGAATGAATTTAAACGTGGTCGTTCATCCACAAAAGATGAACATCGTTCAGGACGCCCAGTTGAGGTGTCTACTCCTGAAATCATCGACAAAATCCACGATCTGATTTTGAACGATCGGCGAATTAAAGTGCGCGAATTAGTTGAGACCACGGGCATATCACAAGGTACAGTCGCTTCAATTTTGCATGAAAATTTGTCTGTGAAAAAAATTTCGGCAAGATGGGTGCCGCGTTTGCTTTCAGAGGCTATATTGGCACTCTTTCATCGCAATCCTGCCGAATTCCTTCGTCGATATGTCACTGTGGACGAAACCTGAATACACTACTACACTCCAGAAACGAAGAGACAGTCATCACAGTGGATTTTCAAGGGTGAACGGGCTCCGAAAAAGGCAAAAACTGTGCCATCGGCCGGCAAGATGATGGCCACGGTCTTTTGGGATTCGCAGGGCATCATTTTTATCGACTACTTGGAAAAAGGAAAAACAATAATAAGAGCGTATTACGCGTCGTTATTGCAACGGTTGAGCGAGGAAATCAAAGAGAAACGCCCCCATCTGAAGAAAAAAAAAATCCTCTTTCATCAGGACAATGCGTGGTGCACACCTGCGCTATTTCCATGGCCAAAATTGTGGAATTGAGAATGGAATTGTTGCAGCATCCCGCTTATTCGCCAGATTTGGCCCCGAGTGACTATTTTCTTTTCCCCAATCTGAAGAAATGGCTTGGCGGACGACGGTTCACTTCCAACGAGGACGTCATTGCTCAAACGGATGAGTATTTTGCAGAACTTCCGAAATCCTATTTTTTGGACGGGATAAAAATTTTGGAAAAACGGTTGGAAAAGTGTATAGAGCTAAAAGGAGATTATGTTGAAAAATAAAAAAAAAAAATTTTCCATCTTTTTCTAAGGACTTATTGAACGACCTCGTAAACTTAAACTTAACTTAAATCGAAAATTAAAAGTAGGTGGACTATTATCCGAAGTGCATGCCCCTTCTGACCGCATCATAAAATTTAACGCTGTTAGTTGTGCTGAAAAGATCTTCATAGGCTTCATCAATAATTATTAAAGGTGATAGGTAGGTTGAGGTGTTGTTGTATTGTTGATTATTGGAGTTTATTCCTAATGAGATGATTAGGATGAGCGATGACCTTTTGGAGATATTTTTTGGATATGTTGATCATGTAGTCGCAGAGAGGAGAAATTTTTGATTTTTCGTAAAGAATTTTGTTGGAGAAGTACTTTCCATCGTAAGTGAAAAAAAAGTTTACGCAATATCGGAGTATTCGTCTCTCAAACCTTTCTAATCTTCTTGCCTGGCTCCTCGAAATCGTGAACCAAATAGGGAAGCTGTACATCAATACAGGTCTAATACGCTGCTTGTATGGTAATAGCTGTGTATCTATAGATAGACCATATCTATTTTTAAATAGAAATGCTTTCCCGTAATAAGCCCGCGTGGGAATTGAACTTGAACAAGGAAGTAAACGTCACACCTAGATATTTCTAGGTGTGACGTTTACTTCCTCGAAAAATGTGATCTAGCTTTAGGCTAGGAAATTATGAGTATTGTACCGAAAAATGTCTCGTTCAATTAACTCGGAAATTTTAAATTGAAAGTTTATAAGCAATATTTTTTTTATATTTTTATTATTTTTAATATTCTCTTTAAAAGAATATAAAATTAAATTGGTAAGTACAAAATCAAAACTTTTTTTTACATATTGCTTGCTAATATGTTTTTGACTTAATTTGTAATCGGATTTAAAGTATTTTGAAAGATTCCTATTTATTTTATTTTTACTTTGGTTTACATAAAACAATTTTTTTCTATAAAAATTAGGAAAATTTTACTGGTTAAGGATAATATTTTTAATAGTAAATGTTTTCCGAAAATTTATCTACTTTATTTAAAAAGATTCCTAATTTTTTTTAAATAATTTATAAAATTTGAAAGTCGGAAAATTTGTAAAGCAAGTTTATTCAAAATATTAAAGTATTTCTAAAAATTATCAATTTTCAAAAAGCCATTAAAAAATTCGGAAAATACTAATTTATGAGCCAATAAATAAACAAATTCTATAAATACTTAAAAATTTTCAATCAACTATTCAAAACAACACCTATTATAAGGAACAAAAAAAGATACATTTTCAAAAATTCAGATACATTTAAAAATTCAATTTAATACTCCATTCAACGTTTTTACTTCTAACAATAAAAAAATTGAATTAATAAAATTTGGAGTTGAAGCAATTAGTAAAAAAATATTTCTCAATATTCAATACGATTTCGGCAGGTTATTCTTATCTAACAATGGAAGAAAATTTAATAAACTTTTCCACATTTCAACAGTAAATTGCAAAAATTCAGTTCCGTTTGTAACTATTATTGACGATGATCGAATATTTTCGCAAAAGTTAGTGAGTCATAAATCGAAATTACGACTTTTAACTGAGATTGCATTACTGCCACATACATATATATAAAGTTTATGTGGTAAGCAATATTATAATAATATAGAGCGAAAAACAAAATATTGAAAAATATTTACTATTCAGTAGATCTTACATTTAAATTGCGAGGCAATGGCGATACGACAAGTTAGAGAAAATCTGCTCCATAAACAGACATAACAATGATCATGATCATCATGTAGTCAACATTATGAAGATTTTTTAAGAGAATAGTTAAATATTAATAAAAATTCAAAACAAAATATTTCCGACTTGGCAACGAGTAATTTTTGGATTATTTTAGTACATCAACAATAATGTACATATGTGTACATGACGACTACTATCGTACATACTCGTATTAACAAGGAAATCAGTCAAAGATTAAAAACATTTCCAATTTTTATTAAACATTCTTCCTTTGTGCCTTTTCCATTTTTTTTGGTTTGTTTTTCTTCTTTTCACTTTTACTGTTATAAAAGCTTTCATTTTAGTTACTATTCGCTTCAGCTTTTATGCTTTTATGTGCAGGTGATGTAATTGACTAACGTAACACGAGAGGTTGGCTGACAGCCAAAAGTCATGACGTCGTGACTGGAATTCCAAGAAGCACATAATGACAAGAGAATGATTACAATTTTCAAAGATCAACTATACTCTCTTGTATGTGCTCGTATATAGAGAAAAAGGTTACATGATCAGGTTGTAAAAACACCAAGGAGGAGGAAGTAAAAATATTTGCCAATTTATGCTTTAGTGGTTGTGCTTTTGTTTGTCCTCTTTTCCATTTCTTCCAGCCAACCCAGAATTAGTGGATCTTTTCAAGAAACCCCATTCCGAAGAGTTTGTCTGATAAATTAATTTCCTTCATGAACATAGACCATCAAAATGACGTACGCAAAATAGAATAGGTAATTTCATGTGATAATTAGTCTTTCCAATGACTTTTTGGTCTTGCAATAAACAAATAAACAACAAAAAAACGATTAATGTAAACGAGAGTGAATGCAGATCCTCATAATGATTGAATGTAAAAGAACTAAAAATAAAATTGGAAAAGAAAAAAACAAAGAGAAACATTTTTATTTGTTTTTTTTTTTTTGCCAACAATGGAAAACATGCTTACGTTAAGGTAAAAGAGGCAAAAGAAAAATAACAAACTAGTTTTCAGGTGTGTATTCAGTTAACAACAATGACTCAGAGACCTAGTAACATAGTCACATTAACTATATACTCTCGTAAGATCATTGCTATAATAAATTTGCTCTTTTTCTTCTCGTATCATTTGCCCCAAGGTATAAACAAAAATCATATGCGATTTATCTGAAGGCGATTCGATTATATAATATTTTGTGTGTGTATCTAAAAATTTGTATTAGATAAGTTAATTTTTAGCTTTGATGTCTTTATAGAGTTTGGTTTGTTTAGTGACAAAATTATCTGTCTCATAGAAATTACTAGAAGAAAAAATTCTTTCAAGAAAAATCGAAGCAATATGAGAATTTATTGAAATTAACCAAGAAAAAAATTGCAAAAATGACTCTTAAAAGTGCTAAATAATTTTAATATAAAATGCAAAGAGGTGTCCCTCAGGGTTTAGTCTCGGGCCCATTACTATACTCCATATTTATTACTGACGCACCAGAATCTAATAAATATCAAACTGTCTTTTACGCAGATGACACTCTCTTATACGCGCATAATCCTGATTCAAATTATGCAAAACTGACGATAGAAAGGAGACTTAATAGCCTGATAGATTATTATAAGACATGGGGAATCCACATAAATACCGAAAAAAATTAAATTATATTATACAAGAAAAAATGTCCGTAGAGGGTTTAAGCGATCGGTCCGGAAAAGCCATATATTGGGTTGGTGCAAAAGTTATGACCGTTTTTTGCATATACAATTAAACATTTTTTTTTTAGATTTGTATTATTTATTTAATCAATTATATAATTTCCATCCGTTCTTATAACCTCCTCCCATCTTTATATCAACTTATTAATACCATTAGTGTAAAATTCCTTGGATTTTGATGCGAAATATGTAGAAAGGGATGTTTTTACCTGCTCTATTGTATCAAATTTTTTATCATTTAAAAAATTTTGCAGTGATTGGAATAAATGGAAATCGGAAGGAGCAAGATCTGGAGAATACGGTGGATTCTTGATAACGTCCCAATTCAGCTTGTATTGGGTCATTACAGCCACATGTGGTCGCGCGTTGTCGTGATGAAACACTACCCCTTTTCTGTTTACCAATTCTGGTCTATCCTTTTGAAGGGCGATGTTCAATTTGGATAATTGCTGACAATATCATTCTGCTGTAATTGTCTGATTGCATTCCAAGAGTTCAAAATACACAATATCCTTGAAATCCCACCAAACACAAAGCATAACTTTTTTTTGATGGATTTCGGCTTTCGAAGTTGTTAATGGGGCTTGTCCAAGTATAACCCAATGTCTTTTTCTTGTCACGTTGTTGTACGCAACCCATTTCTCATGTCCCGTTACCAAACGATGCAAAAAAGGTTCATGTTTTTGTCTCGCACTCAAAGCAACGCACGTTGAAACACGATCCAATAAATTGGCAGCCGACAATTGATGAGGTATCCGAACGTCGCACCGCGAAACCACCCCTATGCGCTTCAAATGTCTTAATACGGTTGTTTGGTTGACTCCCATCATCGACGCGATCTCCCTGGTGGTAAGACGTGGATTGGTGTCAATTATGACTTTTAACTTGCCCTCATCAGACTTCAATGGCCGCCCGGTACGTGGTTTATCAATTAGTGAAAAATCCCCAGATCGGAATTTTGTAAACCATCTTTGTGCCTACCGAACTTTGATGACATCTGTTCCATACACTTCGTAAATGTTTTTGGTTGCCACAATCGCGGTATTGTCTTTACGGAATTCATAAAGTAAACAATGACGTAAATGCACTTTATCGACCGACATTTTGAAACAATACAAGAGCTCTTCACTGTATTCTGACCAGGTCAAAACTGAATAGAAAGTTGAGGGAAAGCATTCTTTATATAATGCAATCATTTAAAAGAAGATACTATTCATCATTTCTGAAGAAAAAATTTTTTTACCTGGGATCATAAAAAACGGTCATAACTTTGGCACCAACCCAATAAATATCAGTATCAATAACACAGAAAACTTCAAAAAAGCTCAAATACCTGGATGTGAATTTCTCGGAGCTATTTAAATTTAACACGCATGCAAATTTCATCATTCGTAAAGCGTGCTGGGCCTATCACAAAATAGCGTTCCTATTTAAAAAGAGACACGGCTTATCCACTCAAAGGAAGCTGCTTTTATATAAGCAGTTAATAAGACCTATACTCAGTTACGCCTTTCCCATATGGTTCTCTATCTCAAGAACTCTCATTAATAAATTAGAAGCCTTGGAGAGAAGAATTCTCAGAACCTGCACGGGACTGTACAGAAGAGAAAACCAAAAGCACTATTCCAACAACGTTCTATATAAAACTTGTGGAGAAAAACCACTTCTACAATATATGTTACACCTGGCAGAAAAATACCTATCCAAAATAGGCTATCACCCAAATCGACTAATAAAGGATTCCGTGAATAAATATAAAAGTCCTTTCAGGTTACCCCATTGTTCTCCTCTAATGATAACTGACGAACGATACAAATCGCAATTTGTCCACAATGCTGGAAGAACATTGTTCTACTCGAGCCAATCCCACATACACCTGGGCTAGAACAGCTGTGCCATAAGTGTATTGTGTAAGTTTAGTATAAGTAGTAATAAGTGTTATATAGGTTTTTTAGTTTTAGGTTTAATTCAATGCAAAGTCCTATGCAGCTATAAGGTACGAATAGCTGCATACATATACCATAATATCAGCGAATAAAAAAAAGATAATAATTAACGCGAAAGATAACGTGCATTATTGTACTATATTTCAAGACGATACATTGTAGGAACTAGACCTAAGTAATAGTCTTAAGTTACACAAAAATGTAAGAATATACTGTCAGTTTTAGTAAATTAAATATAAATAATGTAATAAATTTTGTACCGATATTAAACTGAAATAAATTAAATTGAATTAAATTGCTAAATAATTTAAAAAAAATAAACCTTAACACATTCCCCACTAAACTGTATACTCCCTCGTATGAAACGAATTACTTAGATTAGAGCAACTTTAAACTTAAGGCTGCCTTTTCTCTTTCTATTAACCATATAATTATCCACAATATTAATCAATTCAATTTTTGACTTACCAATTGAATAAAATAATATAAAAAATTACTGATAATAGTACACGTGCTTTACACACCCATGCACTTGCCCATTCATTGAATCAAGGTATGCCCATTAATTAGTTACACAATCATTACCATTTGCCTAATGCAATTTTCTCTCAGTACGCACTCGTACTGCTAATACATTTTGTTAAATGCAATTTAATGAAATGCAACAATGCACATGCATGTAATTGTGTGTATATGAATGCAATTCCATCCGGTTTGGCAAGAATTCAACCATTCACTTGTTCGGTTTTATATTTTCCCAATTTTCTATCGAGTAAATATGTTACAATTTTGATAAAAATGAGCCTTGCTGAAATCTAATGATTACATAAACTAGAAATACAAATACCTTTTTAGATAAATAATAATAAAGATCAGATAAATAATAATATCCCGACTGTGATGAAATATCGAAGCAGTTAGAATCAATAATAAAAAGATGAGAGGAAATGTTATCTTACTGTGGACATCATCAGAAGCTTATGAGAAAAGTGATGGAAAATTATCCAATTTGCAGAATGAATGATTGTAATTATTTAGAGAATTTTTTACTGTCGAATTGGACTCAGACTCCAACGGGGTATACGGTTTGTTATTTGGAAATCCCAGTCCTATCATTTGACAGCTGCTCAAATATGTAAATCATTCAAAAATCCATAAATGAATGTGGGGAAGTCATTGTATCCAAAAAAAAGACTAATGTGAATTTGGTCTAAAGTTATCATGGTCCGTATTTCTTTGAAAATAAACGATGAGACTACCATAACCGTCAATTCTGAACGCTATGATCTTAAATATATTTATCTGGATCATATGTGACTTCAACAAAATGGCGGCAGAAGTCACATAACCCAATCAATTTAAGACATGTTTCCAGGACATGTAATTTCGAAATTTGGTCATGTCAGTTGTTGGCCTTCAACATCGTGCCTCTTTCTTACAGATATTTACGCAGACAATCCTCAAACTCTATAGCATTTTAAAAACCAACTACCGTCAAATAATGGCCAAAATACAGCACAAAATGTCCGAAAAAAAACCTTTAAAAGAATAGAGTCCTGTAAGGAGTCCTATGGCATACACGTAAGTTTCGCGAAGGCCGCTCTACATAGCACGCACTTTTAAATGTACATACAGCCGTTATATTTGAACGAATTAAAAACCGCTTAACTTGGCTCTGTTCGTTAGATATTGAAAAGGCATTCGATAGTGTATCGAACTTGGGTATATCATATTCAAAGACATCAAGATGAAATTTCCAAGAAATCTGGTTAATCTAATAAACAGTTTTCTAGGTTTTTAGGTTTTAGAAAAGCCAGACTGAAATGAGGCGACATATACTTCGCGGTTGTTCGAGGTATTGTCAGGCATACCCCAAGGCTCAGTAATTGGTCCTAGACTATATTACCTTTACATTGCAGATATATGAAAGATCCAATTAAGCTAAAATTCTTAAATGGGATTATACGTGGATGATACCCTAGTTTACAGTACATCAATGCGACCTAAAGTAACATAGCATTGGAAGCGATGAAGGTATTAGTGAATAAACTGACAGAATACTAAAAGGAATGGGGTCTTCAAATAAATATTCCAAAGTCAGAGTGCTTGAGCCTCACGCCATCAGGGAACAAGAAATTCGTAGACTGCTGGTTTGAAGATAGAGGTGACTCGATAATGAGATGTGTGGAGAATCATAAGAATCTTAACAAGAACCTCAAATTCAATTTCTTTGTCAGGGATAATATTAAAAAAGCCAACGGTATATATTGTTGGCTTCTAAGAATGTATCGCTCAAAAATCCTACGTAAGAACGTCAAACTCATTATTTATAAGAAATTTATACGAGCGTACTTTCCCATCTGGTCATCCTTTTGCCCAACAGTAGCTGCACAGAATGGAAAGGAACATCTACGAAAAGCCGCAGAACTCGGCAGATCTAGACAGACAAAAAAGTTTATATCAAACGACAGGTTATACAGGGAGGCAGGCGTTTACCCATTTGTAGTAGGGCAAATGGGAATAATGCACAAATGGGTGAAATCATTAGCCCATCATCAAAATAGGGAAGTAAGGCAGCTAATGGAATACAAAATACTGCAGATGCGGAGCAATTCCAAGTACCAGCCACCGTTACTTCTATGGGAGGACACAGAAAAAGCTCTGGAGTAACGTCTCCAGATCTACAAGAAGAAACCAAAGGGAAAACATTGCGGCTAAAAAATATGTTACATGAGTTCGGAAGCACCGAAGGTAATCAAGAGGACACATCGAATGCAGCAGTTGCCGGATTCAAACATAGAATTTAGTTTTAAAATTAGTTTTAAGAATAATTGTATAAAAACGCATGTTTAGTTTATAAGAGCAGATTTAAGGGTTTAAGGTTAGATTTAGGATGTAAGCAAAAGTATATGTCATAATAAAGGTAACCAAAATATTATATAGTTAAATAGAAATCAATTCAAGGATAGCAGAAAGCTAAGAACTATTAAAGACAAAGATTGAGCTAGGATTAAATATTCTTAAAGGAAAATAGTATTATAAGAAAAATGTAAAATTTCAAGGATATGCAATAAAGTAAACTAAAACTAGGAGTCCTATGACAGCCATTTAAATAGTATAATATATATTTTTTATAATGGCAGACAACATCCCAAATATTAATTAGGAAGTATAAATTTAATATTTGTAATAATAGATAACCCAAAACTATGTAGCAGCAGAGTCAGTTAATCATCGTTAAAGTTTTCGCAGACTATCGAGTAGATATGTGAACTTAGATAATAAAAATACAACTTATTAGAACATCCCAATGTTACCCCAATTATTTCCAACTTTGATTTGTTTTTTTTTTAAATTACGAGGTCTGTTCAAAAAGTATCGCGAATTTTGAATTTCCGCGGGTTACGCATATTCAATTTTCAATTTTTTGTGGCGTTATGTTGATACTCATGTCTCTCACTTATGCCGACAAGTTTGGCCATTTTGAAATTTCAGTTAATTTTTGACAGCTGCTTTGCTTGCACGTGTTTTGGCTAGTCTTCTATTTTTGCCCATTCCAAGAATCTGTATCAAATTTTTTGTAAAAAACAAAATTAATTGCGCAGGCGCATTCCGAATGTTGACTGTGGTATATAATGAAGGTACCTTGGACCGAAGCAACGTTTATTGATGGTACAAAATGTTCTCAGAGGGCCGAGAAGATGTGAACGACGAAAAGCGCCAAGTTCGGTCGAATGTGAAGGTTTTGATTACAGTTTTCTTCAATTGTAAGGGCGTGGTGCATCATGAGCTCTTACCACAGGGTAAAACGGTCAGTAAGCAATATTACCTGCAAGTTATGCGCAAGTTGCGCAAAGCAATCCGCCAGAAACGCCCGGATTTGTGGAAGAACAAAAATTAGCTTTTGCACCATGATAACGCCCCTGCTTACGCATCGTTGCTTGTGCGTGAATTTTTGGCCAAAATCAACCCACTAATAATACCGCTACCGTATTCCCCAGATCTGGTCCCCTGTGACTTTTTCTTGTTCTAGAAACTAGAGAACCCCATGAAAGGACGACGCTACGCTACGATTGAGGAGATAAAGACGGCATCGAAGGAGGAGCTGGACAAGATCACAAAAAATGATTTTTTGAAGTGCTTCGAGGATTGGAAAAAAACGTTGGCACAAGTGTATAATATCTGGTGGGGATTACTTTGAAGAGGACAAAATAGATATTCATGAATAAATAATTAATTTTTGAGAAAACACAAAATTCGCGATACTTTTTGAGCAGACATCGTATAAGCTCTTATTTGCGATCCCAGTAAAATATCCTCATCAACTCAATTTTAGGGATGAGCTCAACTCATCCAAAAATTAGTTATTTCTTTAATCAAGATGTTCCCTTTTCTTTCACTATTTTCCAATATTTCAATCTACAGAATATGATAAATACTCGTATTAATTACTGGAAAATACTCATAATTTCATACGCTTTATGTAGCAACAGTTCGCACTCATCCATCCAATAATCTATTCAGTTAGGATTTCTACATTTATGCATCCATTGTTATTCGAATAAGTTCTCTTTTCGAAAGGAAAAACACTCTACAATAGTTACGGAGGATGGTACAAAACACAGAAGAGTAAAATTACCATTTCGCCTACTACAAGGTCTACGATAACAATGGCAACAAATATCGGAGTGCCATCTATAACGAATATGGGGAGATTATAAAGACATTGAGGTATGGATTCTTCAGATATTCCCCCCTTTTAATGCATAAACAATCATATACACGATATTTGTTCTTTTACACAATTCGCATAAAACAAGAGTTTCCTTCAAGAAACATGGTAATTATTTCAACAACATATTGAATTTTCTTTGATATTTTGTTCAATTCGCTGTCAAAAAGCTTCTATTCAAGTTGATCATATTCTTCCCACTTCAATTACGACCGCATTTCTGTATTACGACAAGTTCATGTACACAATTTCAATTGAATTTGTGAGAATAAGCACAATATTTGCCGTATATTGAAATTAGGTGTACTCAGAAGGGAATAATAACCAGCAACGCTTTGTAACACGATATACTGTCATAAGGCAATACAAGTTCAAAGGAATATGCAAAAGGTAATTACAAGCAAATGAAAGATATTGTAACCCATTTTTTGAAGTAGCATACAAAATGAAGTGGAATAATTCCCATACTATTTTCAAAGTTAACATATGACATAATCCTGACCTTATTAGTTGTTATTCTGTAAACGTATACTTGCTAATTTTCTTCTATAATATTCACAACTAAGTAGATTTTTAACCTTTATTATTTATTAATGCTAAAAGAGAAAAGTTTTTGAGCTATCTTATTAAGAATTCTTGTCAACCATATAAAAAGTTAATTTGTAATATTTGAAAAATATTTAAAAAAAACTGGATTGACAGCAAAAAATTCACCTACATTTCGATATTCAATTTTAGACCTCAACTAAACGTCAGTTGTTAATCTTACTAGTCTCAGTTGATAATACAATAGAATTAAACAAACATTTTGTTAAAAGCCCCTGTTCAGGATCTTTGAACTTTTTGCATAAAATCATCCTCTTTAATTATTAATTATTATTTATTACAACATTTATTATAAGCAATTTTCTCGAAATAGCCACTTTTTATCTATCTTTATTTATTTCCACTAATGTACTATAAAATTTACAGTCACTAAGAGACATTTACTTTGTTGACTAACTGCCGTTTCTTCCTTTTTTTCGGAGCATTTCATTTAATTAATTGCATTTATCAAAACTTTTAAACAAAGCATCAGTTCCACTTTTTCCACCAAAATTATTCCACTCTTAAACTTTCTGCTATTAAAAAAATTCAAAATTAAATTGTTACCGAAAATTTCTTAAAGCTAACAAAGAAACGAGCATTGGCAGTTATTTAAATAATCGATACAATTCTATTCCAACAAAAGAAAACCAACACCTCCATTAGGATCTTTTACCCACTATCATCAAGGTAAAAATAACAAAAATATTCCGCAGTTTCTGATTAATTACATTTTAATGTGAGCAGATATACACGTTATACTTTTGCTCTATGGTTGGTAGGTGCTCTTTCAAAAGATCCATAAACAATCTTAAAGAATAGCGGATAATATCTTTTAATGGTATTTCTGGTTGTTTTGGTTCATGATTTTCTTAGCTCCATTTCTGGTCATGCTTTTGTATCCGTATCAATATCCGCCTCGGTACCTGTTGTAGTGTCTGTACATATTCTATAAAAGCCAAAAATTCTATAAATTTTCAACACTCTCACAAAGATAAACTTTCAAAATTACTCAAGTTGTAAATAGAGGAGAAATATACAGCAATGAAAAGAAAATTACAATACAATGATTATCATTACAAAATTTTTGTAATTATTCTGAAATTGTGGAAATTATTTTTGAAGCAAACGTATTCGTACTCATCGAAGCGTTTTGCGTCCGTTGCGTAGCGCTTTTATTCAATTTTTAATGAATTTTCATCCAACTTGCGTATTAATTGAGAATTTGTATTTGTACGAATTTTATTTTTATTTTAAAAGTTTTTTTTTTTTTTGTTGGAAAAAACTATAAATTATTTCTAATCTAGTTGGGTCCACTTAACTACTTTTAGATGAGAACAAAAAAACATTATAATAATAGCCACAAAAGTCAAAATAAAACTATTAAAGTCTTATTAGTAAAAAATACTAATTTGTTAGATAATTTGTTTAAAAAATTTTCTTGTAAAACGAGTGTTATATGTAAATCATATCGAATTGAAAAGATCACAAATTGTTTTACTATTTTCTATACTGAATTTTTTTTCGGAATAAAATTTAAATTTGTAAGGATACCTTTTATCTGTACAGCTTTATGGTTAAAAATTGAAATCCAACTAATCACTCAACCTTTACATAGTAAATGAATAGCCCCACTCTCCACACCAACGAATAGCAAAAAGATATTTCTATCAAACCAATAAATTTCAAAACATTTGCTTTTGTATTTTTGTCTTATATACAAAATAGAAATTTGCAAGCTCAAATTTCCAATTTACTTTATCAAATTTCATTTTCTATAAAATTTTCATATAATACCCACCCTCAGGTATTTATATAAAATTGTTATTTTTTATTTGTTCAAAAATCTCATATACATTGAGTATATTAAACATTTAAGAATCGATAAAATATTGAATTTGATAAATAACAGGAGTTATAGATACTCGTACATTTTGCTACAATAGAAAATATATTTCAAATAGACAAAATTGGCAAATTTTATTTGAATTTGTTTATAAATATTTTTTGAGAGAATATATATTAAAAATTTAATATGATCCATCAAACATTGAATTTCAAATTAGCTTTCATTTTTACTTTTGATATAAAATTCCTTGCGCACATATAAAAAAATATATTCATTATTAGATTGAATTGAAAATATATTTAGATATATTTTTTTAATTAGATTGAATTGCAACAAGGGAGCTTGAAATAAATTTGTAAAAATAACACTAACAAAATATAACTGCCGGGTGTATAAGCTTAAATCCGCTGTTTGGTCATAGATAGCGTCAGTGGGCGTATTAAGCTACCATGGACACGCCATACTTTTTTTTATGAGTTTGATATTTGTCAACATTAATCAGTGCACATTGTCAGCAATTTCATACAACAACATATATTTTCCCTTTGGTAATCATGTCTAGTTTTCTGCCAGAAAAAGAGCATATGCGGGAAGTTCTGCTTTTCTGCTTCAATTTGAAGCAATCGGCTGCCTGCTTTAAGAGGCCTATTGTGACAGTGCTTCATCGGAAACAACGTGCCGAGATTGGTTTTATCGGTTCAATGACGGAAATTTTGACATGTGGACGAAAACGATACCCAGTCGCAAAAAATACTCGCGAAGCAATTGGGTGTAACTCAACCAGCCATTTCCATGCGTCCGCGTACCATGGGGAAGATTGAAAAGATCGGAAAATATGTGTCACATGAATTGAAGATGGAGCGACGCCAAAACACATGCGAAATCTTGCTCGCCAAACAAAAAAGAAAGTCGTTCCTGTATCGGATTGTGACAGGGGATGAAAAGTGGATATATTTTGAGAATCCTAAACGCAAGAAATCTTGGGTTGATCCCGGCCAACCATCAACATCTTCCCCAAGACCAAATTGCTTCGGACGGAAGACAATGCTGTGCGTTTGGTGGGATCAGCAGGGTATCGTCTACTATGGGATATTGAAACCTAGTGAAACTGTCAATGCCCAATGCTACCACCAACAACTGATCAAATTGCACCGTGCTCTGCGTGAAAAAAGGACGGATTATCAACAAATACATGACAAGCTGATTTTCCTCAACGACATCGCACACGTCAAAAATGGTCCAAAATTACTTGGAGACACTCAACTGGGAGGTGCTACCCCACCTCGCTTATTCACCAGACCTGCCCTCATCCGACTACCATCTGTTTTCGTCGATGGGCCACGCGCTCGCTGAGCAGCACTTCGATTCTTACGAAGACGTCCGAAAATGGCTTGATGAGTGGTTTGCCTCAAAAGAGAAGGAATTTTTTTGGCGTGGTATCCACAAATTACCCGAGAGATGGGAAAAAAGTGTAGCTAACTTTGAATAAATTTGTTTTTGCTTTCTATGAAAAAAAACATGTGTTTTTTTACTAAAAAAACAGCGAATTTAAGCTTATACACCTAATAATTTAAATAATATTCTATAATATTTTATTGTTTAAAAATACTGTGTATAAATTTGTTCATTTTTAGACAAAAGTTAATATTTTATTTAAGAAATCAAGCCAATATTATTTACTTATATAAAAGATTGAAGGAAAAAAACTGGCGACGTTTAAAAGGTTTTCCAAAATACATCATAAAATAAAATTACTAAGCAAATCAAGAAAAATTAAATGTATAATTGCAAATCTTTCAAAAAAAAAAATTAATATTGTAATATTTACTTAAAATGTACAATATTGTAAGTCCAAAAAAAAAATATATAAAACAAAATTTTTTTCATAAATATGATAATAAATATTAGTAAATTACAATTGGTAAATTGGTTTGTCGCGAACTGTAACCAAACCAAAGATGAAAACCCAATTCCTACATCAGAGACACAAACACACCCCTTGGACAGACATTTTCATTCCAACACTCACAATTTGACTTACGCTGAGCTTTTTAGCCGGTAAACAATTTTCATGGGAGAAGATTTTAACGCCAGACACACCTCATGAGGAGATTCTATTCGTAACTCTTCCGGCATCTCTATTAAAAATTGGCTAACTAGCATCTCCACATTACAGGTAATTGCACCTTCTGGTCCTACCAGACCTAGCAGCTTATCTGTAGTCGATCTGTTTTTCTTATCAAGTCGTTTAATTAATCCTTACTCTTCGAATATTACTTGTTCAACGCTAGACTTTTTAGATTCTTATGCAAATTAAAATTTAAACTTCACATCGTATCTTAGGCAAGATGTAGATATGGCCATATCTAACGGAATGAATATTCCTTGCTTTAAGAATATAACCAACCAAGAAATTCATTTCCATATAGAAACCTTTAGTCAAATTATGTCGGTGGTATTTCATAGACATTCAAGACAATTGTCTAATAGTAGCCATCGATTGGATTCCATCCCTGAGAACATTAAGAAAATGTGTTAGTTAAAAAGTCGTTGGATAAGGGAAATGAAACGCATTTTTCCGAGAGAACTTAACACTACATCCTTAGATTATCGTCTCTTAGAGGCACACGTTAACTTCATATCAATCAGGATACGCAATAAAGTTAAGAAACACTTTCATGACAAATTTTCTGAACGACTTTCAAAAGTACGTCCAGGTCCTGATGTTTTCAAGCAGCTTAACGCAATCACCGGTCAAAAGTCACTCAATAAAGTAACAGTCATAGATAACAGCGATATAAAAGAAGGTCCAATTAATATTTCTAAAAACTTTGCCTCTAGTTCAAACTCACCTCTACAAAGTCACGTAAACGATCAGGTCAACAGTTTTTTATCAAACGCCCCAACTCATATTACTACAATCATCACTAATAACAGTGCAAGCAATCCCAGCCCTCTAGATGTGTTTATATCCGAAAACACACTTTATTCTGTAATAAAAACTTTAAATAACAAAAATACTGCCGGCATCGATAACATATCAAACTTTATACTGAAAAGATTCCGAAAAAGAGTTTGCGTCAATTAGTTGCAATATTTAATCACTGTATCAACAATTGCTACTTCCCTAAAGCCTGGAAAAGATGGTAGGTATTATCTTTAATATTCCGAAATCTCAAGGTAGAGCAGCCATCCAACAACATCGACCTATATCTCTTCTTCCCTGTTTGGGAAAAATACTACAACAGAAAAATTCTTTTACGAAAAGGTAAATAAATTTTGTAATGAAAATAAAATTATTCCCGACTTTCAATTCGGACTTCGGAAAGGGCACTCAACTCTGGATGCACTTTTTTTAACTACATAGTGAGATCACAACTGGGTTAAACCGTAAAGAGTCAACAGTTGCTTGCTCCCTAGACATAACCAAAGTCTTTGACTCAGTTTGGCATAAGGCACTAGTCCACAAACTATGTAAACTTAATGTCCCTCCATATTTTACGCTGCTGTTGCAACTCATTTCTTCAGGATAGATCATCTTGCATCAGGTTTCAGAACACAACTTCCGATTTTTTTAATAGGTAAAGGAGTTCTACAAGGCTCGTTATTAGGTCCCCTGCTGTATTCAATATACACTGCAGATATACCAACAGCCGCAAAAGCACAAATGATATTATATGGATACAACACTCTTATTTATGCCAAAAGCAAATCACCAAAAGTAGCTCTAAACAAAACGCAAGAGCTACTTTTTAAAATTATAAATTATTATGATGACTGGAACTTCTTAATAAGTCAGTTAATCTTAATAAGTCCAATTTAATCTATTTCCGTAATTCCAGCACTCGCGGTCCGAGGAAAATTGCTACAAAGACCAAAAAGTTGCGTATTCTGATTAAAACAGCATCAAATCAACTGAAATATTTAAGGCATCAACTCAATATTTAAATTGTTTCCACATGTTAAGTTAACTTTGAAAAAAGCCAAAAGGGCTATACATAATTTTCTATTTGCAACTTAGACGTCGGGAGGCGCTTAGTATAAATACAAAGTTACTATTCTATATACAACTTATTCGGCTAGTTATTGGCTATGCATTTCCGATCACTTTTAGTTTCTCGAAAACGTGTTCCAATAAAATCCATATAATCGAAAGGTCAATTCCTTAGGAAATTCCTTTCAAAATATCGTAAAATAGACGATAAGCATTACTCTAACTCCTACATTTATCAGAAAAGTAATCTTAGTCCTTTTATCTCATACATGTTTGGTATAATTAAAAACTTTCTTCAGCATTTAATATACCATACCAATCCACTCATTCAAGAGTCACTAGAAAGGATTAGTGATATTATGAACGTTCAGTTTTATAATTCCTTACTTCTCCCCCATTTCCATCGTGGTTAGCATAAACAACACAAAATTCCCAAAAATCCCAAACTCCTAATCCGCTCTTTCTTAACATTCCTTTCTCTAATTTTTAAGTCTACAATTAAGTTTGCTTTTTAATTAAATATACAGAATATTGTATTTGAGAAAGCTACTTAATAAGCCATAGTTGTAAGCAATTCATGTACTTAGTCATTAAAAAAACTAATTTAATATATAAGCAAAAGATGTAGAGATCATGTTTGAGCTCTACGTTTTAAATAATATGTAAATACGTACAAGTAGTATGGAAATAATAAATGCTCTATTTAAATAAAAAAAAACATTTCAAGTGTAATTATGTCTGATTTGTCGATTACAAATCTTTGCTTGTACAATAAACTGATAAGAAAATATTATTACTGCATTTAACATGGTATTTTTTATCGCAATTTGCTCTAAAATAGTTTCTGCATTCCTCGATAAGATGTGCATTTTGTAAAATTTCTCATAATATTGAATTAATGGCTTAAAAATATTTACCCTAAATAGTTTGTGAAAAAATCTTCTATAATTTACGATTGACTTCTATGAAATTAGAACCAAAATATCAAATTCTCACATACTAATACTTTGTTAATTAAATAAAACTAAACTTTTTATGTTTTCATGTTAAAAATTAATCAAGAAAACTAACAATTTTTCATAAAAGGACATTTTTTAATTGCATTTCGTGACTCTTCGAATATGGAATGAGTTTTATTGATTGGAAAGATTTAAAACAAATCAAAAATTGTAAGTTTAATTTTAATTTATTATAAATAAGATTAAAATGTATAAATATTTTTCCCCACTTAATATTCATTTCCTGACAATACTGCCCACGGTGGCACTGCTATCCTCATGAGAAATTCCTTATCCTTTTCTTTTCATTCCTATATTGGAGAAGATTTTCTTCAATCCACCGCAATATCAATTGACTGCTCTCCAGTCTGCTTAACTATTGCCCCAACATATATCCCTCCTAATAAACCTATAAACTCCCTTGAATTTAGGTCATTTTTCCAAGCTCTTGGGAATTTCTTCATTGCTGGAGGTGACTTTAACGCCAAACAGCCACAATGGGGCTATCGAGTCTCCAATCCCCGTGGGATTATTCTTAACCAAGTGCTTTCATCTCTCCCTACCAAGTCATCTCTCCTCCGACTCCCACTTACTGGCCAACTTCCAGATCTAAGCTTCCTGACATTCTAGATTACTTTATAACTAGTCCCATGAATTCCTCCAATATTAATGTTAATTCACTCCTAGATCTTAACTCCGATCATAGCCCTGTTCTACTAGTTCTCGATTCCCAATCCACTCCAAAAGTTAATGCGCCGAGACTTATTAACGGACTAATTGATTGGGAATTATTCAAACAATATATTGACGAAAATTTAGACTTACGATAAAGCTTAAAAACAGAACAAGAACTGGATAACGCGGTACACAAGTTTACATGTTTTTTACAAAACGCTACAGTCTTTTTTCAAAAAATAAAAGCAAGAGCTCATTGGCAACATACAAGAACGACCAGCGACAAAAAAACAAACTGAACAAACTGCAAAAAGAACTACATGACGAAATCACAAAATACAATACAGAACTTTTTAGAAACTACACTTCAACCCTAATGAAAAAGAGAACTTTGTGGACTGCTACAATACAAATACTATCTTATAGAAAAACAAAGCCCCCTTTACGAAAAACTGACGGAACCTGGGCCAAAATGGATAAATATAAAGCAGACGCTTTTGCTGAACACCTTCCACAAACATTTACTCCACATGAGGACATATTACACAGGACTCATTGCACTACAATCGAGACGGAACTATCCATTCCCTTACCCATGAGTCTTCCCCCTAAGGCAATCACTCCTTCCAAAGTTGCCAATTTAATCAAGCTCCTTCCCAAAAACAAAGCTCCTGGCTATGATCTGATTACTTCCAATATACTCTAACAAGTCCCTAAAAGAGCAACAGTGCTCCTTGCCACAATATATAACTCCATCCTTAGAACAACACATTTCCCAATCGTCTGGAAATTTGCCATCATTACAATGATCCCTAAGCCCAATAAACCAATAACTCTACTTGAATCGTCAAATTTAATTCCTAATCACCAGTTTGGTTTCCGCGCCGAAGACGCCACTACCCAGCAGTGTCATCGAGTTGTCGATTTAATTGCATCCTCTTTAGAAAGAAAAGAGTACTGTCCCGGTGTGTTTTTTTATATAAGTCAAGCTTTTGATAGAGTTTGGCACCCGGGTCTACTCTGGAAACTCAAGAGGTTCCTCCCTTCCACCTATTTCCTAGTCCTAAGATCATTCTTTTCCAACCGACACTTCCAAGTAAATGAATCCAACGAACTCTCCAATATCTGTCCGATATTGGCTGGGATTCCTCAGGGTAGATACTTGAACCCATCCTCTACAACATTTACACATCCGATATCCCAATCTGCCCTAATACCTTCTTTGCTATGTACACCAATGATACGGCCTGCCTTGCATCCAGCGAAAATCCCCAAACTCTCCAAATCCAAATCCAAACTCTCCAGAACTGGTTTACTAGGTGAAAAATAAAAGTCAATGAACGTAAATCTATCCAGGTAACTTTCACTCTCCGTCGTGAGACATGCCCTCCCATATACCTTAATGGCAGTGCCATACCACAACACACCGAAGCTCGGTACCTAGGACTGAACCTAGACAAACGCTTGACATAGAACCCACATACAAACTTAAAAGACAAGAACTTAAAAGACGATACCTAAAACTACTTCGACTTCTAGACAAACGTTCCAAACTTACTATAGACAGCAAAGTACTGTTATACAATACCTTACTGAAACCCATATGGACATACGGACTAGAACTCTGGGGATCTACTAAGCCTTCTAATTTCCGTCCAATCCAATCCCTTCAATCAAAAATACTCCGAACAATTGTCGATGCCCCCTTTTATCTTCGCAATACTGTTATTCATCGTGATCTTAAAGTCCCATTTGTTTTTGATGTGGCAGTATCTCGCTATAAAAAGTTCCGTTCCCGTGTCCTCAATCATAATAATCCTCTTGTTCAAGAACTATCCTCCATTTCCTTCCCTAGAAATACCCATTGAAGACTTAAGCGTCACTGGTCGCGTGATTTACTAAAATACTGAGGCCTAACAGAAAAACACGCTAGCAGGAGGAACTTCATTGGATGTTTACTCCCCACAACCTTTTAAGTTAATTAATTAATCCTATTGCTCAAATTTGCTTATTACTATGTTGTAGTTGTAAATATCTAAAAAATTTAAATTAATTTTTATTTAAGAATCTTAAGCAAAGTTTTACATAATTTTATTGTCAAATATTAAAGAAGAATTATGTGCATACATTTGAGTAAAATGAATATTCTATATTAAAAAACTGAAACTACAATTAATTGAAGGCAATTTTAAAATAGAAATGTTATCCTTTGGCAACGATAGTCATCTACTTTTATATTTTTATGTATTTATCTGCACACACGCCATTAATGCTAAAATTGGGCCAAGGTTAATTGAGTTGTAAGACTCTGCATGCAATCGAATAGTGCAGCTATAAAGTTCGCCTATAAGAAAAATTTCTCCTGAATCCCTCCCCCGCCGTTTTGTTTCATTTCTAGTTTATTGATTTTATTTTATTTTGTAACTAAGTAGAGTATATTGTTAGTTTATTTTACTTAAAGCTCAAATAATATATAATTAAATATTCATTTTTGTATTCAAAATATATGTTGAATAATATTTTTTATGTAAACTGCTCTCATATGTAAATAGTTTTATAATAAACGAAATTCCTTTTATATTTGATAAATTATTAAACAAGAAAAAAAAGAAATTTTAATGAAAATGAATTAGTTTTGTGTCGACCTTAAATTTTTATACCAAATAACAACAGCTATCGTCATTGTTCATTTGATACTATAAAAATGCATATTCCCAAAGATCTCACAGGCTCTTATTAATGGGCTCATGTTTTATTCAAAGATATAAAATATAAATACCAAACCAAACAAATTTTTGTTCATTGCTATTACATACCACTTAAAGTAAACATTTACCAAAAATAGAAATTGTTTTTACAATAACTCCTACGCTCACTGTAAGTGGAAATAAGAAAAAAAAGGTTTTCTTAATGGACTTGATAACAAATAGCTTTTAACAATTCATTTGAGGAGCCTAGAAAAAAAAACCAATATCATACTTCACATGCTTATAAAAACAAGGCCCATATAGGGTTGGAAATATTTCTCAGTATGGTCCTTACGATTAATTTTTTATTCACTAAACCCATAAACCTATCATTTCTTATATAATCGGCAGGATATTTTAAGTATCAAAATTGAAAATACCATCGTCGTTACAAAGAAATTTCTTATAAAAACGTGTGGTCACGTTATAAGCTGAGGGGATTTTAATGTCAACAGGGATTACTAATAAAAAAAATAATATATATAAAAATAAGAATTATCATTAATTTAAAAAAGTAAACTAAATTAAATATTATATATAGAAAATTGTATATCAGAAAATATATTCTTAAATTAAAGGCATTGGTAATCTCTCCTATACCAATAATATTTTTTAGTTAAAAAAACTCTTTAAATCAAAAATTTCTCTACCAAAAAAAAATTTAAATTATATTTGAATAATTTAAAATAATTTTAAAGAAATAAAAAGCTACGAATAATAACTTTAATGTTAATATTCTCAAATGGGGTCATTAATATTCTTTCAGTTCAAGGTGCATTCTTTTAACTTCTATATACACGGTCACATATGCCTGACCTGAGCTTTGAACCCATTCCCCAAGGACAATCACATGTCAGAGGATAAGTGTGTACAAGGTACAGTTTAAAAGATTGTTTCTCTTATAGTTACATATTATAAACTATTCATCTCGAAAGTCAAAGTGCATTAAACTCAAAATTTTCATTCGTCCTTTCAATCTTTAGAATATTATTCTCCTTATTATATGCCTAGATCGAAAAGAAGATGTTAAAAAAATATAAAAGAAAATGGCACAATATTTACCATCAACCGGCTTACTATTTATAAGACTTTCGTATTACAATATATTGAAACTGTTTTTATAAACTTTTCTCGGTAAAATAATTAAAAAATAATAACAAAAAGGATCCATAAACTATTCTCAATCAATACTTTAAAATTTTAAAAAAAAATCCAACAAATAATACATAAAGTACACAATTGTACAATTTTAAAAAAAATTTTAATTAAATAAAAACTTTGCAGATTTTCTGTGAAAATCAAAACTTTTAATTCGCATTTCAAGTTGTTGGGGTGAAGAATTATAAAAATCGATAGGAGGGAAAATTCCCAATTATACAGAGAGAGTAGAATAAAATGTAAAAAAATCTGAACTTCGAATAAAAATTCTGCACAGTTGATAAATTGCATTTTTCTGAATTCTAGTGGAAAAGTAGGGATCAGATAAAGTTAATTATTTTCATTACTTTTTTATATGGTAGAAACTATTCTTACAACGCCAATAAACTGTTCGGATAATCCCATCATTCCAGAATTACATACACATGTATATCCTCTTGGTATAGAGGGTGCAGTAGGATAAATTTAAGATTAAATTAAAAATTAATTTCCACTGACACACCACCTAATGGTTAACTAATGAGTTGTGAAACTTGTGCAAAAATGAATTGAGTTCGTCTCCCTGAGGCACAATAACGTTCAGTTTAATATAAAAAAGAAAGGTAAGCAAAAAAGTAAGTTACAGTAGGTGGTAGGTAGTATGTATATTGGTAGTGGTTTATTTCCACCAATTACATTTTCATTCGGCAGAAAGTAGATATGCTACAATATCTCCGGAAAATATATACGAAAATTCTTTTATTTAATTTTTCTCTTCATAGATTTGCAGAGTATAATACTGAAAGTCTGAATGTACAGATTTTTAATGACAATCTGCTTAGATCAAGGCTTTTATAAATTTTCATCTCCTAATAGAATATGTAAATTTATTTCCATATCAGCAAAAATTTAATTTGGTATAATAGATAATATTTACAGTGATTCATTAATAATTTGATAATATTTGAAAATATTTTCCCAATAAAAAAAATTGAATAAAAGTGTAATTTTGTAGTATAAAATTGTGTCTTCATATATATTTTTTAGTTAAATAATTCCTCAACATCTTAGTTCTGCTATAATTTATCATATTCTTTGTAATATAAAATATTTTTATAACATACGTGTATAACTTCTACAAATTGGTATATCCTATCGATAATCTTAATCTCAATTAACAAAAGCAGTTCCTAATATTGGGTGCCTTTTTTTTAGAGAGATACAACTTTCAGCAGCTGTTATCTGTTAAAGTTACTTCATGAATTTTACTCGGTATAATTTTCCATTTTATTATAAAAAATTTAAGGTTAAAAATGTTTTATAATTATTCAAATTTACTTCCAAAAAAAGTGGTTAATAAGTAAATATGTTACTTTTGGAGTGAAACAAATCCACGAAAATGGATCCACAACTGTTTTAGTTTTACTTGCATGCTCGTAGCATTATCGATGGTTCTTAACGGGTACCATTATCTTTAAAAACATGAAAGAACCAGACCCGGATCATTTGTGATATCAGCAGAATGGCTCTATTGCCCACAAGTTCCTCAACAATAACGATTTATTGAAGCCAAGACTTGGTGACAACGTAAAATTCACGCAATTGGCCTCCAAATTCTAGAATATGTCAACATTATTGATCCTTTCTTATAAGAAAATGTGAAATTATTGGTGTGTGCTGACAAACCAGCAACAATTCACATCTTTCAAATAAACTTTAAAAAACAGTCACAAATTGAGCCAATTATGAAGAACATAATATTTCCGATTTTATTTCAAAAATGTTCTAATCCTTCAACAAAAAAAAACTTATATAAACAAGAACTTAATGTAAATAAACACCAAACTAAATAGTTCAAGAAAATTAGACTTCTTCATACACTTTGTGCCGCGAAGCTTTCAGGCATAAATTTCGAATATTGTGTGTCTTACTCAATATTTAAACTATTTAACATTGCATCGTAATTTAGGATTTTAATTTCTTACTTTTTTATGATTATAATAAGACCACATACAAAAAGATACTTGAACCAATTTAAGTCAATTTCCAAATAAGTTTTACTCTTTATTGCACATCAAAAAAAAATTTAATTGCAGAGAATTTTTTGTAATTATAATTTTGAAAATGCATAACAGATTTTCAAAAAAAACGTACTAAATTTGTACAAACATTTACTATTAAAAAAATACTTCTTAAAAAAATTATTAACTAAAAATTTCGAACAATGTCAGCATTCAGTGTCATTTGGAGCATCCCACACTATATTTTTATTATTATTATTATATAAGGTTGCTTTTTGAAATACAACTTGCCATAATTTCATGGTATTACCGATCAGTTGGCCGAAATGAACTTGAAAAAAATTATATGAGCTTTTATTGTATTCAACAAAAAAAAACTGAATTCTCGCCCACATAATCACAAAAAAAGTCATAATCAGAATAATTTGCTACCATAAAAACTTTAGAAAAAATACATATGGATGATATTTTGTTATTTGTTTTAATTTTTTTTTGCCCATTTTCTAATTCAGCCTTTGTTTTTTTTCCGAATATATTCTTGTCATATTCAAAGCACACACGACAAAAATCAGCGCTACAAGTTTGTGTTTAAAAAAAAGCTTATAATAATTTTCAATGTTTTTCTATATAACAATTTTTTTTTTAAAATGGCAAAAATGTTGATTTTTTGTTAATATAATTTCCTTCTTAATTCAATTTTGTATTTTTCTTCTCTTTCATTGTATTGAATAATAATTTCATTATGAACAGACTATTATATACAATATAGAGAAAAAAAATCATAATAATACTACCAATCACTTGACCTTGGTAAAAGAAAATTATTTCAAGGTAATATACGTAAAGTTTAATAAAAATTTTAGGAAATCTGAATGATTACTGTTTCATGTGACCTAGACTCTCTCTATATTTAAATAAACTCCATGTGCTGGTATAAATTTAGTTTATTATTGCAATCAGTATTAATGAGCCTAGAAAATAATAAAATTTCAAATGCGTAACAATTATCTTAATTGATTATAAATTAAAAAATTTAAAAATATCCGAATCTATCCTAAACGACAATAATTCAATTATGTTAAAAAAAAAGTAACGAAACATTTTTAACGTTGAAAACTATTTTATAACAATTTGAAAACAATTTTATTGGTTATCATTAAAAATAAATTTAAGAAAAAATAATTTTAAAATGCACCAAAATAAATAACAAATTTAAGTGTTCGAAAAGCATTCATCCACAGCATAAGAAAATATTTATAAACATAATGTTTATAAACATTTCAATGTAGAGACTTGAATGAAGTTATATGAATTTTGCCCGTCATTTGCTTACACAAATAATTTGTTGCCTTTAATTACATTTAGTGTTTGTAAATATCTAATTTGAAATTTATAGATTCACTTCAACTTATAATATTATAGATATTAAATTATGAAAATAGTTTGAAATTTATTTATAAAAGTCAGCAATGCAAAAAATTGGCTGGGGTGGGGGGTGTCTTTAAAATTCTATTTTAAGTAAACTTAAAAAAATATTTTCGTAAAAATATAAATTCGGCAAGTATGATTAATATTGTTGAAGATTTTTTTTTTACTTTTAATAATAGAGATTTGAAAAAAGAAATCAAATTTCAAATTAAATATTTTAGTGCAAGATGACATTTTTATTATCAAATATTTAAAAAATTAATTTTTTTTTAGTGTCCAATCTAGTATAATTGAGTATAAAAATGCTTTCAATTTTATAAAGTTATTTTTGTATATTTTATTTATATAAGTTGGATTTTTATTATGAGAGAACCCTGAAGTTTAATACGAATTATTATTAATTATTATAATCCTATAAATATCCATTTATAAAAAAAATTATTATAAAATAACTACCCAAACAATTGTACAAATATTTAAGAAAATCCTTAAATATAGAGGCAACTAATACTTGGAACAGTAAAATAAAAGGGAATCTACATTATGATATACAATATAAAAGAAAATAAAAAATTCAGATATTATATTAAGAATGAATAAACAAAGAGACAAAAATAGTATGTTTTCAGATATTTTTTAAAAGAAATCTACTCAAAAAATCTACTCTAAGAACCATCAACATCTGTCCAAACCAGATAAAAAATTATTTCCACATCAAATACCAATTATTTAATATTATAATTAAAAAGGGAAAAAAATTAATTTTCCTAATGTTTTTTGTTAATAAAGTGAATGTTTTCCAAATACCAACCATCAAAATGATAATACGTAATAGTCCAATTTTGTCAAAGACTATCAAAATAAAAGTGTTAATTTAATTTTTATTATTATTATGGATAAATAACATATTATTCAATAAATGTGAATGTAAATATAAATTCACCGAAGTTTACATAATTCTTTTATACAAATTAAAAGTGTACCAAAAACAAATCGAATCTTAAGTAAGAAAGAAAAAAATTTCATTCATCAAATTAAAATGAAAATGAATTCAAACAAAAATGTGAAAGAAAATTACAAAAAATACACCTATTTTTATCTATTATCAAAAAGAGCATCTAAATTAATTTATTTCTTTGAATACTCGTATTATACAAATGCGTCTTCAAAAGTATCTATCTACCTTGAAAAATTATAGTTCGAGGTCGAAATTTTTGTCAATGTTATGCAAAAATATTTAAAAATATTATTACTGAAACTATTTCTTATTCAATGTCATTACGAAATATGATAGTAGCAGTGTTGTCAGTAGTAGTAGTAGAAATTGTAGTAGTAGTAATACTGGCAGTAGTAGTAGAGGTAACATAGTGATTGTGCAGCACGCTATCAATAAATTATGAAATTTGTCTAAAAACTTCGGGAAATCAATACAAAAAACTGGAGCATAGCTAAAATGAGGCAATATTTCTCTCTCTGCCTCTTTCAGATTAGGGGTGAAGGAAACCCCTAATATTACTCATATATGGTAAAATTGATTAAACGATAAAAATTCATATCAAATTCGTACAAAAAAATAGAAAAAAAATGTAATCTTTTTTGTGTATCCTTCTCCCACGGTACCGTCTATTACCATCAAGAATTGTTTTTCTCATATCTAAACATTCTACTTCCTCTCTCTCACTCACTATCTCTCTCTTTCTTTCACCTAAGATATTACTTCTTGTTTTATTTACAAAATTGTTCTCTTCACAAAAATATGAGAGAATAAATTTGATTGATTAAATCGATTGTGTAACAAAAATTCCAATCACTTTTTTTTTGCTATTTATCGATAGAAAATCAATAAAAAAGAAAATACAAAGGAAAAGAAGAAGAAGAAAAAACAAAATGAAAGTTTGTAAAGGTGAATTTTATTTTTCAATTTACTGTGACGATAGGTGGTTTTTTTTTATTGTAAATATTTATTTTCAAAAATTGCAAATTATCTTTTAACAATGATCGTTAATTATTTGGTATTAATTTATGATCAAATTTGCAAAACTATTAAAATTTATAATTTTGGCCAGAGCATTTTTTATATTGTAGATTTACTCAAATTTACATAGAATTATTTGCAAAATATTTGCTCAATTTGATTTTTGAATGTGAAAGTTTCGATTGTATTTTTACCCAACTCTTTTTTACTCAATTTTAATATCTTATAGCCAAATAAAAGTTTATCAAAATGTTTAATATTCAAATTAGTTCTACTAATAAATTGTTATTTAGAGCACCACGTTCAATTAAGTATTTAGCCGAATAAAAAGTAAATTATAGAAAATTCAATCTATTGTTACACGTATTATGAGATTGTGATATTTCACTATGATTTGCAATAAAAAAATTTCATTTTGTAATAATTCCAATTAATTTTATTATTTGAATTTTTATTATAAGTAAAAGTAATTAATAGTTTGATAGTTAATTTAAAAGTATTTTAATAGATATATAATAGTATATTTAAAACTTTCAAATAATTTTCCATTAATTATTTATTGAGTTAAATTTTGTAATTTATTAAGAAAACTTGTTAAAATGATATCAACATTTCAATTAAAAATTAGATGCAGTTTTTTGAAAGTACCATGATTCACTTTCAAATCATGAAAAAATTGCAATATTTCGATATAGGCCCGGAGTTCCTCAAGGTAGCTAACTTGCTGCCATCCTTTCTTCCATTTAGATATCCTAATAGTTAATAATATTCTCATCGCCACAAATTTTGCAGAATAAATAGTAGTTTTTCAACCCTTTTGAACCTACGAACCTTCACAAATTTTGCAGAATAAATAGTAGTTCTTCAACCCTTTTGACCCAATGGTGTATAAGCTTAAATCCACTGTTTGGTCATAGATGGCGTGAGTGAGCGTATTAAGCTACCATGGACACGCCATATTTTTTTTATGAGTTTGACATCTGTCAACATTAATTAGTGCACACTTTAAGCAATTTCGTACAACAACATACATTTCCTTTTGTAATCATGTCTAGTTTTGTACCTGAAAAAGAGCATATGCGGGAAGCTCTGCTTTTCTGCTTCAATTTGAATAAATCGGCTGCCGAATTGCATCGAATGCTTATGGAGGCCTGTGGTGACCGTGTTTTATCGGAAACAATGTGCCGAGATTGGTTTCGTCGATTTTAATTTTTACTTGTGGGGACAAGGAGCGTGAAAATCGGCATAGGAAGGTTGAGGACCTTCAATTGCGAGGGCTTTTGGACGAAGACGATACCCAATCGCAAAAAATGCTCGCGGAGCAATTGGGTATTACTCAACCAGCCATTTCCATGCGTCTGCGTGCTATGAGGAGGATTGAAAAGATCGGAAAATGGGTGCCGCATGAATAGAACGATTGGCAGATGGAGCGACGCCAAAACACATGCGAAATCTTGCTTGCCAGATAAAAAAGAACGTCGTACTGTATCGGATTGTGACAGGCGATTAAAATTTTATATAGTTCGAGAAACCTAAACGCAAGAAATCGTGGGTTGATCAATATCTTCCCCAAGACAAAATCGCTTCGGACGGAAGACAATGCTGTGCGTTTGGTGGGATCATCAGGGTATCGTCTATTATGAGATGTTGAAACCTGGTGAAACTATCAATGCCCATCGCTACCACCAACAACTGATCAAATTGCACCGTAATCTGCGTGAAAAAAGGACGGATTATCAACAAAGACATTACAAGCCAATTTTCCTCCACGACAACGCACCATCTGGGAGGTGCTACCCCACCCCGCTTAGTCATCAAACTTGGCCCCTTCCGACTACCACCTGTTTTCGTCGATGGGCCACGCGCTCGCTGCGCAGCACTTCGATTCTTACGAAGACGTCCGAAAATGGCTTGATGAGTGGTCTGCCTCGAACGAGAAGGAATTTTTTGGCGTCGTATCCAAAAATTACCCGAGAGATGGGAAAAATGTGTAGCTAGCGAGGGCAAGTATTTTGAATAAATTTGTTTTTGCTTTCTATGAAAAAAACATGTGTTTTTTGACTAAAAAACAGCGGATTTAAGCTTATATACCTGGTAACTTTTAATTGTCGTGGAATACAAATGTTTCGTAAAATTGATGACAACCTTTTCTTTGTCATGCTAATCCCAATTCGTTTAACCATCCCCATCAGCGTTAACATTTATAGCTACCTTCCTCATAAACACTAACAATTGCCTAAAAGTATAGTACCCATAGCTATAAGATTTTTATGGACATTCAGATAGACCTGATAGAGTAAGTAGTACCAAAGAGTGCTTCTTCTTTTTTGCCATTTTAAAAAATATTGCAAAAATACTCATAAAAATCTACTCATTACCATAATTATACAATAGTTTTAAATCTTTATCTTTCCCCTTAGTTAAAATTTGCACACAGTTTTATTCCAATAGTAACTTCTGAAATTCTTATAATCTTAGATCACTTAAATCCAATTCCTTTTTTAACTTTGAAAAAGTCATAAAATATGAAGAAATTAACATATTTTTTATAAGAAACTTTTAGTTTGAAGTTGTTGCTTCAATTAAATATTCAAATTGAAGGTTATATTAAGTCAGACACAAATAAATTCTGTCCTTTAATAGTTAAAATTTTCCTCTTCAACTATTTTCGAAACATTTATAATTGAAAAAAAAAAATATCAATTGAATAAAAAAGAGCATTTGAGATAGAAAATTATGGAATAAATGCAAAAAGAAAATTTCCATTATAAATCTTACAAATGTTAACGAAACACATCCGCTATTGCAAACGTTCATTTCGCATCAGCAGACGGCAAGTGTTGATGTTTTTATATTCCAACAGTTAATATTTGACCATCCAAGTTTAATTAAATCTAAACCGTAAGTGGATAGGTAGAATTATATAATTTCTTATTTAATAAAAATTAAAACCAAATATCTTTTTATTACAATAATTGTAAGAGTATCGATTCAAATAAAAAAAAAATAAAAAAAAATATAAAAAAGGACCTACTTTTAAAAATATTATTAATTTTTTATGTCAAACATAAGTATTTCTATAATAAATTAGTTTTTATTTTGAAACGATTTTTTTTATTTGAATTAATATCAAAAATGTTTTAATCGAATTTTTTTAGAATTCTAAATTATTCAAGGATTGATTATATTTATTTAAAATTTATTAATAAAAATAACTAGTAAAAAAGTTGCCTTTATCAGGCCCTTATGTTAGCAGTGTTGTATAAACAGAAAAATATACCTTAAGAAATCCTTTTTTGTTTTCATTTCTACTCAACAGCTTCTACTTATATATTTTGGAAAACCTTTTAAAATCTCAAACAATAATAATTATAATTAATTTACAACTAAAAAATAAATATAAAAAAAAGTTTTTAGATTTACTACAAACTATTTATCTTTAAGATACTCAGCTCTTAGCTACAAAATATTTATCTTTATAAATTCCATATAATGCTTCATCAGAATTATAATAAAATTGCTAAAAATATCTTAGCCTATCTGTCATAGATAAGAAAAGTAAAAATTACCATTAAAAACAAATTAAATTTATTAGTAGTGGCTTAGTCAAATTTTCTTTGTAATTAAGATTTAAGATAATATAAAAAAATATCATTACCATCGAAAGTAATTCTTTACCAAAAAATTTTATATGCACAAAAAAAAGACTCTAAAAGAAAGCACTACGAAAATAATGTTTATTGAAAATCTATTGACATGACATGACAATCTACAAGAATAAGTAATACTTGACAGATTTCCAAAATTTAGATAATCAAACATTACATTATATAAAAACTTTCCATTTAATGAATTTATTTAAAATGAAAAGAAATTAATGCGATATCATCTTTTGTAAATAAAAATTATCAATTATGGATTGAAATATTAGAAAGTAAAGTTCTCCATTAAAAAAAAAATCATAGACTGGAAAATTTGAAAAATTTCATAAATTATTTTAAATCATGTAAACTAGTAAAAAGATTAAAAATAAGATTTAAAAAAATTAAGTGAATTCAGTAAATTTAAAAGTGCCAGTTTTTTTAAAATATATAATAAACTATTCTAATTTATAGATATTTGATGCATTTTCGAATTTTGGCCAATTTGAATTTCAAATGAAAAACAAATAAACCTCCATCGAGTAAACATTTTTTTAACAATTGTTTTATAAAATATTAATTATCAATTAAAACAAACAATTATTTTATTTATCTTGAAACTATAAAATATCGCACAAATCAATAAAGAACTCATAATATGACTAAATTCTCCGTTGCAGGGGTACTACTAAAGTATATATAAGAACGCTAATAACTAATCGATGTTTTCTTTTTAAGCTGAAAAGTAAAGTTTATTTAGTAATATTTATAATATATTAAAAAATTGCATGCAAAAAAATGTGGGTATGAATAAGTAATTTCAACGATATTTTATTTGTTATTTAGTGGACACTACCACCAATCGTTGCATTGCAGTTTGAATAAGCTTTCTCAACTATCTCAAAATTCATGTCAGAAAATAGAAAGGCTTTTGAAAAGTTTGCTGAGAGAAAAACATCTTCTTTCAAAAAGTAAAAGTAAAATTTTAATTAAGCAAATAAACATAATCCCATTTTAAAGAATATAATAAATAATTCTAAACTATAAACAAGTGCATTATAAAAATTTGATTTTAAAAAAAATAGTAATGAAAACTGATTGCTACTTTTTCTTTTACATATTATAATATAATAACTGTTCTAATATTTAATATTTTTAAATGTCTTAAAATATAAAATCTGAAATTCTGTAGCATATAGAAGAAAAAAAATTACAATATAACTCAAAAATTAATCCTACAAAAAATACATACTATTACAGCGCTTTAATGTAAAGGTATTGATTACATTAACCAAATCAATAGAGTTGCTTATTATTTTCTCAAATTAAAATTAAACATTTTATATTTAAAAAAAAATCAAATAAAAACAATATCCTGTAAAATATATAGAAATAAATATCTTTATGGAAAGTAAATACTTGTAAGACGAAGAGAAGAAATGAAAGTAGACGCGATCAAAACGCGTAGATTTACTTAGCAACAAAGATGCTAAGCAACAATGTTGATTAAAATGTTGGTCAACATTGTTGCTTAGCATCTTTGTTGTATAAACGCGATGCGGACAATTTTAAATAACTTTTAGAATGCAATTTTAAACAATAAACTTTTTTTCAAAAATTAAAAAATTTAATTAGTTTTCTTCATTTACTTTACAGAATTCATAAAAGAAAATCTCAATAACTATGGTTTTTCGCTAATACTTTTAATAATAAGTTTTACTTTTTTTTCTAACTAAACTAATTTATAAATATATAATAATTTTACTTAATTTTATAATTATATAGTAAATAATATCAATTTATATATATTCTTATTGGTTATTAAAATGGGCATTTTATACAAAGCTCTATAGAAAATAATATAGACTTATGGACCAAAGAGTTCTAGTCCATAAGTCCATATTGGTTTTGATAGAGCTTTTTATAAGTGTTTTGCTGATTATTGTAAGTGCGCAACGTTTGTCTACAAGTCATATTGGTTTTCGATATCATCTAATAAGTTCTAATGTTTCTCTTGTTCTATATTCATTTCAATCCTTTTCTATGTATAGTCCTACGTAATAATATTTAGTAGCCAGTTGTATGGCACTGCCATTAAGGAGGACATACTGAAATGGTGGACAGTGCACATTTTCGTTCGTTTATATGATAGACAAGACCTGGAGAGCTTAGATTTGGATTTGGATAGTTTCGGAACTCTGCATATATAACAAAAAAGGCATTTGGGCAGACTTGTAAGATCGGATGTATAAATGTTCCAGAGGATTGGAGCTAAGTATACTGCATTGTGGAACACCAACTAATTTGGAAAGATATTCGAGAGCTCGTTAGTTTCATTAATTTACAAATACCGGTTTGTAAAAAATGATTTAAGCATGGAACGGTCCTCTTGAGTTACCAGAGTAAGCTCAAATGCCTGACTCGAGCAAAAGCTGGGTATATATCTACATACCGGACCAATGAGAAGAAATTTCTTAAAAAATTATTTAAAATTTTTACAAAATGAATGCAAGAAACTAAATTTTACCAAACGAGGAACTGATCGTAATATTAATTTTTATAATAATTCTAATTTAATTTTGTAGGCAAATTTCAAATAAATATCAAAACGATTTATTTAATAATTTTTACAATAGTTTCACTTTTTGAAAATAAGCATGTTTTTTGTTCGAAAATAATTTATTGAATAATTCAAAGCATTTTCCAAAAAATACGTCAAAATTATAACCAAAAAAAAAAAATATTTTATAAAACACTTCAACTAACAGTCATAGTGCACAATGGTGGTAAGTTTGAATCCAGCTTTAGTAGTTGTTAAATGGCTTGCATTGCTGTGGAAATAAATAATTTCAACTAAGAAATATTTTAAAATTTTAAAAATAATCCCCCTTTTTTTTAAAAAAAAGATATGGCAGAAAATAAATATTACACAATTTTTGGTTCATGGTATAGGTTTTGACGAAAAATACAAAAAAAAACATTCGAATATGCTTTTAACCTTCATGCTGTGATTGAGCAACAGCAGGCAATTATTATATGCAATAATGCTGGTAACCTTTTATAGTTCAATAGCATTTTTTTAATTAGTAGATGAATGCCATCCAAAGAGTTAATTATAAAAAAAACTCTTTTACAGAATATTTATATTATTTTTATAGAAAAATAACTGATTTTTAACCCTCCTTCATTACTGTCATCATTAACGGGTCAACAAACTCTTTTTTTCATGATTCATAAGAACAATATCGCTAGAATGAATATATAACTTTCCTATCTCCTAGAACTCTAATAAATAATAATTTATAAGCTTCCTTCAAATATCCATAGTTTCCACTATATAAACAAATATTTAAATTTTTACAAAACTACAATATTTAAGACTAATTTGAATTTAGATTAAATATAAAAATCCCACCCTATTCCTAAAAATTTTAATAGACATTTTTTCATAGCAAGCACAATCCTTATTTTATGTTTTCTGAAAATACAATCTCAGCAACAAATTGTAATTAACTACAAAGTTTCACATTTTTTCATACAACCTTAGCTTATTGCTTAAAATATATAGTAATGAGTGTCGTGGTACTAGTCACTCTGGTAGTGTTCTTTACTATCGTTAATTATCACTCTCTAAAAATCACAACCCTTGGCTTTTACACAATCAGTCAGTTTTATAGCCAAGAAGAATTTCACCATTCTCCTCATACTTTACTATACAACAAAATACTGACTATCCCATCCATTTTCCCTTCATCTGTAAAGTATTCCTTTGTGCAAAAATATCGCAAAATTTATTTGCCCGAAAAAAGCATAAAATCTTTCTCGTACTTTAAGGAAATGAAATTCTACAATCTTTTCTAGAAGTAACTTTTTCTGTATTCCCCAAGATTTATTTTTTATTTTGTCAGTACTTCAACTTGTCTGCATTACAGAAAAGAGTAATTGAAAAAGGAACTAAAAGAGTAGAAGTGTTTATGTCTTATCTACCCTCTACTATTTTGTAATTGCAACACTAAAAATAACAATTCTTCACACAAGATAGATTTATCTATATAGACAGTGCGATACTGTTTGTATTTTATCTTAAGTCAGCTCCTGTAGTTTACGAGCAGATATTCCCGTAGAGTCGCTAAAGAATACAGAAAGCTCAGTGTATGAGAGGGCGTTATACAACCGTGTCAGGATAATATTCTGAATGTGGAATGCACCCTCCTTCTTGGCATATTCGGTTAATTTTTTTATTCTATATTTTATCGTGTATACTATTTCTTTAAAGTAGGAGTATTGTGCGATATACACGTAGAAAAGTTCAAACAAGTAATAACAAAAAAATGCATATGAAAGCAAAAATTCTTGAAATGAATGTCGTAAAATGGATTTCTTGAAAGAAGTTTACAATACTACAATTTTCCAACATATTTCTTATTGAAAGAAAAATAATGTTTTTGGATTTTCTAACAAGATTACTAATAAAAAAATCTCATCGAAATAAATTGTTTTTGTCTTTCAAATAAATAATACTAAAAGGCATTTTTAATAAACAACATCTCTAAGACCTTAAGGACCGATCGTCAATGGTTATTAAGTTATTTTTAAATTTTAAAGTAGAAAATGCAAGTCAAATGATTTATTGAAAGATTTTCAAGTTGGAGGATATCATAAAATATGAAAAATTCATAGTACAAGGTCTGTTCAAAAAGTATCGCTAATTTTCTGTTTTTTTTTTTAAATTATTTATTTATTCATGAATACCTATTTTCTCCCCTTCAAAGTAATCCCCACCAGATATTATACACTTGTGCTAACATTTTTTCCAATCCTCGAAGCACTTCAAAAAATCGTTTTTTGTGATCTTGTTCAGCTCTTCCTTCGATGCCGTCTTAATCTCCTCAATCATAGCGTAGCGTCGTCCTTTCATGGGGCTCTTCAGTTTTGTGAACAAGAAAAAGTCACAGGGAGCCGGATCTGAGAAATACGGTGGCTGCGGCATTATTAGTGTGTTATTTTTGGCCAAAAATTCGCGCACATGCAACAATGCGTGAGCAGGGGCGTTATCATGGTGCAAAAGCCAATTTTTGTTCTTCCACAAATCCGGGTGTTTCTGGAGGATTGCTTTGCGCAACTTGCGCATAACTTGCAGATAATATTCCTTATTAACCGTTCTACCCTGTGGCAAGAACTCATGATTCACCACGCCCCTGCAATTGAAGAAAACTGTAAGCAAAACCTTCACATTCGACCGAACTGGTCGCTTTTTTCGGTCTTGGCTCGTGCGGCAGCTTCCATTGGTATGATTGAGCTTTGGTTTCCACGTCATAACCATAAGGTTTAGTTCCTTAAAACTGTTAATGCGATGCTGTTTTTGGTCGAAATTGAGCAATTTTGGTACGAATGTCGCGACGATCCGTCTTACGCCCAAATCATTGGTAAAAATCAAATGGCACGAGCCAATCGATATGTTTAAGTCCTCAGCAACTTCTCTAACGGTGATTGGACGGTTGGCGATTGGCCAATACGAGGGTTATTCAACAAGTACTTAGCCTCACCGCTCGATGGAACTGCTGTCACAAAAGAAATTTACTATCGTGCAGTACATTTATTTAGTAGGCTACTGTCAAAGTTTCATTTGATTCCCTTCATTAGTTTTGTTTTGAGAGCCTTTGAAAGCGAGCTATTTTCTTCACTTCAGCAATTCTTTCGTCTGTTGTTGACGTGCTCGGGCGTCCGGCACGCTTTTTGTCATTCACATCTTCTCGGTTCTCTGAGAACATTTTGTATCACCGATAAAAGTTGCTTCGGTCCAAGGTAGCTTCACCATATGCACAGTCAACATTCGGAATGCGTCCACGCAATTAATTTTGCTTTTCACATAAAATTTAATAAAGATTCTTTGATCCATTTTTTGGAATGTGCAAAAATCGAAGGCTAGCCAAAACACGTGCAAACAAAGCAGCTGTCAAAAATTAACTGAATATTCAAAATGGCCAAACCTGTCGGCATAAGTGAGAGACGTAAGTACCAACCTAATGCCACAAAAAATCGAAAATCCAATATACGGAACCCGCGGAACTTTAAAATTCACGATACTTTTTGAACAGACCTCGAATAAAATAGTTTCTTATTTTAAACACTATTTTCAAGTGTGCGTTTTTACAATGCAAAAAAATTTCAAACTCAATAAACGAGAAGAGGAGAAAAGTAAATTCTTTTGGAAATTCCAAGTACATACCTGAATAAGAAAATCCTAATCATATTCTAACAAAGACTACCAAAAATATATATTTTACCCTTAAATAAAAGCTTACCAAATGGAATCTTTTCAAAAAAACACACAAAACACTTCAACAAAATCATGGACAACAAACGGAAATCGATTTTATTTAAAAAATGTGGCAAAATCGATTTTTCAAGCACAAGGCAATTCTATGTTTTTCTATGCTCCTACACTGAATTTTGAATTTTACGTTAAAAAAAAATTATGTAGTAAAAATAATATTAAATGTGAACAAAAACGTAGTTGCTAGTCAACCGCAAGCTTGAATTTCTAAAAACGACGATTATTTGGCACACCAAATATTATTATTATTATTATCATTGCTACTATTACGGTTATACCTGGTTTTGGTTTGATAGTTACCTGTGGCAATACCATGTTTTCAGTTAATGTAATTTAATTTTTAATGATTACGATATTATAGGAATGGTCACACAGTAGAATTATTAATAATATAAATGTGGAATTGTATATGCAATTTTTAGAGAAAAACGTCCAACCCCATAAACGCTACAAAATATCCCTTTTTCTGTATCTTTTTTTGAAAAATACAAAAAAGACAATAAAATATCCGCAAAATTACTGGTAAATAGAATGGATGCCTCACACGCAACCAATATATGGGCCAATGGGTCCGATGTTCGTGTTTTCTGTAAGACGACAATGTGCAAGTACAGACCGAGTATTTTGTCTAATACGATTCTATATAAAATAAACAAATGCAATTTTTTCTATATCTTATAAAAAATTTCGTATCTTTTAGTTTTCATTAAAAAAAGGAAAAAAAAATCTCATTTAGATCAAAAATACATTTTTCAAATGTCCTAAACTAAAAATAAATGTACTAAAAAAATTATGATCATCGCCTAAGTTTTTACTATTTTAGTAAAAGTACTATAAAATTAATATTTGGCTTTTAAAACAAAAAAAATATTTAAAAAAAAAAACAAAAAAAAAACTTTAAAAATCAATTTGTGAAAAAACGACTTTTGACTGCTTAGACCAACTATGCTCACTATTTGGAAAGTTCACAACGCTACTATATTTTTAAATGTTTTTTGGATAATATCCATAAATTTTATTATAAAAAAGTAATACAAATTGGACTAAAACGGACGAATATCAGCCATATTTTTGAAGTTTTTATATTTCATAAAAAAATTGCTTTAATCGAAAACTCTAGGCAGGGCCTCGTTTTTGGGGACGGAGACTTTCTGAAATTTATTTTCATTTTTCATTCGGTGTTGATAATCAAAATTGAATATGGAATTTTTTGTAATTTTGGCAATTCGAAAAGAATTTTATACTACCTTAAAAATACACCATAATTCAGGATGTTTACAATATTTCAGCATATAGAAATTGTCCTAGAAAAGATCTACTAACTTTCCATAAATTACACCAAATATTACAATTTTCTAATAAATCCATTAAATCTAATTAAAATTTATTAATCCTCAAAAAAATACTAAGAATATAGAGTAATTTATTTAATTTATTTTTCTATTTTACAGACATCTCAATGGATTATTACTAAACGCAAAAAGGATTCATGGTAAGTTTTCTTGTTTTATTTCTATTCCAATAAATTTAAATTTTCAATCTAAACATACAAATTGTTTATTATAATTTGAAAAGTATTTTAAATAATTTAGAAAAGATACATTTATAGTTTCTAAGTATGTGTAGGAGTAAAATATTGGGGAAAAATATTTTTTTAAATTTTTGTAATGTATGTTTTAAAGTTTTTATTAAAAGTCTCGAACGTTTTGCCATAATTTCTTCTTATTCCTAGGCAAACAAACATAAAAACACGGCCTCTTATTATATTTTTTTTCTATAAATGATATAAGGCATAATAAAAGAGCATTTTCAGCATACATTCTGAGATAATACCACATTAATGTGCCAACAGTTCATCAATGTTATTTTTTTCTCAATAAATTATATCTCATCTAATGGAATAACAAAATCTTCAGAAAATCTTCAGGCAGTAATTTTGATTCTTCTATAACTTTATTTTATATAATACATACTTAAAAAATATTTATACACTAAAATGACTCGGAAATTCTACAAAACTTAACAAAATGATACAAATCTCATAAATGTCCTTAAGGAAATATTCCCCAACTTTGATTAAAGTACAAGTGTACCTTTGCATCTACAAAAAAAAACAAATTTTTCGACGAAAATTACACCATTTTCAGCCATAATGTTAGCAATTTTTTCCGCTGTTATGTTCTTGCTAATCTAAATAAAACCCATACTGACATTATTATGACAATTTGAAATTGTGTTTTCTCGACTTATTTTGCAAAATTATTCTGAAAATTTACAAATACTATCTAAAAAATTTTTGTAGACTTCTAGAGTGTATATACTTTTGTGGTAATAATAAAAGGCAAATAACCAAAATCTAGTATCATAAAAACCAAAAACACCGGAAATTATTACCAACTACTACCGACAAACTCTGCATGGTTTTTATTTTCTAAGCTACATTTTTTCTTTTATCTACTCTCTAATTTGGCTAAAGATTTTTTTTTTTATAGAAACGATAAATGCTTTTATATTTTTTGATTCATAAAAATAAAAATAAAAAAAATCTATTTTTATTTTATACTGTAAAAATAAGAAAAACAATGTAAACAAATGAAAAAAAGTATTTAAGTTTGATGGACCGGTTATCTATAGTTTCATTTAAAAAAAAAGGTAAATTTAACATTTAATGTTTTTAAAGATTAAAGATAATCTACTAAACTTTAAAAAAATTTTGCACTAAATAATTTTGGTATTATAAGAAAACTATGCCATCCTTTAAATTGAATAGAAAGTGAATATTTTGTGAAAATCAAAGAAAATCTGCTTTCAAAAAGATAAAAAAAGATTGAGTTTTAATACTATTTCTTCATCAAGTCTTTAATATGTTACCAAGAAAACTGGATTAATTAACTACGTATAAACACAACTATAAGCAAGAAATAATTTTTCTTTAGATAAAATTAAACAAGTTAAGTAAATCCATCACATTCTATTATTTATATAAGATAACTTCTTAGATATATTAAATTGAGTTTCAAACAGTAAGGATTTCTCTATACATAATTAAGGCAGGGCACGTCTCTACAGCAAAAAGGATCGTCCAACTTTACAAAGCCCTGCTATGTTTTTGTTTAAAAAGTTTACTAAAAGTTTCTCGTTTGTATTTTCCTTGGAGATTTTTACTGCCCCTAATACCACTCTACATGATTATCTGTCATACTTTTATGCGTTCATCCTTCATTTATTTGAACTCCAGTTTTTTTTTAAAATAAATAGAAAATATTAAAACAAAATTGATAAAAGGTACTTCAGTTTTACTAGATAACAATTTCAAAGTCTGACCGTATTTATTTTTTTAAGTTTTATCAGTTTTCTAGTGTAATAATCACAATTATTTTAATGAATTATAAAAAAATATAATTTATCATAAATAATTTAAGTTCAATTGTACTTCGTCAAATAAATAAAAAGACAAAAATTACAAAAATCAAATATTACGAAATTTAAAATTTTAAAGGCAAAAATTGCCACTTCAAATTCCGATTTTTATGTTACTTCACCCCAAAGAGTCCACCAGCAGTTTTAGCATAGAACTTCTTTTTAGAGCTCAAAATAGTAACCAAAATACATTCGTTCCACCCAAGTTGCTTAAATAAAGCTACAAACTGAAAAACAGAAAATACTTAAATTTAAGCTAACAAGGATCTTGGTTGCAACGAAATTTTTCTATTATATTTTTTCCAACAGCTCTATTCCATTTAAATTTAACTCTACACTCAGTTTTTGTCATAGCCATTTTTTCACTGCAATTAAAAGGACATATGAAGTGTATCCCCTAAATCAAAAACTTAAATAGAATCTATCCTCACAAGAATTTTAGATGGCCTCTTTTTAGTTTTGTTTGTATTATTTGCTTGCATATGAGGTCACTAAGTCACATGCCAGGGACACTTCACAGCGACCATTTGGCAGCTTCATTGTACGTGGGGGTATACTATCTAACTATCCTGAAAGTGGTTGGTAGGCTCCACGATGATAGAAACCCTACTCACGCAGTAATGCTTGGTTGGTCATGTGGCATTCTTATAATATGAGAGTGATAGTGAAATCAGTGCCACAGAATTGGCATAAAGGAAGGTTGGCTACTGTTGATGAAAAGAAATTCACAGGTTTAGCCATAGATGAGGCCATTCCGGATCCTAAGGAGCTTACGTGCTCAGAATTACTTTGACCAGGTATACTGGTTTATTGATGATTGTCCAATGAGTCAACAAAAAAAAGTACTGGTTTTGATACACTCTATATATTTGCTAACTGCTTATCAGCTCCTTTCATTGCCCAAAATTCCTTCATGCCCCGGCACCAAACGCAATTCAGCACTCTTAATTTTAAATAAAATTTATACGAATGAAACCCTAAGTTTATTGGGGAAAAAACTACGTGACCCTATAGAGAGCCTTATGAATATACACTTGTGATTTTGTAGTGTGTTATGATAAAAGGAATAGCGAAATTAAGAGCAACGATAGCCATCAAACTTTATGTTAAGCTTGGCGAATTTGCGAGTTTGAATTACGAAAATTTCAGCGAGGCAATATGAAAAGTACAAAATATCCCTTATAAAAAGTAACATATTTTTGAAGCATCGTGATGGTCAAATCGTCTATTAATAAAGAAGCTTGTGGGAAGTCTTTAAGAAGCTGAATCGATATTTCACCACAACAAACACCTCCTGTCACGTGACCATCTCTATCAAAGAGTTCATAGTCTGCGTGACATTTTCTTATTCCCCAACAATCTTTAACAACATTTTTTTGGTAGGATCAAATTGATCTGAATTGAAATATATAAAAAAGAGTAAAATTGTTATATAAAAATTTAATAGTTTTTTCATTCTTAGACCTATCTGGCAACTCTTATAGCAAGGTCGGGTTTCTTGAAATTTTTCTTTTTGCTTAGAAAATTTCAAAATGACCTCAATTCAAACCTCTTGCAGATTATTAGAAACTCAAGAATTTCTTAAGACCTTGAAGAAAGAAAATTGGCGGCTGACAATTAAGAAATTTCTTATTTTTGGATTAAATTTTCACACGATGCAGATACAAATGTCAAAGTGAGGTGGTGATAGTAATTTTCTTTTGAGTATAAAATTCAATTTTATACAAATAAAATTCCCATAATTGGTGACACTTGTGCCAATAATCGTCTTATGTACATAATATTTGAATTGAATTCCAGCTACTCTGCTACTTAGTAAAAATACCAATATTATACTAAATTTGGTATTGTCAAAAGTATGTCGCAATATTTATTCTTATATTATGCTCTCACCTGAGAGAATTTTATTTCAGTTTTTTTTTATCTAAATACCTTAAACGTGTACGTATACCTGATAAAATTTTAAATCAACTAATTTTCAATTTTATCTCATAAAAGACTAATAAAAATAAATTATTCCTGATTATTAATTACCATTTGTAAAAATTATAAACTCATTTTTTCCATTTTATTAAAAAAGGAAGAACTAAGTTAATATATAATCAAACTGTTGGATTTAATTTAAATAATTAAATATCCCAGTTTATCTTAAAGGTTAGCTTGTGGGCAATAATTAAAACATAAATAAACAAAAAAGGTATAAGAGAGGAGTGTATCAGTTATACTTTTACAACTTTCACTGGATTTTCCCCTGCTTACAAGAGTGCATGTGCATGGGCCTCAAAAGTAATCATACTAAAAGGCCATTTCATGCCAACAATTATTCAATACACGTTAGTATTTTTACATATGTGCAAATATACAAAAAATCACACAATAAACCTTGTAAATTTTATATAAAAACTCCACAATAACTGCGATATCCATCAGATTATGTTACCTGTTCTCATACATTTTACATAATTTTAAATGTGATGTGTACGTGGTACGTTTATTGCCAAAATCAAGCCAAAAATTTCAGAAAACAATCCAAAACGAAATAAATAACAATAATTAATAAGTTTATACATTTTTACACTTTCTCCATTAAATCTACCATAAATAAATGCAAAAACGTGTACTCGTAATAATATATGCCCGGATAATTGATAAAATTCGATTAACCCAACTATTCACGGTGCAATACCCCCGTTTCAGGTGAAATAAATACTTTCGTTTATTTTAAGTATTATGGGTAATGAAAATGGAAAATTACCTTATTAATAATTAAATTAGTTTAACTGATTATGCCAAAGTTGGGTTACATCGTGGCTATGATATTTATTCAAATTTATGGAAAGGATATTAAATGAAAATCGTTCAATTTTCTTGTTTAATATTTTGATTAATTATAATTTGGAAAATTTATTCGAAAAAATTCCCAATGTTTCAAATTCGATTTTATAATTTTATATTAAATATTGGCAAATTTATAAATGTAAGTAAAATAATGGAATTTATAAAAATTTACACTCAAATAATGGCAAAAAATTAATTAAAATAATTTAAATGAATTTCAATAATTTCTTTTTACCTTTTTCAATATAAATTGATTAATAAATTATATTCTCAATTAAAATTGATTAAAAACGAAACTAAATTTTATTGGATAAATTGAATAAAAAATATTATTTATTATTGATTTTTTTTTTTACAAATTGTTTACATATTATTTGATGGTTGGTTTAGTTGGTGTTCATGCAAAAAGTTCCAAATTCATAATCTAAGAAGTTATAGAAAAAAGTATATTTAAGTTTGTTAGCCAATAAACACATATTAATGTACATTTTAAGATTAAAGCTTAGACATGGTGATAAATAAAATTTCTAATCAAATTTAATAACACAACAATTGAAGTTTTTATGCAGAAAATTTATTTCGAAATTGTGTTTTTTTTATTTGAATGTGAGATCTAGAGGATATGAGCTATAAGCCTTGATGTAGTGGCACAACCACGTGGTTTGATGAAATCGGTCATTTGTTTCTAAAAAAAATGGGTTTAAGGAAATTTATTTTAAGAAATTAAAAAGTGAGCTTAGAGAAAATCTAAAACCCCACAATGGAGGCAATTGCATTAGCGAGGAAATTCTGGGTAAGGTAACATTCCTTTACAAAATAACTGATAATGAGTTGAATATCACAGAATTGGCAAAAGAGTGGTAACTTGTGATTTTTTTATCCGAAAAATTTGATTATTTTAGTCTTTCGCATAAGTTTATTGTTCCATAATTCTGATCAAACCTTCAAATGCAGATAGTCCCGCTTATCAATAATATATTATATTTAAAATGGTTTAGTTTTTTTAGGGGTTTTACAGATGCTATCTGTAACTGTTATAAAAAAAAACTTTCAAATCTTTCGGTTAATATTTTTTATCATAATTTTAAAAATTAAATTTAAAGCTTTACAATTTCTTGTTCTGAATTATATCAAGTTTTGTATGGAAAATTACTTTTTACATGTTTAATAGTATTTAAATTTAGTTATTAGCACTTTTTTCAGTAATTTTACTAATTTGAAAAGATTTTGATTACCGTTTATCATAAGTTTAAATCCGCTGTTTAATTTGAAAAGCTTATACACGCGAGCATTTTTTGCGATTGAGTATCGTCTTCGTCCAAAAGAGCCTGCAATTGATGGTCCTCAACCTTCCTAGGCCGTTTTTCACACTTCTTGTCCCACAAGTCAAAATTGCCGTCTTTGAAATGACGTAACCAATCTCGGCACATTGTTTCCGATAAAGCACTGTCACCATAGAAGCCGATTTCTTCAAATTGATGCAGAAAAGCAGAGCTTCCCGCATATGCTCTTTTTCTGGCACAAAACTAGACATGATTACCAAAGGAAAAATGTATGTTATTGTACGAAATTGCTGACAATGTGCACTGACTAATGTTGACAGATGTCGAACTCATAAAAAAAAGTATGGCGTGTCCATGGTAGCTTAATACGCTTACTCACGCCATCTACGACCAAACCGCGGATTTAAGCTTATACTCCTGGTATAAAAAAAGAATGTTTTCAACTTAACAAATGACCTTAAAGTCGAGGTGTCATAAAGTGGCCCCTGGATTTTAATCCAAAGGACCTTATTTACAACCAAATAAACAAATATCTAATATTTAAAATCTTACACCAGTTTGAAAACAACTACAAAATTACAAATTTTATTAGAAAATAAAAAATTGGTAAATCATTTTTGCTTTCCGAAAATTAATCATAGCTTGTTCAAATGCGTGAAAAAAAAAAGAAGAAAAAAACATGGAAACAACCGATTTGAAGGTGAAAAAAATTGCAAGTGTTCATGGTTGTTAATTTCAAAATTTTGTTAAGCTCTGATTAATCTAGGGTATTGAAAAGTAAAAAAATAAAAAAATATATCCAACTAAACAAAAAAAACAAAAACAAAAAACAAAAAAAAATACGTTAAAATTAGTGCGGAAATTTTTACAAAATTCTTGAAACTATCAAACGCAATTGAATCTACACTAAATAATAAAAAATTAATGAAAACATTTAAAAAAAAATCATCATTTTAAAAGCTTATACTTCCTAGTTTTATTTATAGTAAAAAATTACCCCAAACCCACCTCCCCAATTATTTCCAACCTACACCGCATCTATAGATTCAAACTATTTACGCTTTATTATTTTTCTTTTTCGGAATCAAACTGATTCGTATCGAATTGAAATAATAGAAATTTCATTGATTATGTTCCAATTAACACCACTTTCATGATTCTGACGCAATTTTTTATTCCATTTGATTCGATTGCGCCAAATCAATAAAATTACCGTGTACATGATTTATTCACTAGCTAATCAATGTGAATGGGGGAAAAAACAGAAAAAGTGAAATTAAAACAATGAAAAAACACCTGAAATTTGATAATATTTTTATAAAAATTTGGCAAAATATTTTATAGGAAAGTCACCTGTTTTTTTGTAGAAGAATAATAGTCTTACTCCAAAAGTTGCTCAACATTTTAGTCAAATTTATCATGTCAACATTTCAATGTGACAAATCATTGCAGTAAAAGGTAATCTGGACATGATAATTTATAGCTAATATTATTTCAGTTTTAATATGCAAAACAACTTGATAAATAAATATATCAATATAATTGAAAATAGGTAGATTGTGGATAAAATGTAATTTTATCATGTTTTGTTTTAAATCAAATAAAAAATTATAGAACGGATTGTGCAATTTTTTACTTGATTATGGTTAATAATTTTAGAATCGACAATAAGTAATTAAAATAAAAAACAGGTTATTCTTAATTAACTACTGATTTTCTTAAAAATAACAAATAAATTTATATTTTTCATAATAGATGGATTTTTTTGCCGGCAGCCTTCCAATTGACTTAACTTATAGAGTAGCACTGAGTAGCTGTATCGTGCACATATAAACCGATAATCGCCACATTTTATTACAGCGCCACCACAGCTATTTTACCGAACTACTATTAGTTAGTTGTGGCGTTTTCCGACAGATGGAGTTAAACGCACAATAACTCAGTAGCCTATAGTCACATTGCAATAACACTAGATGCGCATTGAAAGGTGACAATTAAACTGTCACTAAATGATTCCTAAGCCAAATAAACCCATTAATTCTCCTTCCAGCTATAGACCTATCAGTCTCTTACCATTCCTTGATAAGATTTTTGAAAAATTCTTAAAAATGACTTTACTCAGTCCTAGTAAATGAAAAAATTATTCCTGATCACCAATTTGGCTTCCGATCTGAACACTCCACAATCCAGCAATGCCATCGCATTGTTAATCACATTGCATCCTCTCTTAAGAGGAAAAAGTATTGCCTAGGAGTATTTTTAGATATCTACCAAGCTTTGGATCGTGTGTGGCCTCCTGGACTCCTCTGGAAACTCAAGAGCTTTCTTCCTTCAATATGCTACCTTATCATAAATTCATATCTCTCCCAACGTTATTTTGAAGTTGTAATTAATTCAGAATCCTCGGAAATATATTCTACTGTAGCTGGAGTCCCACAAGGCAGTATCATTGGTCCCATTTTATACAATGTTTATAACCATGACATCCCATCTGATCCTAATAGTATCATTGCAACTTATGCAGATGGTACGGCCATACTTGCTATCAATACAAATTCTGACATAGCTTCCCTAAATTAATAATCCCATATCCACAACCTTCAATCTTGGTTTAATAGAGTGTGTACGAGGGTAAATGAACAGAAGACTGCTCTCATTACTATCATACTTTATCAAGGAAAACCTACTCTTTTATACCTTAATAACAACATGATTCCACAATATGATAAAGTACGTTATTTGGGACTTTAATTAGACAAGAGATTAACATAGAACCCACATACTAGGCCTAAAAAAACTTGAAGCCAATAGACGTTACCGACAACTTTTTAGACTACTGGACAAGCGCTAGAAACTAACAATAAATAGTAAACTTTATATATACAATATTTGGAGATATGGAATTGAACTTTGGGGTTCCACGAAACGTTCCAATTTCTATCACGTTCAGGCCTTACAATCCAAGCTCCTCCGTAAAATTTTGTATTCGTAAAAATATAGATGTTCCCTTTCTTCAGGACCTGTGCATTTCCCGCTATCAAAAATTTGGCTCCCGTTTATCCTATCATCATAATCTACTTGTGAGGGAATTACCTCCCCGAAAACACTTATCGGAGAAGTAAGAGACAATTACCTAGAGATTTTCTAGAGGAATATAACTTTCGTTAGTTGGAGAAATGTCGATGGGTGTTTACTCTCAGTTCATGATGCATAAGATTGTAAATTAAAATATTATGTAAATCTGCTTGCTACAAAACAATTGTAGTTGCTAATGAAAAACTTAAAAAAAAACTCGATATTTGGGTGCAACATGAATTGAGTGTGAAAAACAAGATGGACATACTTAACATCTACGATACGCTGCTGAAGCGCAATAAAATTGAGCCATTTCTGAAGCAAATCATAAGTGGCGATGAAAAATGGGTAAAATACGAGAATATTGTTCGAAAGAAATCATAGACAAAGAGAGATGAACAATAAAATAAGGTTACGCTGTGTATATGGTGGGACTGGAAGGGAATTGTTCATTATGAACTACTACCGTTTGGTCAAACTGTTAACTCGGTACTGTACTGTAAATACTTCGAGAGATTGCGCCAAGCGAATAAGAGATAACGGCAAGAATTGATGAATAGGAAGCGTGTCGTATTTCACCACGAAAACCTAGATATAGCACCCTCTGACTAGCACTTATTCCGATCCCTGCAGAAATCTCTTAAGCTGTTCTTCAGGAGGGGCACTTGAGTCAGTTAGTAAAAGTACAATTTTTTTATTTTATTGTCGTCTAATATTGTACACGACCAATAATCGAAAAGCCTTCAACAAGATATTACTGACACTGTACTATTTTCTGACTTTAAAATCTGAACAACCCTTCTACTCCATTTCTTCTATAATCTATAACTTGATACACCTCATAAAAAATCTAACTTCCCCTAAAATTTGTAAAATTATTTCTTTTTAATAGTCAAAACTCAATTTTTTTTAATTCCCATTTCCAATGACCCTAAAAAATGGATCCCAAAAAAAAATACAAAAAAAACTCTTTAGCCTTTACAAGAGTTCTTATTTGTTAATTTTGATAATTTTTGGATAATTTTCTTAATAATAGAATCTAAAACAGAATATAACGCAAAGGTATCCAGTTAGCAAAACTAGGGATCACAGAATACCGATCATATTGATTTAAATGAACAAATTAATAAAATGAGAAAAATTTCCTACCACATATTGTATATTGAGGTACTTTTATGAGGGATATTTTATATCATTCTTGCCTAGTTTAAAAGAAGTGGTCTCTTTTGCCTTTCCAAGGAAATCACACTTTGAAGAAGTTAATTTTATTATTTAATTTTTAGGATATAAATTTTTAAAAATAAGAAATTATTCCAAAGAAATTCTTAAATTTTTAATATTTTATTTTTGATGAGGTATTATACTTTTTAGGTAGGACCCCCTCCACCTAAAAATAAAGTACCTAGAATACCAATTATTTTTGATAATATACCTTTAATTCCTCATTTTGATACAATGAAATCAATAAAATCAATAATTTATTTTCTACATGCTTAAAAATTCACCAATGCCTTGTCTAGATAATAAAAATCTATTGTATTATTCTATTACCAAAAAAACATAATTTTCCATTGTTCTAATAATTTTTCTATAAGTTTTTTATCAAAACATAAAACAAAAATTACATAAAAATAACTTAATGAAAATTATAATGTTGTTCGGATGGATACGTTGAGAAATGGTATTTGTATGGTGCCAGAAATCTTAGAAGAATTTTATTTAGTTTGAAAATAAAATATTCCGAAAATGGTTTCTTCGAATTTTTTCGCTTCTCAGTTTCATAAAGCAATTGAATTGGAATAAAATACTCATAATAAGACGTCAAATAAAAGACGACAGACGACCAACCACCCAACCACTCTATTGACTATACACACGCATTACTGATGATAGTCGTTGTGGGAAGATTTCAATTTCATGTGCTCCTATTCAATTTCCACGACTCCTTATTTGCAGATCTAGGATCATATTTTTCTTTCTTCAAATGACAACTGTGCAAATTTATACTAGTGTATACGAGTGAGTACATGTTCAGTACAATTGAAACCAAATATCCAAAAGTAAATAATGGATATCATTAGAAAGGTCCTTGTCCTTAATGGCATATAATAGAAACCGCAAATAATCAAATCCATAAAATAAAGTGAGTTTTCCATCAATGTCATATTTGGGGTATTGTGTCAAAGTTTGGGGGAGGAGGAAATATTTGTAAAATTGTGTGTAGATACAAATGACAAGATTTCTGTGAAAAAATACAACCAATATTCCGAAAATGTAGAAAAATTCCATTTCAGAAAAATAACACAGAATCAAACAAGTGCCCATAAATTAGGTAGAAAGAAGAGAATTCTTTTACTAAAAGATTTTTTTTCGCATTTTCCATGTTTTTGCCTTCGAAAATTTTACTTGATCAAATAACCCCAATCATTAAAGGAGAAAGTATGTAATTTATTTCAAGTTTAATTTTTAGAGTATTTCCAGTAACATATTTCCTCGTAAATAAAATAAAAATTCAAATCATCTAAAAGCTTTTAAGATAAAAGTATGTGTACTGTCACCTTATTAGTTTAACTTAATTAAAATGTGTAATCAAAATGCTTCCGAAGAAATTAAATATAATCTAAAAGAAAAGTAAATTTTTACTCAAAATTCATTTAACAAAAAAACAAAAAAATTAGATATAAAAAATAAAAAAAACTCTTCCAGATATTAACGAATATTTTAATAAAAACTTTTGCGATCAAAACAAAGGACTTCCTTGTAGTAATTAAGGTTTTATACAAAATAAATTCCTTTAAAAAGTAATTATCCTTCTCAGCAAGGGTAACAAATAATAATGATAAAGGCTTTTGCCATAAGATGATTTTTTAAAAATAATAATAATTTTATCCGAACAAAATTTGTCTATAGAGAAAACGACCAAAACTACAACAATTTGGAAAAGCAAAACTTTTCAGTCTCCCCGCGAAAAAATCCTTATCCTATATACATAGATTCGCCTAAGAGTAGCAATGCATACATACATATAGATTATTATGATATTTTTGGTTGTAATGGCATGTTCAACTTTAAAAGTTATCCCCAGACAGCGTTAAAAACTTTTTTACAACATTTTCTTTCCATTAGAAAATATTAAATCCTTGATGATAAAAAAATTTGGAAAATTTTTAAAGATTTTTACATTCTCCATTTTCGCCTGTGGATGGTTATTTTTCTTGTGGAATTCGTAAAAAAATCCACTTTTTTCTGTAAAAAAGTAACTTGTAGACAAAAAAATAATATTATTTTATTTTTGACGGGAAATGACAGAATCTTTTAAGATGATTTAATAAAATTGCAATTTAATATGATAGAATAAAAATAAATAAAAACCATATATAGGAGGGTGTTTATAAAAACCCGCGATATTTTAATTTTCTTATCGTAAGCTTGACGAATACTGTTTTTCATATTACTACGTAATCAAATTCGATAATATAACTTGTAAATTAAGCAAAAAAGTAATATTCTTCACTGTTTTTATTGAAAAATTATTAATTTTACTTTTAACATTTATGAAAAGTTATTTACTTAGAGAAAAGGAAACCAAAAAAAAAATTAATTGAAACTTTGGGAAGTTAAAATTAGTTGAGTTTTTGAAAATATCTAAACGTGTAAACAGATTTTATTATTGTTTTAGTAAAATAGTAGTGACAACAGCTGTGGTAGGATTAACTCTAAATATCCTGAATTCAAAATATACTTTCACGGAATGTCCTATTACTTTTCTACTTTACAATGGTCTCTATGGATTAATAATAATAAAATAAGGAATTTATCAAATTTTCGCTACTATATTTTATGTTTTTATATTAAGATAATTTTGCTTTCAATTTGAAAATATTTTTATTTTAAACACATTCCATCGAATAGAAGGGGGCTTTTTTTAATAGATGCGTTCAATTTATTGGCAGCTTTTTACTTTTCTGTTTCAAATGGCACCACTGTAATTTTTTGGCATTTATCTTCTAATATAGCTCAATGCTATACGATCCAACAACGCGTCGACATAGTAAAATCTCACCAAATCTAAAATGTGGCGAAAAAATCATCTTCAGCGACGAAGCGTATTTTTGGCTGAATGGCAGCGTAAACAAGCAAAATGTTAAATCTGGGATAAAAAGCAACCACAACAATTCTAGGAGCTTCGTTTGCATCCAGAAAAACGTACTGGATTCTTTGATAGACGCTAAATCTACTGAAGATGCTTAGATGAGCGCGAAAAGTTATGTGAAAGAGAGTGAGTGTAAGTATGTACTAAGATTGTTTGAAATCGGATCGAGTGAGCGAGACCGGTTGCGGTGTGATCGCATATGCGGATGATCTTCTGCTTGTGATTGAGGGGGAGAGTAGGTATGGGTTCTATTAATGGGTTAATAGAATGGGAGTGAATGTCTCTGAGAGTCAGACTGTGTGTATGTTGTTGAGGGTTTTTTTTGGCGTCCAATAGGCCCCCCAATATTTGATCAGAGGCGGTCGAGGTCCGATACGCGCAGCAGGCACTTTATCTTGGAGTAAAGGTCGGAGAGAGGCCGACATTTCGGCCCTTTTTGCAACATCTAAAGGGGCGCGTGGTCGATGTGGTTGGCATGCTGGTGCGAGTATTTCGCAAAGAATGCGGATTTCGATTCAAAGCGGTGAGAGTCCTGTACAAGGGTATATTTGTTCCGTGTACTATGTATGCTTCGTGTGTATGGAGAAGGCATAAATTCTGTGCAGCATCTGGCTTTTTATGCATGTTCGAATGTATGTAGAACCGTTTAAACCGATGCGATGCAAGTTCTCATGGGAGAAATTTCATATGACCTGGAGGTACTGCGTGGAAGCATTCCCTACCGTCTATGGCTGGCATCCCGCTTTTTAGTTGTCCGATTGCGAATGAAGAGATTCAGAATCTTAGTCCATACAGCGGCGTATACTGGTCCTGAATAGAATGTACGAAATTTGGCAACGTCGCTAGGATGAGAGTGTGAATGACACATGTTCATTTCGGATGTGTGATTTGTGTCTGCGTCTGGATTTAAATTCGGTCTGTATCTTGGGTATTTAGTCACGGGACATATCAGTATGAATGCGTTCCTGTACGGGCGTGGACTGGCTGCGGAGGCTAGATGCCCTTGTGGGGCGGCAAAGGAGAGTGCTAAGCACCATCTCATTGAGTGTGGCCTGGACGGGGATTTGCGTGACCTAGGTGCATGTGAAATCGTGGTCAATGATAATAGTGTAGATGTGAGTGAAGTGTTAGGTATGAGAGATCGATATGAATGCTTTAATAGATTTGCCGTGGCACTTTTGGAGAGCAGAGCGAGAATGGTGCTTAAATGAGTTTGTAAATGTCACGCAAGGTGACTACAACCGGGTGAAAGACCAAGTACTTTTAAAACAAAAATTTGTACCACGGGTATCAGGATGTCCCATGATGTTAAAACACACTGTGCCCGACTTGGTGGTTGTGGTTAATACCCATATCTCGGGTATGGTCTCCGGATTGCTGGTGGGAAATGCTGATAATTATCTCGAGTGCTGTCACTGCTTATGACAGTAGAGGTTTAGATAGGCCACACCACTAACAGTTGGAGTAATCACCTTGTAACTGGGTGCTGACTGTAAACTGACAGTAATGGTGGTGCGTTGATTGAGCGTAACTTAATCCTATGATCGCAGGCGACTCGTGGTTTTATGTTTAATGACAGATAAGTCACGTTAAATAACATAATACTATTGTCTTGCGATGGACTCCCGCAAGGGGCCTCTTCTGCGGGAACAATCAAACAATTATTAATACTAAAAGTGGCATACGGGTCTTGGCGAACCCGCGGTCCTGAGCCAGCCTTGCAGTGCCTACGAATCTATAAGACTCCTTAGCCTAGCTTTCTGAGTGGGAGGTCCAATCATGTACTGTTTAAACAAAATTGGTACCACGAGGATCAGGCAGCCCACGGTGTTGAAACACACTGTGCATGATCATAGAGATGAAGTGACTTTAGCTAAAACGTGGGGTGGCTGTGTTTTAATAACTACATCGCGCGTATATTCTTAGGACTGGAGGTGAGGGATACCAGTTATAGCAGAGGACAGTAGAGGTCTAGATAGGTAACTCGTTAGACCACTCACCATAGAGGAATAATACTGATGTATTACTTGATTGGTTCATGCATAGAACAAGAGGTAGGTTTTGTTTAACTAGAATAGTAGAGTTGGTATGGTGATGTGACTTGTCATTAGATGATAACAGAATGATGATCATGAGAAAAAGCGGAGATGAAAAAGTGAACAGGAAAGCAGGTTTTCTAAACGCTGAAAATGGTAGAGTTGGAAGAAAACGGAAGAGATTCGCGAAGAAGAACGAAATTTGGTTGATGGTTCGACTGCATAGCGCAATTTAAGAAATATATCAAGACGAGATGAAGGTGAAAAACGAGCATGATGAATGCAACTATGTGGAGCTAGTCAGCTTAGCTAGCGAAATTCATTCCAAGTACAGGTCTGTGAGCGCTGATTGGTCGTATGCCAATCCCTATGGTCATAAGCGACCCGTGGTATCATGTTAAATTAAAGAATTATTCTACATAGTGTGGACTTTGCTCGGGCTACATCATCGGGCTTTCGAGCCTGGTGCAACAATATCTGTTAATGGCGGCTTTTTTCTACAGGCCCATTAGTGGAGAACAGTCATCTAAACTTGGATCTCTTGGATAACTTCGTCAAAACAAAGCCATGAGCCGTATTTGAACAATGCTATTTTAAAAAATAATAATTTTATTAAATGTACTTTAATCTGCATTAAAAATATCCACTATAGCTTAGATACAACTACTTTTAGTTAATCATAAAGATTGAGCTCCCCTCACTAAAAACCACAAATTATAAAAATATAATATTATGAAAACTATTGCAGAAAATGGGACCAAAAGTACTACCCCGAGGTATACCAGTATAGTCAAGTTTGAACAGCAGATAAGCAAAATTTTTACCATTAACAATTTCCAACTTCATTAAATTAGCCAAAGAAAGAATTATAAAGAAATAATTCAAATCCAAACTACACAATTAGCCAAACTATATAAAACTCATAGAAGACAATTTTTTGAAAAGAATTTTTATGTTGTTGTTGTTATAGCCTCCAAGCCAGGTGCTAATTTTGTGTAATAAACCAATTTTTTTATTTTTAAAGTAAAGAAAACTGACGGAAAAATATCTTATGTTATATAAGTAAATTACCAAGTAATCTACAAATAAAAACCTAATAAAATTCTCTAAAGCACTTAAAATCTAATCTCACTTTTGAGCACTCTCCTCAGTCAAAATGTATTATTTTCGATATTATTGCAAATTGAAAGAATTCTTGCAAAGCATACCCCCTAGTAACTGTAAGACTTTTAATAAGAATGAAAATAAGATTTTGCTAAAAAGCCTCCTCATAAAAAAACCAGCAGCAGCAAACAATGGGAAAACTTAAGGAAAAAGCTTTAGGTGCTAATAAAAGGCGTCTTTTATACTTAAACTTCCCCTCCTCCTCCCCCCCCCACCATTCAACACTTTTCTTTATTGTATAAAAATTCCAAATGCATACATTGTACGGGTTTATTGTTAAAGGCGATTCTCATTTCTCTTTGACTATTTTGTCATATTTCCTTCTAAGCTTTTTCATTAGAAACATATAATACTATAGTAGAGAATTAAAATAATTTAGAAAAGAAGAAAAAAATCCAAATGGAATATAAAAAGAAATTGAAATTGAAAAGGTGAATTTGATTTCTTTGGTAAATTCGTAAATAAAATTCGCAAATCAAAATTAGTAGAAAAAATAGTTAATGTTTTGTTTTGTTATGTAAGAAAAGAAAAGAAAAATTGTGCAAAAAGTCAAATGCCTTTTAACCAATTGTATTTGCATTCATACTTATTATACGAAGCATTTCACTTATTTTTCTCTCTACCTATTTACCTTTTGAGTTAGAAATACCTGATAAATGAAAAGCTCATTTCATTAACATTTTTTCCTTTCAATATATTACCATCTTATTAACTTAATATGAGCAGCAATCTTTATAAATATATGATTTTTAGCAACAAGAAAAGCCCAAAGTTGTTCTTAGAAACAATAAACAAATGGAACAAGACGTTTACACCGATCTAAATCTCATCTCCCTAAACTATTGTATTTACCATTTCAAGTATCGTCTACCGTTCAGATTTCTACTGTTTTATTATTTAACCAGGTTTTCATGCGTGAACTTTTGGTGAAAAAAATAAACTATTCTTCAAAAATAAAATCTACAGAAACAAAGGAAAAGCTTTCGAATACTGGTCGGTACAGGTACTCGAAACTCACCTGGGATATATTACTTATGAAATGTATTATACAGTGCATAAGTCTTCGTTATAGAAAGCATTGGTAACTTAGGTGTACATACATCCGATTACAGCTCACATATTGATGGTAAACATGGGAGGTAAAAGTACTCGTATATTATCCGGTAAAAAAAAAATCTATAAAAACAGCCAAAAATTTGATCCCAAAAACCAACTGAATTCACCTTAAATGCAGAGAAATTTTAAAATAGATTTTTTATGTATATACTACACATATTTTTAATACACATTCACTGAGTCTTTTTTGTAATAGAGTAAAAAATAAATAATCACAATAAATTTGAACAGTTTTTAGGTAAAATTATCCAAACTTAAAAAAAAACAACCAAACATGACATGATAAAAAATCCTCAACAACAAGTATTTAAACCAGTAAATCGTTTCAGAAAGCATAAAACTTGATACAAAAAATTTGGTGCTTAGTATATGGTACCAAAAAACAGATGCCAAGCTAACGATGAAAGGTGTTTAATGAATCAGCTTAAATGTTGGTGAAATCTATAAGCCAAAGCAACGATGATATTTGATTTTTCTAGTGGTTAATTGGATATTTGGTACTCATCAAAGTCTAGACTTTTTTTTTGTTTACTTATTTTTTTGGTTAGTCAAAAGGTCACACCATTTAACTATCATCCACATTTATTTTTCTAATATAACCATTTAAGATTTTCTAATCAAAAATCTGATATATTTGATCAAAAACAAAATATATTCGATTGTCAGTTGCGACCAATATTGATTATACAAAAAAAAGTCTTTATCAAATAATCATCATAGACAAATTTGAGTATCTAATGTCCTTTTAAGTGGAACAGCACTCTATGTATTTTTAGGATAAAAGTATCGGACTTACCGGAGAAATGTTTTTTCCAGGCTTAATCTTAATTGAAAATCCATTGCTCTCTACCTCTTTACTTTTACAAAGCCCAAGTCAGTCACCTTCCCTTCATAAGGTTTTGTTAACACTGTCGAAAGAGTATAAAAGAAATTTATCCCCTTTTTTCCTTAATAATTTCACAATTTGGGACCGATTCTTTCAACTTCTCGGTTTACTTATAACCTTACTTATAACCTTTCCAACCTTTTTTCCATATCTGCATTGGTTGGTAGTGACGTTGAGAATAGAATCGTGATCCATTCATTGGCACTTATGTCCTTATCTTTACTGAAAGGATCTTTTTTAACAGAATATCTCCGAATTAGGGTAAGCTGCAAATAATTAGAATGGCGATTGAATTTGCTATCAGCTATTCCCATTTAACGTATCATTATCAACCAAGCCACTCTCAGAACCATTTGTGGACCATCGAATGATTCTCTACGCAACGAAAGTCTACATTACCTTCTCAATAATAAAAGTTTTGAACTAATAAAAAGGTAAAGGTGTTGTCCGGGCATGGGAGAATTATGGAAATTGAACTTACTTGCTGGCCAGTAGACCTAGAGTGGGTTTCTTCCTATTGTAGATCTCCTAACCAAATAAACTAACCTTCTAGCCTACTTACAATAGATAAGCTTCGATTAAAAATCAAGAAACGGGCATATACGAGGTCTGTTCAAAAAGTATCGTGAATTTTTTGTTGTTTTTTTTTCAAAAATTATATATTTATTTATGAATATCTATTTTGTCCCCTTTAAAGTAATCCCCACTAGATATTATACACTTGTGCGAACGTTTTTTCCAATCCTTGAAGCACTTCAAAAAATCATTTTTTGTGATCTTGTCCTTCGATGCCGTCTTTATCTCCTCAATCGTAGCGTAGCATCGTTCTTTCATAGGGCTCTTCAGTTTCGGGAACAATAAAAATTCACAGGGGCCTAGATCTAGGGAAAACGGTAGCTGCGGCATTATAAGTGTGTTGCTTTTGGCCAAAAATGGCAAAAGCCAATTTTTGTTCTTTCACAAATCTGGGCGTTTCTGTCGGATTGCTTCGCTCCACTTCCGCATAACTTGCAAATGATATTCCTTATTGACCGTACTACCTTGTGGCAAGAACTCCTGATGCACCACGTCCCTGCAATCGAAGAAAACTGTAAGCAAAACCTTCATATTCGATCGAACTTGGCACGCTTTTTTCGGTCTTGGCTCGTACGGCAGCTTCCATTGGGATGATTGAGCTTTGGTTTCCACGTTATAACCAAAAACCCATGATTTGTCACCAGTTTTGACAGTCTGGAGTAAATATGGGTCGTCGCGGACAGAGTCCAATAGCTCCTTAGCAATGTTAATGCGATGCTGTTTCTCGAAGCAATGTTAATGCGATGAAAATCGAAAACGAGCCAAACACGTGCAAGCAAAGCAGCTGTCAAAAATTTACTGAACATTCAAAATGGCCGAACTTGTCGGCATAAGTGACAGACATGAGTACCAAAATAACGCCACAAAAAATCGATAATCGAATATACGTAACCCGCAGAAATTCAAAATTCATGATACTTTTTGAACAGACCTCGTACACGCAACTTGAAGTCACCAAATGCGCAAGTGCTATGCCTACACGACTTTTGATCTTTGCTCATGTCTAAAAGACTATACCAATCAAATATCTTAAAAATATTAGATGAAAATACAATGTAGAATCTCCAAAATCTACGAATTTATCGAAATTAGAAGAAGCAAAATTTAATCAACAATATTTCAATTTTTTTTTGAATACCAAAACTAGACTACATAAATTATATGAAAATTATTTGTCTTATCTTTTTAATAATTTTAAACAATTTTTATATTATATCTCCAAAATCATAAATACAATAATTTTTAGAGCATCTACTCATGTCAGGTGAATCACGTTTAAAATAATTAATAATAATTTCTGTTTACCTTTTGTCTATGCAATTTTATAACGTTTATCAATAATTTAAAAGTTTAAATTTTATACGCATTGATTCACATCGTTACACAACAGTAAATTTATAGTCTTTTAGCTCAAGGGTTTTAGGTCTAACCTTAAGTATTGCGGTTATTCATGATTATTTAACTGGCAGTAAAAAAAATTAATTTTCTTTTGGATTACTTAGTAAATAAATAATGTTATGAGTTTGATGCGAAAAGGAGAAATTATTAAATAATAAATTAGTTGCGGCCTAATCACATAAACTTACTGCCAACATATCTAAAAAAAAGGAAAAGAATTACAGAATTCTCAACAGAAAATTATTTCAACAAGTTTACTTAAAGGTTATCTATTATTACCAATAAAATGACCCGATATCTTTTCGAAAAATAAATTTTCCTTATACGAGTGTGCTCGTATATCAGTATGGTCAATGATATATGGAAGAAAAAAACACTCCCACAACATCATTATCAAACAAATTAAAATGTACATAAATAAATGGACACTCTTGAAAATAGATAACTTCACAAAACTTATCATGACCAGGCCATATTTTCCCCCAAAGAGGGTAATAAAATTTAATAGGGGCTGGTAGATAGTTACTTGTGTCATTCGTAATTGTATGCTTTCTCGTTATAGGAAAATTTACAGTTTCAATGTCCTATGCGGCTTCGAACAGTCTACTACAGAAGCATTGGTATAATTGTATGAATAGGTGTGACCAGAGCAAATATAGAAAAGGACTCGAAATATAAAAACTCAAATTGGTCAAGCACTGGTATTGATATTATGAATGGTACGTTATATCAACAAATAATAGTGACATATTTGAGTATATAATGCCAACAATACAGTAGAGACTTGATCAAATATTACCGAATTGTTTGGCCTAGTTGTGTACGATTCCGTTCTGTTTTCTTTTAATATTACTATTTCTACTCCTTTTGCACAGATTTAATTTATGTATTTATTTATGTATAAATAATGTAATTTAAAAATTAATAACTTAGTTGTTTACAAAATGTTTATAAACATTTTCGGATTACTTTTATGAAAACTAAAATTTCTTTATTGATAAATAATAAAAATTTCAGAAATTACTTAAAAAAATTACTGCATTTTTTTATATAAACATCTTAATTGAGCATTCTTAGACATTCCTTAATAATTAATATTGCATACGTGTAGTGTTGGCTTTTATTTTCATAGAAATTTAAGGATTTTATGCGACTTCTTTCAGAAAAATTTAAATTTTTTTTATTTTTAATAAAAATTACTGAAATATTATTTTTTCTACTAAAATGGCAAATGGAGTATTTCTCAAAAAATTCAAACCAATAAATTGATAGAATTTAAAAAATTGTCGCTCATATTAATTTGAAATTTCAAAATTCTTAAGAAAAAATTACAATCTTTGAACTAAATTCACAAAAATTCTGTTTAGACAATTATCTAACAATCTATTTAAGTATTTAGTTACTATTGTAATATACCTAATGGATTCATACAAAAAATATTCAAAACTCTTTAATCACTTAAGTGACGTTTATTGATGATAACTTTAACATTAAATTTAATGTTAGAATAGGTTTATTTATCATAACATTTCCAAGTTTAACTACTAATTTTCCTAAATTTATTGTTTAATTTATATTTTATTTTATTTCATTTATAGCTTTCGAAGGGCTTAAGAAACATTTTGGATATTATTAATTATAAAATATTTAATTAACTTTATCAAAAATCCTAAATAATTAAAGTTCTCGTAAATAACCTAATAACCTAAGCAATTTTTATTATTCAAATCCAAAACCTACAAAAATTATGAATTTATGGTTTAAACTATAAGCGGAACAAATTGATATTATTACCTTATTTTTACAATATATTTCTTGGCAAATGAAAAAAATTCAAAAATTGCAATATAGTGAATAATATACAATATTTTACCAAATAATATCTATTCAAATTAAAACTAGTACACCTTTTATTTTCTATAATTTAGATTAAAACGCGCAGTGAATTTTTACAACAGTAAAAATTCTCATAAAAATTCACTGAGCATTTTAATCGAAATTATATTAAATAAAAAAATTTAATTTTAAACAGAAACGTTTCGTTTTTAACCTAATTTTTAAAGTAAAAAATAATTTTAAAGTAAATATAAATATTGTTTATTAAAAAAAGCCATTTATCAATATAATTACAAAAAAATATATATTAATTTTTTACTTAAAAAAATAGTTAAAATTCGAAAAAAATTTTTTTATAATAATCATGAAACGTATAAAATATCAAATAATAAATTTATTGGCATTGATAATAGTATGTTACTAAATTAATTATTTTAAAATTTTTATAAAAGTTCTTACTTCTTCCTGAATATCTATTTTATATTTTTACTTACATATTTCAAGTGTTTATTTATCATCTAATTAAATTAATAAATAAACAAACCATTTTTAGTTTGCTATTAATTTCCATATCTTTCCAACTTTTTGTCTAATTCTATATAGTGTTTCCTGACTAATAATAATTAATTTTTCTAACTCATAACCTGACTAATAATAATTGTATCTACAATTAAAATATGTTGTATAATAATTATTATTAACCAAAAATAAAATTAAACTACTCAAACTACCCTAATTTTCTTTTCCTTTACATATCAAACCACATCCCCTTTTTTAACATAAATTTTGAGATAGTTAAGAAAGCATAAGTAAACTGACTAAATTCTCCGTTGCAGGGGTACTACTAAATTAACCCCTGTATTTTTTGCCAATATAAGAACGCTAATAACCAATCGATGTGTTCTTTTTAAGCTGAAAAGTAAAGTTTATTTAATAATATTTATAATAATATATTAAAATTGTATGCAAAAAATGTGGGTATGAATAAGTAATTTCAACGATGCTGTTTTTATCATTTAGTGAACACTATAAACCAATCGTTGCATTGCAGTTTGAATAAGCTTTCTCAACTATCTCAAAATTCATGTTAAAAAAAAAAAGTCTTTTGAAAAGTTTGCTGAGATAAAAATATCTCCTTCCAAAAAGAAAAAGTAATATTTTAATTTAGCAAATAAACATTATCCCAAATAGTATAGATATATTTTGGGGAATATAATAAATAATTCTAAACCATAAACAAGTGCATTGTAAAAATATGATTTTTTTTTAAATTGTAATGAAAACTGATTGCACAACTGTTCTAATGTTTAATATTTCCAAAATATCTTGCATTAACCAAATCAATAGAGTTGCTTACGTAATATTTTTTTAAATTAAAACTGCAAATTTAAAAAAAATTCAAATAAAAGCAATATTCTGTAAAAAAACATGGGAATAAATATCTTTATGGAAAGTAAATACTTGTAAAACGAAGAAGAAATTAAAGTTAACCCAATCAAACCGGCTACATTTACTTAGCAACAAAGATGCTCAGCAACAATGTTGATTAAAATGTTGGTCATTTCGAAATTGCTTATAGAACGCAATTTTGAACTCTAAACTTTTTTTTAAAATGGCGCATAGTTTTTAATTAATTTTTTTTATTGACTTTACAGAATTCACAAAAAATATCTCAATAACTACGGTTTTAAATATAAACTATAATTTTTTTTATATTTGGACGTTTTCACCAATACTTTTCATAAGAATTTTTCACTTTTTTTCTAACTAAACTAATTTATAAATAATAAATAATATCAATTTTTATATATATTCGTATTGTTTATTAAAATGGGAATTTTATACAAAGCTCTATAAAAAATAATATAGACTTATGAATCAAAGAGCTATAGTCCATAAGTCCATATTGGTTTCAATAGAGCTTTGTATAAAAGTGTTTTACTGTTTATTGTAAGCCTACAACGTTCGTCTAGAAGTTATAGAGATTATCGATATCTATATTAAGTTCTAATCTTTCAAGTTTTGTGTGTGCGTTCTATGTCAAACTTTTATTTATGTATTTACCTAGGTAACTATATTTAGTGGCCAGTTGTATGGCACTGCCATTAAGGAGGACATACTGAACTGGTGGAGAGTATAAATTGCTTGGACACATTTTTGTTCGTTTACTTTTATTTTTTATTTGGTAGATAAAATCTGGAGAGCTTGGATTATGGTTTGGAGAGACAGACTGGAAGATCGGATATATAAATATTACAGAGGATAAGAGCCATGTGCTTTACAGAATTCACAAAAGAAAATCTTAATAACTATGATTTTAAATGTTAACTATAATTTTTTTTATATTAAAACGGTTTCACGAACACTCTATAATTATTTTTACTATTTTTTGTAACTAGGCTAACTTATAAATCCATAATAATTTTGATCAATTTTATAAATAAATAATAACTAATATCAAATTCGATGAAAGTTTGTTTTCATTGAAAAAGGAAGTATTCCAACTAAAAAAAATTTATTATTAAAATAAAGCTTTTTGATTGATAAGAAATTGTGAAATACGATTTGTAGTACATTTTCAATGAATTTCGATGTATAATCTCCTAAAATTTATTTTCTTTAAAGATTTAGAACAATTTTCTAAATATTTTCAGTTTCTCGATAATAAATTCTAAGCCATAATCAATATCTTATTAAAATATCCTTTTTATTTGGGGACAACATTCTTTGTATTATAAATATTTCTTTAAAATAAAAAGTTTAATTATTAATATAGTGGATTCCATGTTAAGTATTTGCCTAAGTACAGTTCTGAGTATCGAACTTTAGTGGCTTGTGGTATATACGAGTAGCACTGCTATTAAAGAGCACATGGTTCACTGTGAAGAGTAAAAGTTGCATGGGCACATTTTCGCCTATTCACTGTTATTGTCCACACGGTAAACCATTTCAAGAGGATTTGGATTTGGGTTTATAAGATTTCGGAAGAATGTTGAATATTCTTTTCTAGATACAAGATAAGGCCGTATAATCTGTATATTTATCAAAACAGGCGTTAGGACTATTTAGCAAAGTAGGCGTTAGGATGTATAAATATTCCAGATAATTGGGGCCGGGTATGATTTCTCGAGAAACACCAGCAAATTTGGGATAGATACTCAAGAGTTCATTAGTTTCATTTATTTGGACTTATCGGTTTGTGAGGAATGATTTGAGTATTCAACAATATGTGGATAAGGATCCTCTTGAGTTTTCAGGGTAAGCCGGAATTTCAGACTCGATCAAAAGCTGGACTCGATAAAAAATGAGAAGGAGTTTTAGAATGGGATATTTGTTTTTCTTTTACTTATTTTTTAATTTTTACAAAAGAGCACTAGAAACTAATTTTTCAATTTTAATTTAATTCTCGAGCTTTTGTAAAATTTATCTACTTATCGATAAGACTATTCCAACCAAAAAATACATACGAGGTCTGTTCAAAAAGTATCGTGAATTTTATGTTTTTTCAAAAATTATTTATTTATTCAAGAATATCTATTTTGTCCCCTTCAAAGTAATCCCCACCAGATATTATACACTTGTTCCAATGTTTTTTCTAATACTCGAAGCACTTCAAAAAATCATCTTTTGTGATCTTGTTCAGCTCCTCCTTCGTGGGGCTGTTCAATCGTAGCGTGCGTCGTCCTTTCATGTGGCTGTTCAGTTTCGGGGAACAAGAAAAGGTCACAGGGGGCCAGATCTGGGGAATACGGTGACTTCGGCATTATTAGCGTGTTGTTTTTGGCCAAAAATTCGCGTACAAGCAACGACGCGTAAGCAGGGGCGTTATCATGGTGCAAAAGCAAATTTTTGTTCTTGCGCATAGCTTGCATGTAATATTCCTTATTGACCGTTCACCCTGTCGTAAGAACTCATGATGCACCACGCCCCTGCAATCGAAAAAAAACTGTTGTTTACACGGCCCTGCACGCTTTTCGTCTTTCACATCTTCTCGGCCCCCTGAGAACATATTGTACTACCGATAAACGTTGCTTCGGTCCAAGGTAGCTTCACCGTATACCACAGTCAACATTCTGATGCGTCCGCGCAATTAGTTTTGTTTTTCACAAAAAATTAACTGAAAATTCAAAATGGCCGAACTTGTCGGCATAATTGAGAGACATGAGTACCAATATAACGCCACAAAAAATCGAAAATCAAAGATACGCAACCCGCGGAAATTCAAAATTCGCTATACTTTTTGAACATACCTTGTCGACATAAGCCAGAACCATTTTTGCAGGATTACGACCATAATGCCATCAAGTAACTTCAAGTTTTATATGAGTGGACGTTACCAGTTTCCCAAACTTAACTTTTCTGTTTTTAGAGGCATAGAATAGTGTGTTTGAAAACTTAAAAAGGGGACTTGGAAATGAAATTTCTTAGTTTGCTGATGTTTGCTCAACGTCACAGGATTGACAGATAGAATATGTGTAATTTCCAAAAAGAAAGTTATGGATGAGAGGAGGATGTTATGGATGAGAGGAGGATGTCCTATCCGAATTCTGAGTAGCTTTCGTGCCCACAATTTCGGTCAGAACTGCTTTAGTCGTATTTGGGCAATGAGATGTTAAAAATCTCTAACTGTTAGTCCACTCTATGTTTCTACGTATGACTGAAGTTGTTGTTTGCTATTCTTTTAATAGGCGGAGAATTATACAGCAAATTGTTCAGCACGTTCATTTTTCATAATTCTCATTGACAAATTTTTGTTGCAAAAATATAAAACCAAATAACTAACAGTGCTCAAATTTAGCGACAACGTTCGAATTCACATAGTTACTAGCTGTCGCCATATGGCTTGAGTTGTCATCACGTTAAGAATTTATATTTCAGTACCAAATGCTACTAAGAAATATCTCAAAAGAAAGAAAGAAATAGAAAATAAAATATTTATAAATGCATATTTTATAAACCCAATGAATCCTAGCATATTTATTTCTCTACAGTACAGCTGAACATTGCATATCTTTATGAGCGCATTCATCTCCACATTCTTTCCAATAATAATTTCAAAATGAAAATTTTTTCATAGAAAAATAACGGATATTATGATATTTTCTAGTGTAGTCCTATGCAAACACCTTCTTGAAATGAGCAACTTATGCAAGCAAATAACAATAAAACCGGAAAAATGAAAATCACCCGACATTTCTACCTTATTTTTTCTTCATTTTTGCTAAACATAAACGTTAAGTCTTCAGATTCTCAGTCTTTTTCTACACCAACTTAACGTAGACATTTTTCTAATATTTGTATTCGTAATTTATTTTTCATAATAATTCCTTCAACTTTTATCGTATATACAACCCTATTCCAGCTAACACACATAATACGAGTATAACCTTATTGCAGCTATTCCACAATCGAAATAATAGGCATAGAGAAGTGCATATAAAATTGCAATAATGTCATATTATCCACAAGACCACAATAAAAAAAAATATAATAATAATAATAATAACTTTAAATGAAAACTTCAAGCAAAAGCATAAATCTTTTAGTTCTTGTTAATATTTTTATTATAATTTCCATTAAATTTTAACTAAAAAATTTAAATAAATACAAAAAAAAATATTTTCAATTATTATTATGGATTTAAAAAAAAAACATTCTTATAAAAATGCACTTCTTGGAAACTGATAACATTACGTTTTAATTTTCAAAAGACATTAAAATAACTTTAATAGTTCAATAACTACTAAATATCCTGATTTATATTTTTTTTATAGCAAAACAAGTTCCTCCAAATAAGAAATAATTTCCCATCCACCCTTAATGCTAATCCAATAAATTAATAAACCACTATTAAAATCCAAGAACAAAATTAATTACTCTGATCACATCCTTTTACATACATACACTAAAAGGATAACCATAATTATTAAGTAATTGCGCCTACAGATACTTAAAAATTGCTCTAGAACACTCGAAATTATTTTTTCATATTTTCAAATGCCTTTTAAATATCACCTTTCGTTATTTATCTTTTTTATCTAACCAGACACTCAAACAAATTGAATATTTTTTTTTTGTACAAGCCTTTTTATTTAAGTTTCCAAATTATAATTTTTCATTTCTTAAATGTACTTTACCACGATAAGGGATGAACTTAAATTTTAATTTCATTAGCCAATCGATAGACACTGACTGAAAAGTTGATTTTTTTTTCATAAACTTTAAAATTTTTCTTCCAAATATAAGATACTTGTAACTCGTAACTACACATATAAAAATGAAATTTAAGGGTTGAAAAATTTATCTCATCTTATTTGTAATTGCTGTATCAAAAAAAAATATATATGTGGGATAGATTTATCTTTAGCCAAGCCAAAGCAATCATGATAGTATCTTCATGTGAATGTAGTTGCCATAATTTTTAATATTTGGCAAATAAAGAAATATAAAATATACAAAATTGAAATATGAAAAGCACGTACTTGTATGTACTCGTACATATAAAAATTGTTATAAAAATACAAGTTTATGCGATTGGGTAAATGTTCTGAATTTTTTATGCGACTAGAGAGATCAAAGTAATCTTATATGCACTTGTTGTATATGAGAACATATCTCCGGTTTTCCTTTTCCGAAAAGTTATATATAAATAGAATATATGTCTAACAATATAAATAATTTATTAGGGTAAAATTTATAAAATATTTTCCATATAAACAGAGAAAGTGGTTGACAAAATTTTTGACATAAATTTTGTAATTTAATTTATATACAATACAAAGTTCATCTTTTAATCAATAATAAAGAAATTAACTAAATTTTTAATTTTCTACCCATAATATTATACACAAAAATTAAAAATGTATTCTTTTTGATTAAAAATTGCAAAAAAAAAATTCGTCTTTTCTTGATAATTTCCCAAATTAATTACTGAAAAATTGTTAAATTACAATAATTCTTTTAAATTTTTGATTATTTATCAAAATAAAATTTTATACACACACATTGGTATAAATAATACAATAGTAAAGAAAATATTCTTAAATTTTTCTACCATTAGAAAAATTCTATAAATTTTATATAATCTTCTGTGATATTTTCATAATTTTAAAAATACAAACAAATATTGTTTCCCCATTTAATAGTACAAAAACCAGTTAAATATAAATATTCTTACTCCAATACTTTCACAGTTGCTAGAAAGGAGAAATTAATCTTCATCAAAATAAACATTTTCTCTACGAAGTATATTATTCCATTTAGAATAGTCTCTTCCTCTCATATAAATACAAAGATACGAACGTACCCTTAATCAAATAATATATCACATACGAGAGTGCCTTTGTAAATTATTTCCAATTCCCTCAACATTCCATTTTAATACATACTAACTCAGATTTAACAACAAAACTTGTATGTACAAAATTTATAATTTTATAATCAACTACGTACATTTTATTATACATAATATGTCTCAATCAAAGTTTTTATGTATTCATACTCCGAGACGATGCAAAATTTAATAAATTTTCTACCCTTCGGATAAAGTCCCATAGATGTCATCTTAGAATTTAAATAAAAGATTTACGATATTAAACTTGTAATATTACGGATATGGTAGCAAAACTACTTTATAGAAATTTCTCTTTTGGTCTTCTCAAAAAGCTATCAGATGGCCATTAAAAAAATATATATTCAAGAACCTTTTTAATTTAATTAAAGCATTTTTATAAAGTGTATATTTTAAACTGATCTAATATAACTAACAATAAACAAAACGAAATCAAGAATAAATAAAATTCTTTACGATATTTACATCAAAAAATCTTTTTAAAAAAAAACATTCAATTGCAAATAAATCTTAGACAATATTTGAGTAAAAATTATGCCAATTTAGGATTCTTTTAAATTTTGTAAAGACTATAGTCAAAAGATTATATAAAAATATATACACAAAATAAAATAACTAAAACTTTGCAACATATACCGACATACTCCCTTACCCCCCCCTCTCCCCATAACCCTTACCAATTTAAATATTGTATAACAAAATACGGGCCAAAAAAGTTACCAAAAAAAAGATAATTTTACAGGCCGTTTAAACAAAACTTTTACACCGCACACAAGGACTAAATTCATCACAATTTATTAGTGACAATTGCCACAAATTTACTTTTCAAAAATTTTTACAGCATCCAAAATCAAAAATATATTTCCGCATCTGCCTGTTCGAAACGCTCATAAATATGAATTTAGAAAATCTGAATTATTAAATAAATGGTCTGAAACGTCTTTTTTTATTGCTTACATAATATCATCCTATACCCAAGTCTATATCCGCTATTCTAGATATAATATTCTAGAATAGTATTAGTTTGACATCTGTCAACATTAATTAGTGCACATCGTCAGCAATTTCGTATAACAACATACATTTTTCCTTTGGTAATCATGTCCAGTTTTGTGCCAGAAAAAGAGCATATGCGGGAAGCTCAGCTTTTCTGCCTCAATTTGAAGAAATCGGTTGCCGAATCGCATCGAATGCTTATGGACGCCTATGGTGACAGTGTTTTATCGGAAACAATGTGCCGAGATTGGTTTCGTCGGTTCAAAGTAGGCAATTTTGACTTGTGGGACAAGAAGCGTGAAAACAGACCTAGGCAGGTTGAGGACCATCAATTGCAGGCTCTTTTTGACGAACACGACACCCAATCGCAAAAAATACTTGCGAAGCAATTGGGTGTTACTCAACCAGCCATTTCCATGCGTCTGCGTGCCACGGGAAAGATTGAAAAGATCGGAAAATGGGTGCGCATGAATTGAACCATTGGCAGATGGACTGACGCCAAAACACATGCGAAATCTTGCTCGCCAGATAAAAAATAAAGTCGTTCCTGAATCGGATTGTGACAGGCGATGAAAAGTGGATATATTTCGAGAATCTTAAATGCAAAAAATCTTGGGCCAACTATCAACATCTTCCCCAAGACCAAATCGCTTCGGGCGGAAGACGATGCTGTGCGTTTGGTGGGATCAGCAGTGTATCGTCTACTATGAGATGGTGAAACTGTCAATGCTCACCGCTACCAACAACAACTGATCAAATTGCAACTTGCTCTGCGTGAAAAAAGGACGGATTATCAACAAAGACATGACAAGCTGATTTTCCTCCACGACAACGCACCATCGCACACGTCAAAAATGGTCCGAAACTACTTGGAGACACTAAACTGGAATGTTCTACCCCACTCCGCTTATGCACCAGACCTGGTCCCTTCCGACTACCACCTGTTTTCGTCGATGGGCCACGCGCTCACTGAACAGCACTTCGATTCTTACGAAGACGTCCGAAAATGGCTCGATGAGTGATTTGCCTCGAAAGAGAAGGAATTTTTTTGGCGTGGTATCCACAAATTGCTCGAGAGATGGGAAAAATGTGTAGCTAGCAAGGGCAAGTATTTTGAATAAATTTGTTTTTGCTTTCGATGAGAAAAAAAACATGTTTTTTGACTCAAAACAACGGATTTAAGCTTATATACCTGGTACATTGGTAGACATTTAGCAAGCATTCAATCACATAAGACATCCTGGCTTATTTTAAAAACTCATATAAATTGTTCCTTTTTTATCATAGAATACCACTTTCTAGAGTAATACTGTTTGGCAGTAGAAAATATCAAATAATTTGACATATCTTCTACCAAAGCTGGTGTGCCACAAAACCACAGAAAATTCCTTACTCAAAACTCCAAATTGCCATACAGGACAGAGAACTTCAATTTAAGCTTATAGGATAGATTTTACTATTTTTCTCCTTCTACATGGTATAATAAAGCTTCATGGATCCTTTTCTTTTATATATCCACCAAGGGTAAATATAGTATAAAATTTCTGATCATCACCAAAGACTTATTTTATTCTGATATAAAAACAAACTTATTTATAACATGTATAAATAATGAAAAATCATAAAAATTAAACATCCAATTAGTGAGCTTTATTTAATTTAATGACAGCAATTTTTTTCATGCTCAAAATAAGTTTTTCATTTAAACAGAATACTCTCTCACACTTACGTATTTTATTTTAACTTGAGCTACCAGAATAATCCGAGAAAAATTATCTGAATAACTTGAGCGTTTATCACAATCAAACACCTGAACCTTTACATAATATTACATTCATGATAATCAGATCCTCCAACCTACTTGTAACGTTCAAGGAAAATCAATAAAATTCTGACCGGTAAGCACTTTCCTCAGCTTTTTTGCTACACCATATATTCTTCTTATTTTCGTTACGCTATCAGATTTAATTGCATTAAAAGACTACCCTTAATATGCATTTTCATTATTTCTGATAAATTCAGCATAATTATTATAATACCGATAAGATTTATCTAATGCGGGTCTTTCCCGTTTTCTATTGGTTCTGGAAAATATAAACTAACCAAGTTAAAGGTTATGCACATGAAAATTTACATTGTGAACTTTAAAAGTTGAACGAATAATCCTTTAAGACTTTAGTGGTGAATCATTTCATTTACTTAAAGAAAACCAGATGACAAAATAAATAACTCGTTTAACTGCTAAATTATTAATTACGACTAACATGAGTAAATCATAGTACTTATAAATAATAGATAAGTTAAACTTAATATAAAAATTCAAATATATCCCACGGGGGAGAAGTAGAGGAACGATAAATAGTTATAAAAAACCAACTACGATATTTCCATATTCCCATCATGGTTACGTACCCGATTTCTTGTGGATATATATGTTAGTAGTGTCAAACGGATCCGGCAGGGTAGTTTAATCAACTTAAGCCGATTAATTATGATTGGACATGACTAACACGATTGTAATTATATCACGTTAAAAACATGACTACGTAAGAGTATAATTTGCAGAAATGAAGGTGCGGCTGAAACTCTCGACATAGAGTCCTATAATTGTGGTGCTGGTTGTCTTCATTTTTGTAATGGCTCTCAATGTCCACCCTACTATCTAAACGATACACAAATTTCACTTCCAATGTCAGCCTTAGTCATGAGATTTGGGTGTGTTTCAAAGTTTTAATGAAAAATTAACTCGATGCAGTTAAAATTTTATCCATTAACTTTCCTACTTTTAAAACGACTAATAGTGAATGCTGGGGGATACTATATACTCGTATATTGATGACATCAAGTGATATAATTGGATATCATCTCATCAATAGTGCATATATATTTATAAATAATTTTGTTAAAAACTTAAATCAATTTAAATAACAAAAAAATAACCAAATAAAAATTATACAGGATATCTTTGATACGATATTAGCAGAAATGTATCATAAAGGACTCTTATCTAGTTTATTCCAGGATAAAAATACATTCAAAAAATTTATACATAAAAATTATTATTAATTTTTTTTTAAAATGATCATAAATGAAACCCGTAAACAAAAAAATAAATAAATAAGATAAAAGTTATCTATTAAATCTAAGCAATCAACATCTAATTTACACATAAACCAAAATGTCGATCGAACAAAATTTAAAGTGCTCCAGATCAACCTATAAATTTTAATATGGTTAGGGCTGAGCAAAAAAAAATTAATATTTTCTACGCCTTAGTATGCAAGCAATCTCAAGACTATACACATAGATTAAATTTTCCATTGATAGATTTTTCAAAAGATTTATTCTACAGATTCAAAAGGTTCCCAGCAAATAATTTGCATACTTTTCTCTTTTCGATACACAAATAAATCCTTCAACATTTCAATTAATTCCTTTTTTCATTTTTACAAATCCTTAACCGCATAATATATTAAAGGTCTTCATAAATTTTCTATTATTGATTTTATGCTGTGAGTATAATTATTTTTTCCTGCCACTCCCACTCCCACTATTATAACTGAATCACACGATATCAAATTTTATTTTTTTTATTCATTCTAGGAGTGGAAAAATGAACACCTTTAAAACCGAGACTACCAAATAGGAAAACATCAAATTCCACCCTTTTTTGTTTATATTTGCGAAAGCGGTCACACGAGGTATGTACTTAAAATTGTTATTTATTTAATTTATAACTAAAATTGTAGAATGACAATATTTTCCGCAGTAACTTTTACTAATTTATTTATTAGAAAATTTAATATTTTATCAAAGCAAAAATTTGTAATTTATTAAACGTCTACATTTTAATCATGCAGAATATAATAACATATTTATTTTATGTGAAAAAGATACTAGAGCTATTATAAAAAAACTAAATTATAACAAAAAAATCCGGTTAAACCATTGAGTAATAATATATAATCGTTAAAAATCAACACCTTTCGAAGTGCACTTGATGGAAACAAAATCAAAACAAGAATATGATCACAATACCAGAATATCGTGGCAGATTTGTTATAATACCTAATTTTGATATTGCAATTTGTAAAAATAAGATTACATTAGGCATATTGAAATTTTATCGAATATTTTACATAGTTTTTAAGAAACAGTGCGCCGAAAAATATTTTATGCCAGAATTAGTTATAAATGTTCCAGCAAGATTATTTTGTTCAGTGCGCATATAATCGTTAGAACTATAAAAATAATCTTCCGTTGCAGATATATGTAAGGTCTAATTATGTGAAAATACTCATATGGTATTATACGTCGACGATACCCTAGTTTAGAGTGCATCAATGCGACCTAAAGTAGCATTGGAAGCTATTTAAGTATCAGTAAATAAACTGACAGAATACTATAAGGAATGGGGTCTACAAGTAAACATTCTAAAGTCAGAGTGCTTCTGCCTCATGCCGTCAAGCAAGAACAAATTCGTAGACTGCGGATTTAGAGATAAGAGTAGCTCGATAATGACACACATGGAGAATTATAAGAATCTTAAAAAGAACCTCAAAATTCAACTCCTTTACCAGGAATAAAATTTCAATGAAAAAGCCAACGGTATATATTGTAGGCTTCTGAGAATGTATCGCTCCGAAATTCTAAGTAAGGACGTCAAACTCATTATTTATAAGCAATTTGTAAGAGCGTACTTATGCGACGTCTTCCCCATCTTGTCATCTTTTTCCCCAACAGTAAAAACGGAACTGCACAGGATATGGGAAGTAAGATCTTACGAAAAGCCACAGGTCTCGGCAAATCTAGACAGACAAAAAAGTTTATACGATAGGTTGTACCGGGAGACAGGTATTTCCCCATTTTTGTAGTATAGCAAATGGAATAATGCACAAATTCCCCCACCTGTCATCGTTACTTCTATTGGAGGACACAAAAGAAACTCTGAAGCAACGTCTCCAGATCTACCAGATGTATAAGCTTAAATGTTTGGTCATAGATGGCGTGAGTGAGCGTATTAAGCTACCATGGGCACACCATACTTTTTTTTAATGAGTTTGACATCTGTCAACATTAATCAGTGCACATTGTCAGCAATTTCGTACAACAACATACATTTTTCCTTTGGTAATCATGTCTAGTTTTCTGCCAGAAAAAGAGAATATGCGGGAAGCTCTACTTTTTTGCTTGAATTTGAAGAAATCGGCTGCCAAATCCCATTGAATGCCCATGGAGGCCTAGGGTGACAGTGCTTTATCGGAAACAACATGCCGAGATTGGTTTCTTCGGTTCAAAGATGGTAATTTTGACTTGTGGGACAAGAAGCGTGAAAATCGGCCTAGGAAGGTTGAGGACCATCAATTGCAGGCTCTTTTTGACGAACACGATACCCAATCGCAAAAAATGCTCGCAGAGTAATTGGGTGTTACTCAACCAGCCATTTCCATGCGTCTGCATACCATGGGGAAATTTGCAAAGATCGGAAAATGGGTGCCGCATGAATAAAACGGTAGGCAGATGGAACGACGCCAAAATACATGCGAAATCTTGCTCTCCAGACAAAAAAGAAAGTCGTTCCTGAATCGGATTGTAATAGGCGATGGAAAGTGGATATATTTCGAGAATCCTAAATGCAAGAAATCGTGGACCAACTATCAACATCTTCCCCAAGACCAAATCGCTTCGGACGGAAGACGATGCTGTGCGTTTGGTGGGATCAGCAGGGTATCGTCTACTATGAGATGGTGAAACTGTCAATGCCCACCACTACCACCAACAACTGATCAAATTGCATCCTGCTCTGCTTAAAAAAAGGACGGAATATCAACAAAGACATGACAAGCTGATTTTCATCCTCGACAACGCACTTTCGGACACGTCAAAAATGGTCCGAAACTACTTGGAGACACTCAACTGGGAGGTGCTACCCTACCCCGCTTATTCATCAGTCCTGGCCCCTTCCGACTACCACCTGTTTTCTTCGATGGGCCACGCGCTCGCTGAGCAGCACTTCGATTCTTACAAAGACGTCCGAAAATGGCTTGATGAGTGGTTTGCCTCGAAAGAGAAGGAATTTTTTTGGCGTGGTATCCACAAATTACCCGAGTAATGGGAAAATGTGTAGCTAGCGATGGCAAGTACTTTCAATAAATTTGATTTTGCTTTCTATGAATAGAACATGTGTTTTTGACTAAAAAACAGCGGATTTAAGCTTACACACCTTGTACAAGAAAAAGCCAAAGGGACAACATCGACGTTAGCAATTACATCACACGAGGTCTGAAACATCGAAGGGAATCAAGAGCAGTTGCCGGATTCAAACATAGAATTTAGTTTTTTAAATTAGTTTTAAGAATAATTGTATAAAAACGCATGTTTAGTTTATATGTGTAAGAGTAGATTTAAGGGCTAAGGTTAGGTTTAGGATGTAAGCAAAGTATATATATGAATTAAATATTAGTTTGTCATAATATAAAATAGAAAAGGATTTTTTTTTAAATCTGACATATATAATATCAGATTTAAAAAAAAAATCCTTTCCTATTTTAATATAATAAAATAATTAAGTGAAGGTGTTTTAAATAAAATTATGAACAAATTTTATTTAAAGCACTTTTACTTAATTATTTTATTATAATACAATAGTAAACCAATATTGAAATTTGATCTATCTCAAAGGTAAATTTGTTCTATCTAATAATTGTTTTTATTACTTATTATCGCTTTTAAATTTCTCTATATTAGAAAAGTTTTTCCAATAAAAAAGAAAAGGGTATAATATTTCACTATTAGCGCTTATAATTTGGTTTGCATTATCATTTTTTAAATTTTCATATAAAAATATGCAAAAAATTATAATAAAAATGGTTTTAAAAAGAAATTTTATGTAACATTATAGAGTGAAAAAAAGCCTTAAACTTCCGATACTTCATATATACTTGACTCAAAAATATATTTAAAAAATTTTAAATTAATTTATGAGAGAAAAAAAGAAGGATTTTTAAGATTAAAAAAAATCGATAATTAACTAATTGGACAAAAATGCCAATATTTACTTTTAAAAAAATACTACTTAAACGAAAACAGTAAGAATATTAAAAAAATTGGATAAAAAGTTTAAAATAAGATGAGCTAATTTGTCCACAACCGTTTGCGCTATAACAAATTTTTAAGTTGCATCTTATCTCAGAAATATGATTCTTTATACCGAACATTTTATGAACCATTAACAGAACATTTACAACAACAAAAATAATAATAAAATATACTACAATAAATTTACCAAGTTTCAAATACTCTGATAATAGAAAATCTTAACTTTTTACTTCTACAAAGTTAGTAAAGTCAAAACTTTTCAAGCTCAGAATTTGTTTATGGCAAATCTACAATATTTATAAGGAAAAAGAAGAAAATTTGATTAATGATAAGATAAAAGGAGAATTTAAACTTTGATAAATGATGAGAATTATTCCGCTCTAACATACATTCTCTAAGAATTTACGTTGGCTTATGACTTTTTGAAATTAACGCAATCTTGTTGAAACTTCTTTGCTAATAAAAAAAAATTCCCATAAAAAAATAATTTCTAAAAAGGGTTAGATTAATAAAATCTAAAATGAGTAAAAATTATCCAGACTTATTGAAATTCTTAGTCTCTTAGAAAATGTTTTCACAGCAAATCTTTAAAAATTATGCCTTCTTACCCATCCATAAAAAAATTAAAATTTCCCTTCAAGAGATAGCCACTCACTACATTAGCTACAAAAAATTTAATAAGTAAACATATTTTATACAAAAACTTATTAATACTTAGAAGAAAAAAAGAAAATATTCCTCCTTTAGCTCTGCAGTTTACAAAATAATTTTTGAAGGGTATATCAGAATCTTTACTATAACAATGCTTAAATTTTTCGGCGGGAATAATATTTCTCGGGGAAAAGAGAAAACTTCAAAAGCTCCCTTAAATTAAAAATATTTGCCTAAAATTCATTCCATTTTCTAAGTCTTTTTATCAAACAATTACGTCTAACTTGACCTCCTATTAAAACCTATTCAATTAATTTATTACCACCCTTGCAACACGTTTATCTCATTATACTAATTTTATTATTTCTAATCAAAATCATAACAACATTGCCTAGCATGACGCATTAGAGCTATTTGCCTGCTTATTTTGTCAATTTATTAATTAACACGGGTTGCTTTTAGAAATTACATTGAAAAGTTAATAGAAATACCGAAAACATCATCCTTCACCTTTGACATTACAATACCACCTACATCGGTGTGTAGGTGTTAATATTCTCTATAGAAATGAGACCAATTTTGTCATTCAAACTTCTTAACTAAAAAGGGAAAAGTGTTTGTTATTTGAGAAAAAAAAAATACAACAACCAACAGGGTCTTTCGAACATGTACTATTTATTGGCATAAAAGATTTTTGAACTAATTCATCCCCTCACAAAATAATGAAACTCATTATTTCTTGTAAAAAATAAACCCCAACTTGTACTACACCCTAACTCCTCTACTAAATGAGCAAAGATTTTCTAATTTACAATTAGCCAATTTACTCTTAATGTTTTAATAGCAAGTCATTTTGGTAATAGATACAATTTGTAGAAAATTTAATAAAAAAAAACAATTTTCTATATTATTACACGAAAAAAAAATTCATTTCAAGGGGTTTGTTTTTAAATTTCAAATTCCTTGCGCAAAAGGTAATTTCGAAAAGGAGCCCAGTCAACTGAAAAGTATAATTCAGTGCACAATCGAATTGAAAATGTGACTAGAATTGAAATTTTGGAAAATTTGCATATATTCTTTCTCCCCATTTCTTCTAATCTTCCACCTCTCCTCTTTAGGTAAAAAATAAAACTAACCTCGTCCTATAACTATTTCTTCAACTATCTAATGTTACTGGTATTCCTTGTCGTACTGTTTATATTTGTTTGACTTAAAACTCCTAAATATATAGTATACATCATCGCGTAACAGCCACTAATGAAGTCACAACTTTTTGAAGAGTATAAATATTTTGTTAATGAAATTTCGCTAACTTGGCAGATATATGTATTTATTTTATCTAATAAAATGTTAAAATAGTTTTCAACTCATTACATAAAATTTTACTTAATAATGACTAATTTGGAGGTACAGGAAAAATTGGTAAGCATGTGACTACTTCAATATGAAAATTTTCAACATTTTCCAGACAAATGCTTTCAATTTCAACTCTTATTTTGCATATAGAATAAAATGAATCCTACATAAAAATGCAAAATAAAATTTCCAAAAAGTCCTAGAGGGTAGAGTTTTATGTTTTCGATTCCATTTTATTTTATATATTGTACTTTAGGACGAACAGAATGCGCCACAACTGAACCTTCGGAGTATAGGAAAATGGAAAATTCGTGTTAAGCAGTTTTGTCCATGCATTTTTTATGAATCACACAAATGGTAGTAAGCCAAAATATTTATTATTAAATTCTATCCTAGAAATTGAAAAACATTTTTCCAAAAGCTCTCTATAACTTATTAATTTATTTGTTGGCTTATAAATTTATTTACACAGTCACTTGTGTTTATTGATAAATTTTTTAGCAGCGAATTTAAGTATTCAGCTTATGAGTGTACCTTGTGCTAACAACATTGCATACTTTTAATCGTACTCATATACATTGATTTATTAATAAAATTTATACAACAGTAGATCAAATTTATAAATTAAAAAAATTATTTCCAATTAGCAAAAGAAAAATTAATTAAAAAAATTTGTTGGTATTTCTTTTTTCTAAATGGTATTTTGAAAGAAAATACCCCTTTTTATGTATAAATACGCTTGTTCTATTGGTAAATCCTTCTTCTCACTTATTATTACTAGTACTTTTCTATACAAATTTTCTTACTTTTAATAATTTATTAAATACCAAAACTAATTTTTTTTAACAGAAATTAAATAATTCTTGGAAAGTTAGGAACCTCAATTTTGGTTTAAATTATGAAAAAATTAAAATCACTAAAAAAATTACTGCAACTTTAATCTCAAAAATTACTGCAACTATAATTTTCCACAAAATTTAAAATTTAATTGCTTATAAGAAGTTTATAAATATTTTTTGATATCTTTTACAAATATTAAGATTAAAAAAAAAGGAAAATTTCAAAAATTACTGAATTTTTTTATATCAACAATTAAACTGAGTATTCTTAGATATTCTTTAATAATTAATATTGCATTATAATTGCTTTTATTTTTATAATTTTCTGCATAATTTGTCGCTCATATTAATTTAAAATTTCTTAAGAAAAAATTACAATCTTTTTTTTTGAACTAAATTCACAAAAATTCTATTAAGTTAATTATCTTACCAACTATTTAACACATTCTGAACGGTCGTATTTGATTACTAATATACCTGACAAATTTATACAAAATATACAAAAATCTATAATCACTTTATTAACCTTTATTGATTATAACTTTAACATAAAATTTAATGTTAAATTAGATTTATTTATCATAACTTTTCCAGTCAATAATATCTAAAATATTTTTTAGGCCTTTGAGGGGCTTAAAATTTATTTAAGATAAATTTTCTTGAATAATTTAGAAAGTGAACTTAAAACCTACTAAGTTGTTTAACAGAAAAATGTGTAAAATTGTTTGTAAAGTAATTAAAGTATAATTAATGTAGTAGACAGATTAATATAATTTTTAATAATATCAAATTTTGTAATCCAACATTTCAGATAAAGTAACAGGAAATTTGAATAATAAAGATTTTCTTCAAAGTAAATACTAATATTGTTTATGATAAAAGCCATTTGTCGATATAATTACAAAAAAATATATAATATTTACTTAAAAAAATGGCTAAAATTTAAAAGAAAATGATTTTATTAATCATGAAACGTATAAAATATCAAATAATAAATTTATCAGCACTGACAATAGAATGTATTTTTATATTAAACTAAATTATTTTAAAATTTTTGTAAATTTATCTACACCTAAAAATTCTTACTTCTTTCTAAATATCTATTTTATATTTTTGCTTATATATTTTAAGTGTTTATTTATCATCTTAATAAATTAATAAATTAACAAACCATTTTTACTTTGCTATTAAAAATTAACAATAAAAATTTTCAAAAAAAATTCAAATAAAAACAATATCTTGTAGAAGTAATGGAAATAATTATCTTTATAGTAAATATATAACTTTAAGACGACGAAGAAATGCAAGTAGACGCCATAAAAGCTGCTTGATTTACTTAGCAACAAAGATGCTAAGCAACAATGTTGATTAAAAAATGTTGCTTATTTCAAAATTATTCAGAAACGCGGAGCGGCTAATTTTAACTGCTTTAAGAACGCAATTTAAACTTAAATTTTTTTTTTAAAAGCAATATAATTTTTAATTAGTTTTTTTTTATTTTCTTTACAGAATTCACAAAAAAAATGTTAATAACTGCGGTACAAAATGAAAATTTAATTTAATAAATACGGTTATTGGATTAAAAACTGGTCACTAGAAATTGTAAGTAAATTTTCAATTAAATAAAGTCTAATGTGACTCATAATGCGAAAGTTTTTATTGAAACCTTTAATAATTATTTCCGTCATAATTGATATTAAAATTTCGTTAACTTTAAAAAAATGTTCTTTTTAACAGCTTGCAAAAGTTTTCTTCCATAAACCTTTAAAAACAATGATATTTTCTACAAATTTTAGGGTTAATTTAAGGGTTGAAAAATATTTTTTACTTATAAAAAATGTCTACTAGGTAACTAAAATTTTATAAATAATTTTACTTAAAATTATTATCAACAGTAAAAAAAATTATTTTTAAATCAAATTAACTTATTGGAAAAATATAATTTTCAGCAAGTTTTCTACCATTTATTTTCTACTTATTTTTTCTTACTACACCAACTTACAAATGTATAATAATTCTGTTTAATTTTATAAAAATATAATAAAAATTTATTATAACCACCCCTACTCCCTAAAGAAACTATATTCCTATAGAAGTTCGTTCTCTAAAAATGGGAAGAAAAATCCTATATTATAAATTCAATAAGCGACAGCAACAAAAATTATTTAGAAAAAAATGTTCACTCCCTTGCTTGATTTAAAAAAATCTGCAAATTTTAATTACGCCTACCACCTTACCTAAATCCTTTCTTTCTTATATACACATAGTGAATACTCTTCATATCAAATTATAAAAAAAATAATGTTCTTTATTCAAAAATTATCTCGGTATTATCACCCCATCACCATCCCATTACTATTAATCATCTACAATCTTTAGTTGTTCCAACCAAGCATTATTTGTTTGATACAATCCAATGAAAAAAATTTGTAAAAACACCAAAATAAATGGGGTTTCCTCCAAAAATCTGATATAATATTTTGTTAACAGCTAGAGTATATTTTTTCCATTTCCACAAATATATTGATGAGCACAATTTTTTCTAAAATTCAATCATATAAAAAAATGAAAAAGTCCCTTTTTTTTCATAAAAGTATATTTATACTTTTCCGTCCACAATTAATTTAAGAGGTCCAGTGTTGGTTCTTTTAAATTGGAAGTAAGCTTCTTCTATATTTAGGTTTTTTGAATCCAAATGTCGTGTCCTAAGGTTAAAGTAAGTCCGCTGCACTCAAAAGTAGCCTTCCCGATGAATGTTTTCCTTTTTTTGAAACTGCATCCAATCCCAAGTCCTAACAAAGATTTTTCAAAGCTTTGCAAATCTTGTTAGGACTTGGGATTGGATGCAACATAAAATCAAAATAAAAAATCTACTACTATTATCCTTCTTCTATTACCTAAATTTTTTTTACTTCTATATCAATTATAAATCCTTACTCACATTAGATAAGTTTTATCCTCCACCACACTCTTCAGACAATGGCTTTCACGAGGGATGGAATACAATTAAGACATATGGGATTCAGCACACTTTTTACACTATTTTCTGTTTTTATACCTTAATACTCATCCAACTTACCAATCCAGAAATATGTTTTGCCAATTTCCATCAAATTATTCATATTCACTTTCACTTAAACTTTTACTCATGTAAATACGAAAACCGCTAGAAAAAATTCAATTTTCTAATAATTACCTTAAACTACTCTCTTCCTCTATTAACATACACGGTAAAACTTATACACGTATTTTCTTTGAATTTTCTTGGATATTATTTCCATAAAAAACTATTTAACAACTTTAGAAATTGCCCATATACGATTGGCATATTTTACGTAAGATTGGATATTTTTTGAATAACTCTTCTTCCCATTAAAAGGTGATAGCCTTACGACAAATTATACAACATTTAAAAAAAAATATGTATACCTAAGAGAAACCCATTATTAAAATATATATTTTTATTTATCATAACATAAAATAATACAATATAAAAAATATAATATAAAAAATTTGTTTCAAAAAAATTCCACACAAAATGCTGAATCCCATAAAAATACTTGCGCGTTATACAAAGATTTGCGGCTCGAGGGTGTTTAAAATACTTTTCTTCCTCCTCCTTTTTTTTGATAGAAAATATAAAATATTTTAATAAAATACTTTCCATCAAATTTCAATATTTCACTATAAATATTTTTTATACCGAAAACGTTGAATATTTTGAATAAAAAGCATTATTTAATTTTTGTAATTTATTTCCCTTAAAATTATATTTTTATTCCTCTTAAAGGGTATTCTTAAAAATACAAAAACTCAAAACTTGCTGAAAATACACTTAAATATAAAAAAATTGGTTATGTACACCAAATTGATAATTATTGTTTAAAAAAACAGAAAAGAATTTTACTCAAAAATTGTAGTCCTAGCAAGTTCCTACACTGTAGTATAGAAGGTTCTCTTTTTAACCGAAATTGTATAATATTTTAAATGTAAAAACAATTGGAATTCTGTTCAATTATTTTTTAACTAATTTATCTTCATCTCAAGAGAAAGGGGGGTAGTTTTTAAAAATATTTTTTCAAACACTAAAAAAATTGAAAATAATTTTGAAAAAATTAAAATTTTTTTGAATTTACACATTTTTCCATTTTACATAAATAATTTTTAACTAAAAGATGAGCTTTTTCCATATTTTTAATTTGCAAATATATTCTTTAGTTTTAGTAAACTAAGGAATATATTTGAAAATTAAATTTCCTAATGAAAATATACCTAAATACTTTGTGGGCAAACAATCCCATAAATACTCATCAAGTAAAATAGAGATTAAGTGCTTGAATTGACTAGTGACTAATTTCGTAGCTTGCCCAGCTTTTTGAAAACTTGCAAAATAAAATAAAAATCTTTAAAAATAATGTAAGATAAAAATTTGCTTTATTCGGGCATACTTAATTTGAATTTTACAACTACTTAAATTACGAGCAATAATCCTTTTTTTGTCAGTCAGCTTCCAACAGGATTACTACATTTTGTAAAATCCACTTTAACTGATTAGATATATCTAATACTACTTCATTAATTGAATAAATTTCCTGAAAGTCTTAATTTTCCTAGCACTTTTTAAAATTAACCCTGTCCAGCTTAAATCGTATTTGCTTTTCATTAAATTCACTTAATTAATAATTTGGTCAAAAATCGTAACTACTTTTTATTAAGTTTTGAAAGATAGAAATTTCTAAAATAAAATCTAGAGTATATCTTTAATGCTTAATTTATAATTAAATTTTTGAGTAAATTTCTAAAAAAGTTTCTAAATACGTTTATCAGCAATACATTTTTTTTTTTTTATTTGACAGGTTTTTCATTTCTATGTTACACATAGACATGAGAACACAGTCACTCCTCTGTGAACTCTCTCCATCTGCTTCTGTCTTGAGCCAGCCTTTTTACTTCCGACCATGATTTGCCAGTTTGTTGGTGTTCGCGCTCGACTGATCTTCTCCAAGTGGTCCTTGGACGTCCTCTGCTGCGATTGCCCTGTGGGTTCCAATCTAGTGCCATCCTTGCTATGTCCGTAGGTGGTTTTCGCAAGGTGTGGCCAATCCAATTCCATTTCCTGCGTTTGATGTTATCTAGCAGGGGTATTTGCTTCGTGAGAAGAAGCAGCTCATCGTTCGTTATCCAGTTCGGCCAGAAGATCTTGCTTATGCGCCTCAAGCATCTGTTCACAAATGCCTGAGGCTTACGAGTCGTGCTGTCTGTTACTTTCCATGTTTCGCAGCCGTACAGCAGGACTGGCTTGACGTTTGAGTTGAATATTCGAAGTTTGAGTGCTATGGAGAGATGATTGGAACGCCATACGTTCCCAAGTGAGGTGTACGGTTGTCGCGCCTTGATGCGCGTTTGGATGTCTATTTCAGTTCCACCATCCTTGCTGAGCATGCTGCCAAGGTAACAGAACTTTTCGACATCTTCAACTTGGGTACCGTGTAGCATCAAGGGTCTCTCGCAGGTGGCGCCGACACGCATCAATTTGGTCTTCTTGATGTTGATTCTCATCCCAACTTTTTCTGCGTTGGAGGCCAGTGCATTCAGTTTCTCCTGAATGCCGTTGAAGGTGTGGGACATGAGGCATATGTCGTCGGCGTAGTCCAGGTCGTGGAGCTTCTCACGCAGTGTCCACTGTATACCGTTGCTGGCTGTGCTGTTAGTGCGTTGAAGAACTAGGTCTAGGGCGATTATGAAGAGGATAGGCGAGATTATGCAACCCTGCCTGACTCCTCTCGAGATGTTGAATGTATCGCTGTTTCGTCCTTTGAGACGCACTCTACACGGGGCCTCGCGGTATAGTTCTCGGATTAGATCGATTATGGCCTGTGGGATGCCTAGTTCAGCCAGAGCACTCCAGATGGCGTCGCGAGAAATCATGTCGAAGGCTCTTTCGAAGTCAACGAAGAGAAGATAGAGCGGGCTGCTCCATTCTCCATAAGCTTATTAGGAAATATTTTACTCATTTGCATTTAAGTAACTTTATTCTACGAGGTCTGTTCAAAAAGTATCGCGTAGTTTGAATTTCCGCGGGTTACGTATATTTGATTTTCGATTTTTTGTGGCGTTATGTTGCCACTACATAGTTGCCACTACACTACAACAGCAATACATAGTTTCTTAATAATAAATTCTAAACTAATATTAAGGCATAACTAAACAGAATAATCGATAATCGAGTCTTTATTAAAAAATCTTCATTATTCGGTAAGAAAATTTTATTTTATTGTAAATAATTTCCTTGCATTAAAAAGGTCATTAACAATATTAGAAAAAAGCGAAAGCTTTGAAAAAAATAAATTGACAAATCTACAAAAATAATGCAATATATTTTTTTTTATCTACAACTACAATTGTAGTTAACAATCTTATGCATCATGAACTGGGAGTAAACACCCATCGGCGTTTCTCAAACTAACGGAAGTTAGATTCTTAAGAAAATCTCTAGGTAATTGTCTTTTAAGTCTATGATGAATTTTTCCGGGGAGGGCAGTATAGGAAAATTTCCTGACAAGTGAATTATGGTGATAGGGAGAGAAATTTTTAATAGCGGGAAATGCACAGGTCCTGAACAAAGGGAACATTTAGATCCCGATGTATTTTGTTGTTACGAACATAAAAGGAGGCATCAAAATTTTACGGAGGATCTTGGATTGTAAGGCCTGGACGCAATAGGAATTGGAACGTTTTAATTCCAAATAAGTCTTATAATTTTATTGTATCATTGATTAGAAGTTTACTTTTGATTGTTAGTTTCGAGCGTATGTCTAATAGTCTAAGAAGTTGTAGGTTATGTCTAGTGGATTTAATTTTTTTTAGTCTAGTATGAGGGTTACATATTAATCTCTTGTCCAAATAAAGTCCCAAATAACGTACTTTTTCATATTTTAGAGTCATGTTGATATTAAGGTATAAAGGGGTAGGTTTCCCTTGACAAAGTGTTAAAGTAATATGAGCACTCTTCTATTCATTTACCCACACTCTCCACGATTGAAGGTTGTGTATATGGGATTGTAAATTGTTGGAAGCTATATCCGGATTCGTATGGGTAGTAAGTATGGCCGTATCGTCTAGATAAGTAGCAATGATAGTATTAGGGTCAGATGACATGTCATGAGTATAAATATTATATAAAATGGGATCAAGGATACTACCTTGTGAGACTCCGGCTAGAATAGGATATATTTCCGAGGATTCTGAGTTAATTGCAACTAGGAAATGACGTTGGGAGAGATATGAATTTATGATAAGGTAGTATGTTAAAGGAAGAAAGCTCTTTAGTTTCAAATGCAATAGTTATGAAAAAATACGCAAATGTTTTTCTAAAATAAGAAACTTTTAAATTCTGATAAAAAGTTGCAAAATTTTGTTAAAAAAAATATTAAAAATTTCTAAAGTAGAATCAAAACTTTATTTTTCTTTAAAAAAAAAAAACTAAAAATGCAGTAATTTTTACAAAGTTTTTTCACAAATTATTTTCGAAAAAAACTAACAAATTATTTTCGAAATTTTTTTTAAAATTTTTATAATAAAATCACTACAAAAACTAATAATATAAATTCGTTAGGTGTAAAAATGAGTAAGAAATCCTAAAATAAATTTTTATAATAATTCTAATTAATTATTTAAGTTTTTATTAAATTTGACTACTAGCAGTAAAAATTTAGCTACTAGCAGTAAAATTATTAAGACATTTTTCTTTCCATTAATTGAAAATAAGATTTTCTATATCCCCAAGTCTGTTGGGCAGCGAAAATAATTTGTGAAGTACACGTTGAAAAATTAAAACGAATTGTTTAGTTATTTTTGCAAAATATTTAATTCCACTTTTCTTTTTGAGAATAGCTATTTTATAAAAAATTGTTAAATAATTTAAAGCTTCTTATAAAAAATATCTCAAAACTATCAACACAACAAAAAAAATACAAAACAAAATAACTAATAGTATCCTAATGTTGCAATACTTACAATAAAATGATTATGTCTAGTAAGCATCGATCCTGAGTTTGAATTCAGCTAAGGACCTAGCTCAGATCAAAAGGCCTGATTTGTCGTAGTGCAAAGAATTTATAAAGAAAAACAATTAATTAAAATTTTTTTTAGGAATCTGTACACACAAAACCACATCTACTTTTCAATATTCGATGTATATATAAGTCAATCTAAGAGAACAAGTGGCATTTTTTGTATAATCTTAAACGTTTATAAGAAAAATTCTTTCGTTTTTCTAAAAAATCTCTATAAGAAATAAATACCTATGAATTACTTCAATTTAGTTATTATATAAATGTTCATTCTATTGTACTTGGTAATAAAATTCATCGTTATTGTTATTATTTGTGAAATAATTTTTTCTTATTTTTGTATTTAATCTACTATAAGTAATAAAAAATTTATATACCTTTTGATTTTTTCCTAAAAGGATCAATAAATGTCTGTTGGAAAATTTATGATTTCTCAAATAAATACGCAAACGAATACCAACAACAATGTATAAACTAAAAATCGCTCAACGTCTTTAATAAATTGTTTTGTACGAGTACAATTAACATGAAATAATATCGTATATAGTAGGTGGGGAATGGCCAGAGAGTCGGACTTAGAAGAATTTATCAGAAATTACCATTAATTTTCTATTCTTTCTCTCTTGTTCATCCACTTAGCATTTACAGCATCTTCACCAATTTCTCCTTTCTTAGAAAAAGTTACAGCAAATATTATACCTTAATAAATAAAGTAAAGAGCACAGTAAAGAAAAATCACCCTAACAGATTTGATGCCAATAAATTACGGATACTTTATTACAGAGTAGTAGTACGAGTATTTAATGGAAAATTTATAAAATGTTCGAAATGAAAATCTTTTAGAAAGAACAAAATCTTATCTACAAAATTAGAAAATTTTCTTTCCAATTAAAGATAAATGACTTTTAATTACAATTTTGATAAGATATATTTAACTTTAATGTTAAAATTGATAAATTATATACAAATGTTCATAGCAACAAAAAAATTGTAACTTTTTCAAGAGTTCTTATAGATATTTTTTTAACGAAATACCTTCAAGCATTTTTTTATTGAATTTAAACTACATTCAAAACTCTACTATTATGTCTTCACCACCATTTTGCTTCCAAATTTTTCCTTCCACCATTTTGCTTGCAAAACGTCAAATTATTTTTTAGATAATCCAATCCCCTTCCCCTTCACCCCTTGTACTTTATATCATTTTAATCCAATGTTATATTTTTAGATTAATTTATACTTTTCTTTAAAATATATAATACTCGTAAATAAAAATTTCAAATTAACTTAAATATAGAGTTTTCCAATAAGAGTAATATGATTTCTAAGTGACGTTTCGGCCATTTTTAATATGTCATGATCTGCCATTTTTTTTCATTGTATTTAGGAATGTTTACAATTTTATCATGGAGAGATATACGTAAGAGCAGCATTTACAAATTATTTAATTTTATTATCAAAATAATCGTTTTTCAATTGCAACTTTTCGTGCGCTTTTGCCATTTTATGGTCGTAATAATCGTCCAACTGTGCTCGCTATTCGTCGAATTGTTAAAAATTTTGAGCGTACATTTTCTTAACGTTAACATATGTTCAAGTGCCAATAAGACAAAGAACAGCTCGAAGTAATGAAAATATTGCTGCCGCTCAGGCAAGTGTTGCTGAAGACCGCAATTTGTCCATTCCAAGACGTTCTCAAGAATTGGGATTGTCTCAAACCACAACCTGGCGGATTTTGAGAAAGGAATTGGGCTTGCATCCGTATAAAATTCAGACGTGTATTATGGCTCTATTAAATTTTCAAATTAGTTCAAATTAGTTCAAATTAGTTCATGTGTTTAAGAATTATGATAGAATTTTCAAATTTACTATATTTAAAAAATGACAAAGACAAATTCAACTTGTCTAAAAGGGAAAAAAGACAAATTTATATTGTATAAAGTGTAAAAGTAGACAAATTTCCATACAATATAAAAATATATATTACACGCATGCCTGGACGGCCAAGTGCTACCGTTACGCGTCCAAAAAGATTGGATGCTAAATCCTCAAGTGAATTGTAACTGGTTACTGACTGTAAACTGCCAGTAATGGTGGTACGTTGATTGAGTCTAACGTAATCCCTATGGTCGCAGGCGGCTCGTGGTTTTATTTTTGAAAACAAATAAGTGACGTTAAATAATACTATATAATATACCATCCAGCTTTGAATGTACGTAGAACCGTATCAACCGATACGATGGAAGTTCTCATTTGAGAAATTCCATGGCACCTGGAAGTACTGCGTGGAAGCATTCACTACCATCTAGGGCAGGGCATCCCGCTTGCTGGTTGTCCGGTTACGGATAAAGAGGTTCAGGATCTTAGTCCACGACAGCGGCATGTACTGGTCCTGAATAGAATGTATGAAATTTGACATCGTCTATAGGATGAGGCTTTGTTTCTGCGTCTGGATTTAAATTTGGTCTGTACCTTGGGTATTTACTCACGGGACACGGCAGTATGAATGGGTTCCTATACATGCGTGGCCCTTGTGGGGCGGTGGAGAAGAATTCCAAGCACCTTCTCATTGAGTGTAGCCTGTATGAGGATTTGCGTGACCTAGGTGCATGTGGAATCGTGGTTAATGATGAGAGAGTGGATGTGAGTAGAGTGTTAGCTAGGAGAGAATAGTGTGAATGCCTGAATAGATTTGCCGTGGCACTTTTTGAGAGAAGAGCGGGAATGGTGTGTGAATGAGTGTGTGAATGGCACGCAAGGAGGCTACAACCGGATGAAAGACCAAGGTCAATTCCGGTTGTAGTTTCGGGTCTTGGCGAACCCGCGGACCTATGCTAGCTTAGCGGTGCCTAGGGATTTACAAGATTCCTTACAATAGCTCAATTAGCGGAGTACAAACCAAAGTACTCTTAAAACAAAAATTGGTACTACGGGAATCGGGGCGCCCCATGGTGTTAAAACACACTGTACCCGACAATGGTGAGGCGCCTTAGGCAGCAACGTGGTGGCTGTGATTAATACCAATATCGCGGGCACGGTCTCCGCATCGTTGGTGGGAGATACTGGTAATTATCTCGAGTGCTGTCACTGCTTATGACAGTAGAGGTTTAGATAGGTCTCGCTACTAACAGCCCTTTGCATGGGCTTAGTAGTATAATTGTATTCTCAGGCTCCCAACTAATACCAAAACTATAACAGCCACCTTTACAAATGGCATCGCTATTCTTGCTTCCCATTCAAATATCCTAATAGCTTCAATAACCTTACATTTTCATATAGTAAATCTCCCATTTGCTTCTGTTACCTTTACCCTATGTTTTAGGGTTGCTTTATTAGCAATATCATTTCGCCAAAAACCTATAGAACGACTTACCCAGAACCCACTGATAAGAACAAATGTTAAATCTAAACAATTTTCAAACCATTCTGGACATACGCTACTGAACTCTAAGTTCCTCTTGAATCCCATCCCAAGTCCTTCAAAAAATGGTTTATGATCCATTCTTTGTTCAGAATAAAGTTTTGGATTTGTTCCTGATTTGTGCGTTTCTCCTTACGAAAACTTTTCTTCCGGATTATCTCAAAACGTAAAAACCAAAAGAATTTTGGTATATTCAAAACGTAAAAACCAAAGGAATTTCGGTATTTTCTTCCTAAATCCTGCACAGATTAATTGTTCTAATCAACAAAAAAAATACTAAATTCCCCTTCAAAGCACATCATAACCTATTACAATCCATTTTCAAAATCAGATCAAAACCATATATTTTCCCACGCCGTATAGTTTTCTATGGATTCCTAACCTAAAAGGTAGTGGTCTCGTTGCAATGCCTTCACCACAAAGAGTAGATGAGTAACTAAAAGGACTACTAAATGAAACATATTAAAAGAAAACCAAAGCCGAAAAAATTTTCTCTACTGTTGTATATAAATAGTACAGAAAATTTTCGAACAAAATCCTTATCCTTTGTCCATAAAACGTTTATCCTTTTCGATGGTCCTGCTCATATTAGCTTCTGTATTATTAAATTTTCTATTTTCCCATCTTTTCATTAACTATGTTTGTTCATTTTTCACTAAGGTTGAAATTCTGCATTAAGCGTCAAGGCATTTTTTTGTGTGTATATATGGCGCACTATGTAGATATGTGATGGGAAAGAATAAAATTCTTTTTTTGGCCAATTAAACAACTAACAATGCCTTAAATTGAGTGCATATTCAAATATTTTTAATAAAATGTGTTCTATTTTATCTGTGAGCATAAAAACAGGAGAAGCTCACTAAATTATGTCGGATGATGGCGCCATTTTGAAAAGGAGCTTCTCAGTTGATCATAAACAGATTTTTTTTTATAAAAAGCAAAATTATGATATGTTCCTTTTTGAAATTAAAAAAATTCGTAAACAGCTATTAAATATAATTTAATGAAACATTATTTCAAATTCTACATGGCACGGATGCGTCTAATAGGAAACAGTCAAAACACATAAATATGCTATACAAAACTGAACGATTTCGGCCTGTTCCCTCTAACTAAATATTGACTAGTTTCCATAAGGAAGCTGGGCAGCGTCACTCTACACGAAACATGCGGTTGCCAAATAGCCTTATGGTCGTGGCACTACACAATGACTTCCGGCTGTTCTCAATTCAACTGACAACGCTAATCCATACAAAATATAAAGTTGCCAAATTGATTAATGGGCCTCTGGCTTTTGTCAAGGAAGCTGGCAAAGTCACTCGACACGAAACATGAGGTCGCTAAATGGCCTCATGGTCGTGGTGCTACACAATAACCTATGGATCTTCTCAATTCAACTGGGAGCGTTACTCCACACATAAGATAAAGTCACCCAATTACTTCATGGTTGCTCCGCCATATCTTGGGCCTCTAACTCTTGTCAAGGAAGCTGACAACGTCACTCTACACGAAATGTGAGATCGCCAAATGGTCGTGGCACTGCACAATGGCCTCTGGCTCTTGTCAAGGAAGCTGGCAACGAAACCCCACACTAAACATAAGGTAGCCAAATGGCCTCATGGTCGTGGTGCTACACACTGGCCTCTGGCGCTTGTCAAGGAAGCTGGCAACGACACTTCATATAAAAGATTAAGTTACCCAATTGTTTCATGGTCGTGGCGCCACATCTTGTGCCTCTGGCGCTTGCCAAGGAAGCTGGCAAGGTTAGTCCACACGAAATGTGAGATCGCAAAATGGTCGTGGCACTACACAATGGCCTCTGGCTCTCGTCAAGGAAGCTGGCAACGACACTTCATATAAAAGATCAAGTGGTTTAATTGCTTCATAGTCGCTTCGCCACATCTTAGGCCTCTGGCGCTTGTCAAGGAAGCTGGCAAGGTCAGTCCACACGAAATGTGAGATCGCCAAATGGTCGTGGCACTACACAATGGCCTCTGGCTCTTGTCAGGGAAGCTGGCAACGACACTTCATATAAAAGATTAAGTCACCCAATTGCTTCATAGTCGCTTCGCCACATCTTAGGCCTCTGGCGTTTGTCAAGGAAGCTGGTAACGTCAGTCCACACAAAACAAAAGATCACCAAAAAAAACGTCTTGCAAATATTCAACAAAAAAATCCCATATAAAAAGTTTACATCAATTAAAGCGAAATACTTATTTAGTATTTTTTTTGCATTTTCTTATAAAAGAAAAATCCTTTTTTGCCATGAGATACAGTTTAGCCCTTTTTGATGAACGAGACACCCACAATTGTTAAGATCATATCGCTTATAATATTTTTAAATTCAAAATCGATCCTGCCCGTAAGCAATTTATTGTTTAAAGAGAAATAAATAAAAAATTTCATTTTAACGTGCCATAAATTATTTTGCTTACAAGCGAGCTTAACATATTCTTCGTCTTATAGAATAGTTCATATCTTTTCCGGATAAGGTAAACTCTCGAAGTGATGTGAAATTATTTCTATCACGTTCCTTTCTATCGTAGTATTAATAATCCATCTAATTAGATACTTCCTTCCTATGGTTTCGTATTGTTTGTATACATTTTGGATTAGATATATGGACTCCCGATTGCACTCCTTAAATTTATAGAATAAAAGGAAATCATAAATACGAATACTCCTAGTCGAGTGTGAGGGGGGCATTTCAACTGTTATAAAGTTTATCCAGAAACTGTTTGTGCCGAATCTACTGATACTGAGCCTGACTGGGGCATCAGTTTTGGTTAATCAGATTTTACGAAAATATGCAACGAATGATTCTGCTCATAAAGTACTTAATATCTTCTACTATCTGCTGTACTGTGGGCACTTGTATTATCTTCAAATAGCCATAAATATGAGACTTGAATTTAAATCTATTTCGATTATGTTTACACAACGGCATTAATCGTTTATTTATCTGGGAATATTTCGACTCTTGAAAATCGACTGATTTGCTAAATGTTCTTCTCTAGTATTTGTGAAAATTATTCAAGTTTGCAAACTCATCCATTGAAAAGTGTGCCGAATTTTCATATGGTTCAGTCGATTTTAGGCTGCTCGTAATTTTGATAAAATGCAGCGATAGTAATTGTCAGTGTTATTTAGGATTTATAATTATTATAGTGATTTTTTTTTCTCAAATCTATCAAGTATAATTTTTTTAATTTTTCATTCATGTACGATTATATTATAATATGTTTTTGAGAGTTTTTATAACTACTATTACTATCGATAGCCTTACAGTATCGCTAAACAGAATTTCTGATTTCTCAGTAGTACGTCTTGAATGGGACCAATTGAAACTAGATTGAATAACACAAAACCTTTTGCTATCATTCAGCTTATTGGGATGGCATGTCGTCAACTTCAGTGTGGAACTCTAGTTGGAAAATGTTTCGCCCTTAATGAAAAACTGTGGAAAATAGGATGGCAGTTGCGACACTGCAATGAACCTCCCAAAAATATCGAAACATCACCATTTTTAGCAATAGTCTTTCAGACTGGGACGCAATTCATGACTTACCAGTTGACCCAGTTCTCAACGACCAAAACGTCTTCGGCGCTGTATAAGCAAAAAGACTGGGCCAACCGTGGAAGATTTCTTTCCCCACATTGACCAAATAAGTCTATTCAACGTCTATAATAAAATTCTGGGCAAGGAAACTCCTTTCTCATAATTTTCCCTTCGGTAACTAAAACCGTCCTTCATGCCATTACTGCCATGTTCAACTTACTTTAACTTATATCTTCAACGAATGCCACCTAATGGACCATTTCTTTTTGTAAAAGACTCTTTTCTAGAATTACTTATAAAAATCCTCTTTTTTATTTATTTCCTGAGAAAACCTAATAAGCCATGTAAAATTTCTCACAAAATTTAACAATTTCAAAATGATGATTTTAAACAAATCACATAATCCGTATTTACCAGGTGTATAAGCTTAAATCCACTGTTTTTTAGTCAAAAAAGAACTTTTTTTTTCATAGAAAGCAAAAACAAATTTATTCAAAGTTCTTGCCCTCGCTAGCTCCACATTTTTTCCATCTCTCGGGCAATTTGTGGATACCACGCCAAAAAAATTCCTTCTCTTTCGAGGCAAATCCCTCATCAAGCCATTTTCGGACGTCTTCGTAAGAATCGAAGTGCTGCTCAGTGAACGCGTGGCCCATCGACGAAAACAGGTGGTAGTCGGAAGGGGCCAGGTCTGGTGAATAAGCGGAGTGGGGTTGCACCTCCCAGTTGAGTGTCTCCAAGTAGTTTCGGACCATTTTTGACGTGTGCGATGGTGCGTTGTCGTGGAGGAAAATCAGCTTGTCATGTCTTTTTTGATAATCCGTTCTTTTTTCACATAGAGCACGGAGCAATTTGATCAGTTGTTGGTGGTAGCGGTGGGCATTGACAGTTTTACCACGTTTCACCATCTCATAGTAGACAATACCCTATTACCAGGTTTCAACATCTCATAGTAGACGCATTTTTTGCGATTGGGTATCGTCTTCGTCCAAAAGAGCCTGCAATTGATGGTCCTCAACCTTCCTAGGTCGAAATTGCCGTCTTTGAACCGATGAAACCAATCTTGGCACGTTGTTTCCGATGAAGCACTGTCACCATAGGCCTCCATAAGCATTCGATTCGATTCGGCAGCCGATTTCTTTAAATTCAAGCAGAAAAGCAGAGCTTCCCGCATATGCTCTTTTTCTGGCACAAAACTAGACATGATTACCAAAGGAACAATGTATGTTATTGTACGAAATTGCTTACAATATGCACTGATTAATGTTGACAGATGTCAAACTCTTAAAAAGAAGTATGGCGTATCCATGGTAGCTTAATACGCTCAGTCACGCCATCTATGACCAAAGAGCGGATTTAAGCTTATACACCTGGTAAACTTATAAAAAAAATAAAGCAAAATATTAAAATTTTAAAAAAAAGAGAACAAAAATTCAAGTTCAAGTTCACTTTATTGCATAACTATAATATTTTACATTTGTCTTCTAATACAATCTTAATACTATTTTTCCTTAAGAATATTTAATCCTAGCTCAATCTATGTTTTGTTGTTTCTTAGCTTTCTGCTATCATTGAATTTATTCCTAATACATATATAATGTTTTAATTATCATAATTTTGATAGTTTGAAAAACATGCTTACATCCTAAAACCTAACCTTAAATCTTAAATCTACTCTTATAACTAAACATGCAATATTTACAATTATTCTTAAAACTAATTTAAAAACTAAAAACTAAATTCTATATTCTATATTTTAATCGCGCAGCTACTGCGTTTGACGTGTCCTCTTGATTTCCTTCGGTGTTTTCGACCTCGTGCGATATAGTTGCTACCCTCGATGTTGTCCCTTTGGCTTCTTCTTGTACATCTGGAGACGTTGCTTCAGAGTTTCTTCTGTGTCCTTCACTAGAAGTAACGTTGACAAGTACTTGAAGTTTCTCAAGGTCTCCAGTAAATTGTCTTCCGTCAGCTGCCTTACTTTCCTGTTTTGATGATGGGCTAATGATTTCACCCATTTGTGCATCATCCCCATTTGCCATACTATAAATGGGGAAACGCCTACCTCCCAGTATAACCTGTCATTAGAAATAAACTTTTTGTATGTATAAATTTCCCGAGCCCTGTGGCTTTTCGTAAGATCTTCCTTTCCAACCTGTGCAGTTCAGTTGCTACCGTTGGGGAAATAGACGGCCACATGGGCAATTCTTATAAATTGCTTATAAATAATAAGTTTGACATCCTTGCTTAGGATATCTGAGCGATACATTCTCAGAAGCCTGCAAAATATTCCGTTGGCTTTTTTAATTTTATCTCTGACGAAGGAGTTGAACTTGAGGTTCTTGTTGAGATTCAAGCCTAGATACTTAAGATTCTCTACGCGCCTCATTAACGGAATCACCCTTATCTCCGGACCCGCAGTCTACGAATTTCTTCTTAGTGTCTCACAAGCACTCTGACTTTGGAATATTTACTTAAAGACCCCATTCCTTATAGTATTCTGTAAGTTTATTGGCAGCTTCTTTCATTACCATATAAGCATTTCCGCTTAATTGAACGTTACATATATGGGCAATATAAAGGTTATATAACTTAGGACCAATTAATTAGCCTTGCGGTTTGCCTGACAATACCTCGAAGAACCGTGAGTATACGTTTCCACATTTTAGTCTGACTTTTCTAAAAGCTAGAAAACTGATTATTAGATTGCCCAGATTTTTTGGAAATTTCATTTTTATGAGTTTGAATGATACGCAAGTGCGGTACGCTATCGAATGCCTTTTCAATATCTAACGAACAGAGCCATGTTGAACGGTTTTTAATTCGTTCCAGTATAACGTGTATGTAATTTTGCCAGTTTACATGAATTAATGCCTTTATTGTGTCTTCATCAGCTTCAACTGGCCTTTCAGAACGTGGCGCATCTTCGAGAGCAAATGTTGCCCGATCGAAATTTTGCACACCATTTTTGGCACTGGCGCTTACTTACCACGTCTTTTCCATAAACATCGGATAATTTTTTTCTTACTTGAACAGCATTTTTATCTTTTCTATAGTAAAAAAATAAAATATGCCGAAAATGCTGTTTTTCACTTTCTATATTTAAAAGGGTATCAACCAGAAACTACTTTGCAGAATTAATCAAATTTTTTCACAAGCAAGCCTTTCTATGTCAGCTGTCAAAATACATATGATTATGCAGCTTAAGTGTGAAGTTGGTTGTGAAAAAATACAATTAAATCCTCTGTTGGGAAACAACCAAATTACTTTCACGCCAACCCAATAGTTGAAATTCCTGCAAATGTTCCTGGACTATTTCTAATAATTATTTTAAGATCACAATTTTTGTTCAAAATCACTTTAATTCTAATATTCAAGTTTGATTTAAATGTTCCCAAAGCGCTGTGATAGTACAAATTACTGATTTTATCTTCTAAGGATTATTTTTTTTTAAATAAAAAAAAGTTATATTTATTTTTAAGACAAAAGATTTTCAATTTTTTTCAATTTTTCAAGTAAACTGATTTTTAAGAAATTACTGTTGCAGTAATTATTAAATGGAAATTGAACAGTTCTCAAATTTGTTAAGAATCGAATAAATAAATTAAATTTTCCATCAAATTTTTTGAGAGTTCAGAATATTGTGAAGGAAAATTTTGAATCAATTTTTTGATTTTGGTAATACCACCCGTAAATGAGAAATTCGCCATTTTAATTTTCAAATTATTCTAAACTCTTTTGATAAGAATTATCGCAAAAATTAAAAAGTAGTTGTAAGAAAAGCCTTTTAATCAGAAGCCTTTCAAAGATTTTTGCTTTCAATATTTTTCTAAGCGATTCATTAAAAAACCGAATTGATCCAATTTTCTCTGCTTGACAAAAGCTTAATCATTGCGAACAGAGGATACTCTAACTACTGAGAATTTCTGATAAGATCTTTTGCTCCTTGGCCCTTATCAATAAAGAAGTCTAGTGGAATTCTCACAGGGTTCCTTTCCTTATCCAAACAACAAAATGACAAAAATGGAGACAGTAAACCGTACATACACCCAACTTGTAGGCATCATCAATCAACATCAAAGATTAGGTTTTTTATGGTTTCCCCTATATTTTTATTTGAACTCTACAATTATGTGATTATTTACTAAGATCTACAAGGAAATACGAAGCAGATATGCAGTTAAAATTGTCGATTTTAAAATTTGATTAATTTCGTGCTTTGTGGCTGCATCGATTCAGTTGGCCTTTTTCCTCTTTATTTAAATATGTTCACAAACAGAAAGAATTAAAATAGAATTTGTCAAATAGAAATGATTAAAATAAAATTCAGAATAAGTTTTTCCCAGCGGACATTTCTAATTATGTGAAGAGTTAAATCTTTTCTTTTAGAAAAAAAATATTCTATCTAGAATTTATGATTTTTAAAAAGAAAAAATAACTCTCAAAAAATTATCATCAAATTAATTTCAATTAAAAATAAAAAAAAAACTCATTTTTTCTTATTTTAGTTTTTATTAAAAATTAATAAATGTGGAAAATTTAGGAAATATCGACTAAAATTGACCCATATTCCCCGGGCTCTTTAAAACAGTTCGTCTCAATTCGTTGCTGCTCTCTGCTAGTTTTGTTTGTTCGGTTGCTTTTTTTTTTTGTTGCTGCTAATGTAATTAATTCGATTAATTTTTAAAATTTCTTATCAGTTCATTTCGGGCATTTTCAATATTTTGTTCGATTTTCTGTGTCATATTTAATTTTTTCCTTTCTAATCGTATTACAAAAACTGATTCTACTAAATTTAAAAATTCGAGTAACTTTATATTTCGATATTTGTTTTTAAACAAAACAATACAAATCAATTTTCCGAGCAATATGTTGATTAAGATGGAATCGAATGAAGATGTTTGGTTCCGAGGATCAAATGGAAATAGAAAGCAAAAACTTATTAGTTAATTAAGATAAACAGAAAATGTATCGAGAAAAAATCTCACAGTCCATTCTGATTCAGGTTTGTTTAGTTTAACCATGGGACATTGGGGCGCATGTTTTTTATGCTCCAACCACGGATCATCAGTAGCTTCCCAACCATCCAAAACTTTATTACAAATAAAACAGGCCGCCGAATCGATTTCAGTCTCTGTTCCACACCAAAAGAAACCAGCTTCAGCCATCTATAAAGGTTGAGAAATAATTAAATTGTGATCAAATGTAAAACGAGAAATTTTAAAGAACATTAAACGGAAGCACATTCTAATACTCACTTTACGAACACTGCACGGAACCTTGTCTCCCTTGAAAGGCCAATCTTTAAAACTTTCCAAACGTTCCATCTCCAAGAAATACTTGTTCAAATCATCAATTGATTCACGTACCATTTTATTTCCTTGTTATTTTTATATTTATTTTAATCAAAATATATGTTATAAATCAACAAATAAGGCACAAAAAGTTATTCCGAAATGCAAATGTCAACAAAATGATTTCAAAACCAAGCCAGACCACAGCAACGGTAGCTAATTTGACAGCTGAGAAAACAACGCACAATCTGACAACTAAAATACGAGTAAATTAAAATTCACCAAAGAACGAAAAACATCGCCAACATTCTGTTCGAAAGCCAATGAGAAATTGATCGAAAATAGTTTATATACAAAAAAAAAATTGGTCTAAATTATAACAAATCAAGTCTCCAAAATGAATTTCTAATATTATGTGGAGAGTTATTCAAATATAATTTATCGAAAATTATTTAGCAAAGACAAGTTAGCGGATTGAACTATTATACTAGCAAAGACACCTAACAATCTTTTTTCTTTGTGCCTATGTTGATTCTAGAGAAAAATAACGAAATGTATTGAAATGTAATTTAATTTATCTAATAATCTTTTAATTAGTTATTGCTATTTTAATATAGTTTGTTTGTATTTTTAGTAGAAACTCAATTATTAAGAGAAATAACAATTTAACTTCCGATTGATTACATTTGGTTGATGTCTCTGCTAACAAAATGTTTCGATATTGGCTAACATTTATAATAAGTTTGTTGTATTCGATAAACATTAATTGTGTACATAAACCAAAACTTTTCAAAATCTTTTTCATGCCATTTGTAATTCTGAATAAATAATAAATTTTTAATAAACCTTATTTACCATATTTTCTATTATATTTTCAGATAGAAAATCAAACTAAAAATGGAGGACTATAAATTTTTATTCAAAGTGGTTTTAGTTGGAAATGCTGGCGTTGGTAAAACATGCCTAGTTCGAAGATTTACTCAAGGACTTTTTCCACCCGGACAGGGTGCTACAATCGGTGTTGATTTTATGATAAAAACTGTCGAAGTTGAAGGGGAAAAAATCAAAGTATTTTGATATATTTAATATAAATTTGAGAAGAAATAAAAATTGGAAAAAAAATCCTTCTCATTTTAGTTACAAATATGGGATACGGCTGGTCAAGAACGATTTCGATCGATTACCCAAAGCTATTATCGTTCAGCACATGCACTAATTCTAGTCTATGATATTAGTTGTCAACCGACATTCGATTGCCTTCCCGATTGGTTACGGGAAATTCAAGAATACGCCAGCTCGAAAGTGTTAAAAATACTCGTTGGCAATAAAACGGATCGAGACGATCGTGAAATACCAACACAAATCGGTGAGGAATTTGCTAAACAGCACGACATGTACTTCCTGGAGACATCAGCCAAAGAGGCTGAAAATGTTGAAAGATTATTTTATGAAATTGCCGCTGAACTAATCGAACAGGCACGCACCAAGGATACACCTACACAACAGAAATCAAACGATTTAGGAGCTTTAGCTAATTTAGGTACTAAGGCAAATTATCTTAGTCAAAGCAGTTGCTGTTCTAGTTTAAGTAATCACGCACACCATACCACATAAAATATATACACACAAACACACTTTAAATGTGAAAATATAATAATTAATAATTAGCACAGAAATATTGTTTACTAAAAAAAAAAAACAAAAAAAAACGATAAATTTTTACCAATTTACACTTAATTATTTATTTTTTAATTTTAATTTTTTTATAGTATAGAAAAATTTATTGGGATAAGAAGAAAATGTAAATTAGAAAAAATCACACTAAAATCTTATATTCGAAAATTTAAAAAACAATAACTGAGATTATCCTGAGCATCGTGATTAACCGTGGAGGCAGATGGAATATTGATAAAGTCAATTATCCATTAATAAGATGGTCAAGATTTTAATTGGGGAAAAGTTGTACGGTCAGGTAAAATGAGGCTACCAGAGTGGCAAATACCCTCCTAAATGATACACGACTCTTTTGTCTCACTTTATGTATCAAGAACACCCTTTTTATCAAACGAAGTTGATCTTTGAGGGTAGTCTTTTAGTGCTCGAAGCTGTTCGTGGCCACACCAGCCACATGGTTTTAGATAGCATTCAGCTATCGAATTGCAATGAGTTCCAAGTCATGTTAATATATGCATTAGGTAACGATCAGCCCGCCAGGGAGGCAGGCACTTTGGCGTCCTGTGCACACAGTTATTGCCAGAGTTACTTTACGAGCAGGATGGCACTACTAGTGGAACGTCTTAACTGCTCTATTCCTCTCAGAAATAATAATTTGCTCTACGAAATATAATCTTAACTTCTGTTTTGCCACCCCCCCCCCCCCGCACTAGCTTAGCAAATATTCTTATTTAAATAACCCAAGCTATTGACATGCTTGTTATCGCAAAATGGCGTTAAAAGTTGCTATACTACCTAAAATTGCCTCCGGCACATGTCCTAATAACATTACTTACAATATTATAACTGATACAATATTATTAGAGGAATTCGTAGTGTAATTCTAACTAATTTCAAGACATCAAAATACGTTTAATCATTTTCTACGAGCATTTTTTTTTATATTACCTTAAAAAAACCAATTAAGTTCTTATTAATTTTTATTGAAAATGACTTTACTATTGTAAAAAGAAAAATTCCTTTATTAGTTAAAATTATTAAAGCCCAAAAAAATTCACTTTGCAATAAAACATTGAGCTTAATATGAATTAGAAAAAAATACCAATATATTATCGTATAAGATACATTTTATTTGTGCATTTTTTTTTTATTAAATAAATATTAACTAAAAGAAAGTACTTTTCAACCAAAAAAATTATTTGGAATAAAAGTATTAAGAAAACGAATACTTAAAGTTCTAAAGATTTACCCAATAAATGAGAAGGAATTTTTTGTTATGGTTGGTACAATAAATTTTCTATTAGAAATTATTTATATGAAATAATATCAATGAATGAAGAAAACTCAACAGTCTTTGCAAAATTAAGTAAACACACTTTTTTACAAAATATTTCAATTCGACTAAACAAAATTAAAAAAAATAAATCAAAAAGCTTTCATTTTATGTATATTATTATTTATTAACAAAAATTTACTAGAAAAAAAATTTTTATCACAAAAAAAACAGATTTATTTGAATAAAAACGAAAAATTTGCATTATAAATAATTTAGAAAATAAATTATTTAAACAAAAAGATGGAATAATTATGAAAGAGAAAAAATTGAAGTAAAACATTTAAATTGAAATAAAATAAAAATAATACAGTTTATATAATAAAATATAATAAAAATATTAAAAGTAAAAAATATTAAAATTGAAAATACTAGAAAAATATTGAAAAAAATAGAAATTCAATTAGATTTACTTAAGTCGTTAATAGCAGAAAAATAGTCAATAATTTAAGAGCATTCAGATTTCGATCTTTTTGTTGCCACTACGAATCAGTCAGTAATCAGTCTAAATTTAAGATTGGATGTTTCTTTTAAATATAAGTCTATAAAATTATAATTAAACCGACTATGTTAATTAGTAAAAAATAATTATTTGACTAAATACCAATTATTTTTATCTAAAATAGTCAAAATTAAATACAAAGAAGAAAACTTCAAATGAAATGAATCGAATAAGAAGAAGACTTATATGAATATGCGTCCTTTTTTCATTTTATTTACTTTTAAATTTTCCATTTATGACGTCAAAAATAAATTCTACTTTCTGTTAGTTTTGCTCATTGAAATTTTTCTATTTATGCAAGAAAAACTTTTTAGCACATTTCATTTTTATTTATTAACCAGTTTTTTTTTACTTTTCCTCTCCGGTTTGTTTTTACACAACATTTTTCCTACTCCTTTTTTGGATTTTCTTATAAAAATATTACATTCCCTTTCTCTGTTTTACGACAAGAAAACGATTAGATACAATAATAACTTGTACAGCCTCTTTTATCAGCCAAACCTTACCTAATGCATATGCTCAAGGATAGCAGCTTTACCCATACTTGCTTCTCTAGCAGAGAATTCCACCTATTCCTGACTTATTTGATTTTTCGGATTAATTTCCCAAATATACCCTTAAAAACTGCAGCCATCTGGGCATAACTAATAAAAGCTAGACCTCACCGCTAAATACCAAATCTCTCGAAAAATTTATTACTAATAAACAAAAGAAAATCTATATTTTCCAATAGGCGTCTATCTACAATCATAATAAACTTACGACAAATACTCATGCGCCTTTATGATCTTCTAGGCGGTGGTGATGATGCAGTGACCACTAGACTTATATTGATGACGCACCAAACTACAAACAAAAATTTACAGTGGCAAACACATTTTAATTTTTAGTAATATTATTGCCACACGTAAAACTATTATTGGACTTAGAAGGGTTGAGAATTGAGCAATTCTCAACCCTCCTGAGTCCAGTGTTCGCAATAATCCATAATCCATTAACAAATGGCATTTAACATATTTAGCTACTTGTAGACAAATAGACTGTATAGCGAGCAATACTTTTTTATCAACCCATTATCCTACTACCAATAAATCAATATTCTCAACATCCTTACTAAAATTTCTGGCGCGAAAAGCAACTTAGAATTTGGACTGGACATTCTGTTCTAATCCAAAATTTCAATTTTGGAAGCCACCCTCGTGCCATCTGCCAATCGTGTGGCGTTCAGGTTACCATTTATCACTACTAAGCGAATACCAACCAATCTAGAATTACATACCTATTATTTTGTAGGATAAATAATAAATAATAAATTCTCAATATTTATTTAAATTAATTTTTTACTCATTTCTACTTAGAAAAATGGCTATGACTTCATGATCGTGGCGCTTTTTTATGGCGTCTGACACTTGCCTTACGGACATTTCATATAAACGAACAAACAAAAATTCATTGCTCTTCCTCTTTTTCTTTATTGCTCAATATTATAACGCTCTCAATTTTACTCATTTGAGAAAATTTTGTCTTCTGTCTCTCTCAATTTAACTAATTTTTCAACTCAACTTCAGTTTACTTATTCAAAAAAAATTATCTTTTCTCTCAGCTTTTCATATAAAAATTAAATTCTATTCGCTCTCAGTTTCTTTATAAAACAAAATGTGATTTTATTTTTTTTAAATTAAAATATTTTTCTCCTACAATATCTCCTCTCAGTTTTTCGTAATAAAGATGCTTTTGTTCTCTTCGTTTTAATTTTATTCATAAAAAATCCTTTTATATTGTTTGACTTTAAAAAAATATTGTTTTCCTCTCTTTCTCTAAGTTTTATTTACTCATAACATAGCAAAAATATATATTCTACTCATTTTTCCCTTTAAAAAAAAATTGTATGTACTTTCTCTTAATTTTTTCAATATAGAAAAATTAAATAGCATGCTCCCTTTATAATTAAATAGCATCTTTCTCGCTCAGTTATTTTTAAAATATTGACTACTGCTTCAACTTTAATTAATTCAAAATTACCATTAAAAGTAGTTTTGGCACGAGAAATTGCAATGAATTGAAGACATAATTTGTCTATAAAATTCTTGGTAATTTTGCTTCTAATCAACCAAAATATTACCAAACATTCAAATTAATATAAATTTGCCCAAAAAAAAACTGAAAGAGAAAAAATTCTATTATAAAAATATTTTTTTTAAATAATAAGGAAAGTTACCATAAACTTAGGATATGATTTTTTTTATAGGAAAAAATAAATAAATCACGACACATTAAAATGTAAAAGTATTAAAAACTGATTTATGTATGTATCGTTTTGAATGGAAGAAAAAGCCTTAAATTATCAACTGGAGTTAGTCTAAGTTTTTAGTAATTATGAACAGAAATTATTATTTTTTAATTTATATAAAAAAAAAAAAAAAATATTTTAAAATAATCTTAAAATATTGTTGTGAGAAACTTAAAAAAAATTCTTAGTTTTATTCATCGAGATTAAGTAGTCGTTAAAAAATTATTTTTATAAAATTTATTATATTTAATGAAATTCTCCAATTATTATTTGTTAATTTAGATTTATGTAAATTTCCAAATATGTATATTTATGTATATGTCTATCTAAAGTATAATTGTTTTTTTATTAGGTATAAAAATAACTATTTTCTATTTAATTAAAAAAAAAAATAGAAATTTAAAAAAAATGATTTTTATACAAACGAGAGGGAATTATAATAAATGAAAACTTTTAGATAATTATTTTAGATCAATTTGTAACTGGTTTCTGTATATTCTTGTAAAGAAAAAATAAAAATGAAAGAAAAACGAATGCAAATTATCATAGCACATTCTTATATGTATTTTATGTAACCTAATTAATTAATTTAATCACATAATATTACTCTTAATAATAAGAAAGAATTATAACAAAAATAATCACAATATTTTATAATAATATAACTTATATGATAGCAACAACAAAAAACAAATATAAAAATAATTATCAAATGACTTTTTCCCCTTATAAACCCTTTGCTAAAAATTAATTTTTCTATTCCGTTTCTTTTTGTAAATAATTTTTTATATTTTAAACAATTTTTTTTTTCAAAATAATATGCCTATAATTTTTTCCGATTATAATTGGAAATTTCTTGATATATATTTATGCAATAGAATTTTATTAGAATTAATATATTTTTAATGACATAAATAGAATGTAATACAAAATAAATGAATAATAAAAAGGAAAAAAAGAAATATATTAAAAAAGATTGAGTGACAGCAGAAATAAAATTTCAAATTTAATAATAAATGTTTTTTTCTACTATTATTTTCTTTAATTTTTTTTGAAAAAATACTGCCTTTTTTAATGATACGTGTTTGAAAGGAATTTTATATTTTTTTATAGATTTAAAAATTTTTTTTAAGCGGTTTTAATCAGTTGAATACATATTTTAAATTCTATTCGTATATTGTTACCATTGAGTATTGATATAACGTTATAAGGCTCTGGCGTGTTCTGGAACATTTTAGAAGAGCGGCTCCAGAGATTTCCAAAAAGTTCGGTTCGGAAATGTTCTAGCAGTACGCCAGACCGGCATAATACAAGCTAAAGTCGGGTATTAATAGAGCGAACGACGGATAAAGTCGGGAAGTGCAAACGCACTTATTTAAGTGATCGGCCGATAAGTTAGATCGTAGAAATACAGTGTAAAGTGAAATATAGCGTCAATATTCAGTTAGGAGTCAAGCGTCCTTAACAAACAACCGTTTGTAATCTATTTATGAAATAAAACTCAAATAAAGAAAAATCTTAAATAAATAAAAATAGTTTTTTACTATTGTATATCCATTGAATCTAACAATATATAAAGTTCCAAAGTATAATATCAAAACATGGCCCATGTCAAACATTAACTTCCCGATTTTATTGTTTGTTTGTTTGTTATCATTTTAAATAACATTAGTACTGAAATGTAAAATCTAAGCGCCATTCGGCGACAAATGTTAATGGGATTAGAAAATTAAATTAGAATAATAGAGTACTTATTAAAAGAAAATATAGTATAATTTTGCATAGTCGAAGATTTTCTCCAAAAAAAATTGACCTGCTATACACATAAAAATATATTAATATAAATAAATGCATATGATATATAAATAATAAATTACGAAACTATTAATCAAAGTAGTATTATTAATTGTAAATAATGAATTGGTATATATACAAATTAATGCTCTGTCTTATCAAGAAATTCACTTGCTTAAACACTTTGAAATGTTTGAGCAAATTCCTAAATTTTTAAAATCATAAAAAATCATAGCAAAAATTGTGGATCAAAAATATAAAAATCAGAAGTGGATGAGAATGAAATACGAGTATACACACTCATAATACAAACTTATTTAAACAATGTGCAATATCATAATCAGGTATTCCGATTATAACAAATATTATATATCACGGTATTCTGATCATATTCTTGTGTTGACTTTGATTCCATCAAATACGTAACAATTAAGATTAAGGTGATCGTAAATAATCAAAACAATAAAAAAAAGGTAATAAGCTCCCACATTATCCTAAGAATATAAAAACTATGGTATATGAGCCTCACGGAAACCTAAGCACATAAAAACAAAGGTTAAATAAATTTTTTCTAAGCCTAGATTTATTATAAAATTAATGTCAATGAACGTTAAAAAACAAGACTGTATTAAGCTTCACTTGCTCCAACGTACAAAAGAACTAAAGTCAATACACTTTCACGGAACGTTAGGCAAATAGGAGCTAATGTCTTCGAACTGAAAATAATGTCAGCCTTAAAAGAAGAATAAATCTTTATGTAACCCTATGTAAATATGTATTGTACAATACATCAAAACTAGGTCAATTATCCCCCACATAATCCTTAAGTCAATAACCTCATTTACTTACATTTAAACAAACGTCACGTGACGAGTGAATGACGGTTCTTGGGTTGCATGTACACATATTATACAATATATAATGGTACTGGTCAATGAGCCTGCTTTGTATAAGCTAAACATCGCGTAAAAAGTTGATGACCTTCGATTTTACGTATTTAAAGTTTCAATTTCAGCGGGTTACGTATATTCGATTTTAAATTTTTTATGGCGTTATGTTGGTACTCATGTCTTCACTTATGCCGACAAGTTCGGCCATTTTGAATGTTCAGTTAATTTTTGACAGCTGCTTTGCTTGCACGTGTTTTGGCTCGTCTTCGATTTTTGCCTATCAAAAATTATCTGAACATTCAAAATGGCCGAACTTGTCGGCATAAGTGAGAGACATGAGTACCAACATAACGCCACAAGAAAATCGAATATACGTAACCCGCGGAAATTCAAAATTCGCTATACTTTTTCAAAAGACCTCGTATGTACTTATTTTTTAAGTACCTATGATTTCGTGGAATTAAATAATAGAACAAATTTTAATTAGATCCCCAAAGATTTCTTTCCAATAGCCACTTTCTATTTTATATTTGAATATACTAAAAAATAATAAACATTATATTTATTGACCGCCCCACTTCGACTGGACGAAAGAGCATAACTTAAATTTCAACATGGCCAAAATTGTTTAACCAAAATTCCAAACCTAAGCGAAAATAATATAATTTTTTATCTTCAATACATTAAGTTTTGTTTTAAATATTACTAAATACACTAAAAAAAATATAAAATGCATAGTATTATAAAAAAAAATATAAAACATAATATTTTTTAATAAAAATATTTATTATAGTAAAAAATTAAACGAACTTTTTGATTAAAATTAACGACTTACATTAATATGAGCATTTTTATTAACTTCACTTTTTTCATTTTATAATTTTAATTAAGTTTTTTTTTAACATTTAAAAAAAAAATCAATTAAAAATAATAATTTATGCAAAAATTATAAAAATTAAAGAAACGAAAAAACGAAAAAGGTATAACAGCCGGCAAAAGAAAGAATAATATAAAATTGCATAATGCAGACGATTTTTATAGAACATTTTCAGAACGATTATTTTTCAAGATCGCAAACATTCAGAGAATCTAAATTACTTTTAATTAAAACACGCGAAAAAAGTACACAAAACTAAAAAAAAAACCGAACAAACTAATCAGTTTCTCGTCGATCGAATGTAAACAATTCAACATGTACGAACGCGCACTAAGCTAACAATAAAGGCTAACTGGACACATGCTAACCCACATTCGAGATCACCAAATTGCTCAGTGACAGATATTTCGTAGAATGCGTGGGAGGGAGACTGTCAGTACGAGAAAAATTAAACGTCCAGTTATAAATAATCAATCGAAATTGGTTATTCCGGATATAAAAAAAAATATTTTAAAAATAGATACAAATAAACTAATTGTTTTCCCAAACAATGTTGGAGAATAGATATACAAACTGTATTAAACTGAAATCATTCAATTTTTATACGTAAACACTCATTTTCAAAAGCTAATAAATATTTGGCGAGTTTAAATATTAGGGTAACCCAGAATTAATGTCGTATTATATCAATAAAACTTAAACTATTAATTTAAAAATTATTATACAAAGTAATCTCCATGGTACCAAATCTGGTGAGTATGGAGGGTGCAATAATGTGTCCCAACCCATGTCATTTTTTTTTCTCGGGTCATATCGGCAACATGTGGTCTGGCGTTGTCGTGTTCCAGGATAATTTTTTTGTCTCTACCCAGGTCAGGCCTCTTTTGCAATAATGCCGCTTTTAAACGATCGAGTTGTTGACAAGACAACTGAGCTGTGACCGTTTTCCTCGTTTCAACAACTCGAAATACACGACACCCTTCGAATCCCACCATACACACAACAGATGTTTTTTTTTGTGAATTCCGGGTCTTGGAGTTGGAATTGCTGTCTGTCCAGGGTTTAACAACTGTTTCTTCTTTTTAATGTGAAAATGGCTGATTCCGTCCTTGTTCACGCTAAACTTTGCATGCGGTGTTGCGTTCCGTCTTGTTGCGGTCGGACGAAGCGTGCGGAACCCAAACACCCTGCCTTTGGACTGTTTTTAAGACATCTTTGAGTGCTGGACCAGGACACACCGACCTTTTTCGATAATTCGTAAATGGTCATTGTTGTATTTGCTTCAATTTGAGCTTTTAGGGCTACATCGTCTACTTGACTATGCCGTCCTCTTCCGGGCTCGTCTTTCATAATCAATGTTCCCAATTTTAAATGTTTTAAACCAACGTTGACATTTCCTGACATCCAATATTTCACCAACCTTCACTGGCAATTTTTTTTCATATGGACCTGAAACAGCATGCAACTCCATAAATGTTGCAACGACGGACACACTTCTGCCATTATCGCAATCTTCGAATAGTATGCTATATATAAAAAATACTTACATACGTCTTTCCTGGATGACGGTCTGGAGAGGACTGTTTATAAATTGCATTTGCAAAATACGACATTAATTCAGGATTTCCCTAATATATATTAAAATTTCGAATATTTGAATAAGTTTTTTTCCTTTCTCTACGGTTGTTATTTTTCACAAAATGGCCGCCAGAGATTATTTTTCTGGTTGATGCATCGTATTGGGTTCGTGTCCACACTGATTTGACTACAAAATTTTGCAAATTCAAAACGGAAATTCAATCAAATAATAATAATAATAATAATAGAAGGCAATAAATATATGGAAAAATATTGTCTTATTATAATCACATTAAAAAGTTTAAAAAAAAAACAATTATAATAATAAATAAACGAAAGTAAAATGAATAAAATACTTTATGGCTTTTATCGAGAATTTTCATAGCTACATAAAAAATTATCTTTATAATTACAAATTTATTAATATCAATATTGTATTACAAGCATATAAATATTTATTTATATTGGTTTGTCGAAAAAGTTCGTGGCGTTTTTTGAGTTAAATGGAGACGCTTAAATTAGTGTTAAAATCAATTTATTGGAACCAAATATATTCCATTATTATTGACACTGTCACGGGCAGAACCATGATTCTATCAGTATAAAACTTCTGTGGTTTCTGGTTGAAAAACTGAATAAAGTGGTTCTCACAGGTCTCTTTTGAAGTTAGCTTGATTCCATTTAGAGAGTTTTGCAGTCATCGAAACAAATGATAGTCTAGAAATGCTATGTATGTGCATCAAAATTTCCCAGGCAAGTTCTCTAAATTTTTGGCGTTATCAGAGATATGTGTGGCGAATTTTTTCTTTATTCTGATTAATTTTTGTAATTAAATAAATTTGATACACTACACCGATTTCAATAAATTTTTAATGCGACTAGTGGTTACTGAGTTATTTGCTTTTAAATCCATCTGTCGAAAAAAGCTACGAATTTTTTCGACTAACTAATATATGGATATTATTAATTTTGTTACAAAATCGTAACTATTACGTAATATATTAAAATATATCCACTGAAACGGAAAAGGTCAATATAAGAAGAAGTAAAAATGAACGAAACACATTACACGTGCGCGTGTATTAAATGAAAATGAATCAAGAATATTTCGATCTAATCGAGAATGATAACGTCGGGTTCTTTTTTCTTCGATTTTGACGATAGACTGCCACCAGAATTTGTAGGAATCGAGGAAGTACTTTCGATTAGTGCACAAGCTTTCTGCTTTTCAGCTAGTTTCTGTTGCAATGTCTTTGTTGGACTACTTTGAACAATATTCGGTGGTGTTATGCTTGGACTAGGAAAAACTGAAACGGGTGGAATTTTCGCAAGTGATGATAGTCCAGATGGTAAGCCAGAAACTGATGGAAGGCCAGACAATGATGATAGACCGGCCAAAGATGAAAGTCCAGAAACTGATGGTAATCCTGGTGATGATATTGGTGAATTTGCTAACGGCTTATGTGATGGAATGTATGCGCTTGCTTTCCCTCCAAGTCCAGCTGCGCTGAGTTGAGGTTGAAGAGTAGCCAATTTTGCCATTGTTTCGGAATTTATCATTTGATTCGTAGGCGGCGGAAACCTGACCTGATTTTTTGGCGTACGACCCTTTCGTTTTGGCGGTTGTTGTTGAATTAACATTGCAGCCTGATATAGTTCCATGTATGTTTTCCACAATTGTGACTGGTCATTACCCATGTCCGTACCTCCAAAAAGAAATGGCAAATGTTGGGCCCGATTTAATGCTGATAAATTGGAAGGAAATCCTGTTGATGTTTTAGCTTGCGGTTGTCCTTGCATTGGTAGATTTTTTGCATACGGTAAAACATTGGTTGGTTTTTTAGCAGTCTTCATTTTGGGCGTATATTCTTCTGATGCTTTTGTGGCTTTAGCTTTCTCTGGAATCATTGTCACTTGTAACTGTTGGGATTGTGGTAGAACGATTTTCGGAGCCTTATCAAACGATCCTGATGGAGCCGGAGTTATAGTCAAGGATTTCGGCAAATCTGGTAAATTGGGCATTTGTGGAGGTGTATTTGAAGTAGGAATATCGGGAATAGACTTTTTTGTCAATCCTGGGGAACTGATCGGAACTTTAGTAACTGAAACTGAACCAGTTGCTTTTGGCAGCCCCTGGAACAGACGTGTAGAGACACTATCGTCTTTTGCCACTAAGGTACTAGGTATTGACGATTTTGCATTAGTCGGTGTTATTGTTAATTGACCACTTCCCACACTTATAGTTGCTGAAGGTTGTGCTATATTACTAGATTGTGCAACTTGCGAAGCTGCCGATGCAATCAAATTTTTTATATCGAATTGTGGAACCTTTCCAAAGGGATTCGTAGTTCCTGCTATCGGTGACGTAGTTATTATTCCCATTTGTTGGAGATTCGCTAGAGCAGCCAAACAAGGTTGAAGAGAACCAGCCGCTTCCAATTGTTTCTGTTAATTGTCAAAATAAGTATTTCGAGAATAACAATAATTTCTACCATAAAAAAATAATAAAATAAAAGCCTTACCATAAAATCGGTAGAAGCAAATCGTATCATTTCACTCCGAGCTAATTCAATCGCTTTATTACCGTTCTTGTTTGAATTTTTACTACCCAAAGGTCGGCCGCGTGGACGAGATGATATTCCTGGTATTTGCACAGGTTTTATTGGCTGTTTGATAGAAACATTTATTCATTAAAAATTCTGGAATTATGAAAGCTAAAAATATTGTTTACAGGTGGCTTTGGAATCGATGGTGGTGGTACGTCAGTAGGTTGTGCCATTGCCATAGGTTGTGGAGTAATTGGCATTCCTATATTTGTAGTTGCAGCTACCATAGTGCCTTGCTGTTTTTGCTGGTTTCTACGGAGAGTCAACTCTTGAATACATAAATTTTTCGCCAAATCGTAAAGGTTGCAATTGTCCGGTATTTTGGCAACTTTATCTTGAATGAAGAACTTGTAAGCATCTACCATAATGGAAGTGAACATATCTTCTTTCTGATGCAAGTACTTAAAACAATCCTTCTGAGTTTTGTGAACATCGAGTAAGAAATCAAGGACACCTACATTGTTGTTACTTTCACGTAATTTCGTTAGGATTTCACGTAGTGACGCTACACATAATGCAATTGCTTGTTGGCATAACTCTTTTCGTTCGATTTCCGTAATATATCGTCTAAAATTTAAATAATTGTCATATACAAAAAAGTCAAATACAATTTTGTGGCAATAATGGAAAATTTACCTGTCATTATCCGGCACTAGATTTAATTGACGGGCTATATCGAATAGTGTTTGAAAATCATTGCGCTTTTTCAATACTTCCATTAAAATAACAACACATTTGGATAAATGCGATGCAAAACTTCCGGGACGATCGATCTCTGACGATGGATTACGCCAAAAGCCATTAAAGAAATTGTTGTTCTTCCGGTCGGCAAACAAACCAGTAATTTGACTACCAACACTCGTTTTGTAGCTAGTCATCAATAGTTGTTGACACTTTTCGAAATCTTGCAATTTTTCGGGAGCCCTAAAATAATGGTTAACTAAACGATATACGGATTTATAGTGTTCAGCAAATCTTGTTGCGCATTCTTCCAAATTCAATATGCAACTCTTGTAAATCGGCTCCAATTCTGATAACGAGAAGGGAGCATTTTTTTCACCATTTTTTTCTGTCTCATCATCACTAGAGCTACTTTCCGAATCGGAACTAGATGAATCGGAACTAGACGATGAGTTACTAGACGACGATGTTGAACTCGATGTTCCTGTTCTCGTTGTCGTAGTTGTTGTAAGTGTACTTTCCTGAAATTAAAAAAAAATATTTATAAAATAAAATTTAATTAAAAAAACTTATCATCATAAGTATTAGAATTTCTTTTAATAATTAATAAAATTTTATTAATTAAAAACATGTCTTCGTTAGATAGAATTTTTGACCATATTGCAAAAAGAAAATTTTGACGTTTGTATTTTTAAAGATTTAAAGAACATTTTTAAAATTTTAGTACGATGCCAACTTTTGTATTCAATTTGAATGCTCTCAAACCATTTCCGATTTATTAGGATAAATTTTTTTAATTTATTGTTTTTTTTTTTTAAATTTAAAAATTTTAATCGATTTTTATTACATTCAAATTGAGTGCCTTTCAAGCAATTCTGAACTCAAAAACTCATCATTTCAATTTTTATCAATTTTCGAATGAATTTGTCTGAATTCCCATTAAATCATTTCTGCTAGAAAGTCATCATTTTTATATCTTTAAAATATAAATTTTTTTCTAATTTTTTCTACTAAATTTCCATGGGAAAATAAAATAAATATATTAAAATCACAAAAAAAAACATATTTTTCTACTAAATCATCAAATAATAATAAATATTACGAGCATACCAGAGATTATATTTTAGATATTTATTGTCCAAGTACCTCTTCAAATATTTATTATTTGTTTTTTTCCCATTTCCCTTTGAAAAAAAATACGCATATTTGAATATTTATTTTTTATTTAAAACTAATTTATTGGGTTAAGAAGATCTAATAATTGAAATTTGAAGAGGGTCATTTCTTGAAAATATCTTCAAACTTATTTTCATGCTTGGTACGTTTACCCTCAAAATCAAATCAAATATGTTCAAGTGCATAATATCGAAATCTTATCTATGGGAAAATATTGAATCGAAATCTTTCCTTATATTTCAGAAAATATTGAAAATAATTTAAGAGGCAATAAAAAGTATTTTTTATTGATGAAAACAAAAAATATCCCAATGTAAAATAATATAAAAATTTAGTTCAAAAAAATACTCAATTTTTATAAAATTAATTCGCTTTTGTTTGTAGTGAACAAAATTGACTGAAAAAATAAATTAAATTGCCACTATTCACTTACTAACCAAGTTTTATTTAAGCTTTTAATAATAACAAAAATTTCTCGAATTTCCTTTGTAAATAATTACAAATAGTACACAATACAAAAACAAATATGATATCTTTACTTAGGCAAGATTCCCAAAAAAAATATAAATAAAATAAAATAAAATAGAACACAGCACATACTTCGTAAGATGGAATAATAATAATCAGAATAGAAAATATGAATATATACTCGTATTTTTGGCACTCAAACTTTATCAGATAAATTATTTATGAATGAAAATGGGAATATGGCTAATCGTATTACGAATCAGAATTTCAATTATAGTAATGGGCAGTAATTTTAAGGAATTCCGAATAAATAGATTCCGTTCGAGAGAATTAATATATTCATAGGGTAAAAACGCGCATATATATATATATATAATAATCGATTGGTATTAGCATCCTTACTACTTTTAAGGCGTCCATAGTTATTTATGGAAATATTCAAGACTTTCGATTTATGTGCGATTTTTTTTTTTGGACAAATAGTTTTAGTTGGTTTCTATTTAACTTGGAAGATATATGAGTACTTGTGATTTTATCCAAAATAAGATTTTTTTCTTATTGAGAAAAGTCTATTCTATTTTAACTGAGCTACTCTATTTATTAAAGATTTATGCACTCTTACTAAATGGACGATATTTTTCTTTATGAATGCGAGTAGAGTAAAAATAAAAAAAAATATAGATAATAAAAGCCATTGGAGAACAAACATAAATACAGTGACGAAAAGTATGTATGAAAATAAAAATAAAAGGAAGTCGTTATAAATGAGAATAGAAGGGGTAGTAGCAGAATTCTAAAAGATAACGGATTAGGTACAAGGATACGAGGATAAAATTCCTTTATGGCAGAGAAATATATGATATATCAGTAGTAGTTAAAAGAACAACTATTGAGTAAATATTTAGATGGAAGGATATAATTTTCCCATTTCTAATAACGTGTATTACAAAAGTTTCTTTTCGATTTACTATACACACGAGTACATACACAAATAATTTTTTTTTATGAAAATCGGCGAAGAACGGGTATTTTATAAATGGGTTGAAGCTGTGGGTTTTAATATGTTAATTGAGTGGAAGAAAATAAATAGTCGTACACAAAAAGGATCGTACAATATGAAGACGATGATAAATATTAGAGGTAGGAGTATAGGTCCTGTAATGAAGGAAGCTGTGGTGTATACGTGATGATACACATAGAGTCGATGGTAGCAGTTATCATAGCAATGGTTTACCCCATACGGTATAACGAAAGAACCATAAATAAATGGAGAGAGGAAAAGGGAAATAAATGTCCCACACAATATTTAAGATTTTATGCAATTCTTCCAATACTGCCATCACCAGTTTTCCTTAGTCTATTAATTCGTACGCCAACAATTCTTCGTCTTGATGACACATGTGAATGGATGTTTGTTTGCCATGAAATTTGATTGAGTTCATATGACTGCGCTCCGTCAAACAGGAGCTTCCTGATTGCTCTATCCACAAACATACATGTTTGAACATAAACGTGACCCACCACAAAAGAGGACGCTTTTTTGTCGTCTAGAGATTCAGATTTGATACTCTTTCCTTTTAGTATGAACTAATGTTGTTTGACTAGTAGGGATACTATGTACATCCGCAGGGTGGTGGTAGTATTAAATTTAGAGAGGATTGGAACGAAGAATGATAAACTCTGTAAGAGACAATGACATTTTAATGCTACACTGTCCTTACTGATGATACGACAAGGAAGCTAAAGGAATGAAAAAGAAAAACGACAGAAAGTCGGGGTTGAAAAATGAACTGAGCCGATAGTAGCTGACTCGAATAGAAGCCTGTCTGTGAAGCTAAAATAGTCAGTCTTATTATCATCAAACTGAAAGTCCTTTGGGTGCTTGTTTCTTCAATCGAATAGCGCCGGCAATAAGTGCACCACTTGACACATCCATCGATAGCACGTCGAAAAGTTATCGACCTGTTATCGTTTACACTCGAAAACGTGACTATTTATACTTTCATTAAAATGGTTCACATTGTGCGCATCTGATGAACACTGTAATATTGTATTATTGTTCGTGCAACGATATGCAATACAATCTCATTTAACTTGGCCGACCATTTGGCGGTTAGCTCCTGACTATTGGTTCATCTACTCGTATTAGACCAGAGTTCATTAGTTGCTCATGGTCTGATATAGAGTTTCGCCAAAGCTCTCCTCCCTGTGAAGACTGTAATTTAATGGAAGCACTTGGCCGGCATTTATCATTTTCTTTGTATAAAAGTAAACAAAAGGTGCTGTGTCTTATCGGGGTGTGTACGACCAATAATAATATTAGCATTCAGGATATTGTTCATTTCTCACCTGTCTAGCCACGCACATTATCTCATCCAAATATTCACAAATAACCGCTTCCATATGGTAAGCATTATATTCTCAGTATTTTGTTTTTACACTTTTTCTTCTTCTATTTAAATTATTAAAAATTAAGGAAGAATATATTTCTATAAATAAAATATAAGAACATTTTTATAAATTGTTCAATTTTGAGTTGTGCCTTATCGTCCTGCTTTTAGTATAATCCAATTATCTTAATATAAGTTGCGTGGTCGTTTGAATCAAATATTGTGCTTTTCATAAATTTTAACAAGAACAATATTTAATACTTCAATAAAAAAATTCATTAAAAATGTTGAAATTATAAAAAAAAATGAAAGAAAATATTTTCTCTGATAGAAAATATCCCAATTATAGTTAAACAATTTCCTCATCTACCAAAATGTACTGAAATGCAACCTTTTATTAATATATATTTACATAAATACAAACAAACAAATACACAAAATAGAATAAAAATTCTAAAAAACTGAAATTTCTGAAAAGGAATCCTTACAACAAAAATTTATGTACTCAACCATTAATTTTAAAATCAAATTGAATGAAAAAAAATCGATTTGATTATCTAAAATTGGACGTTTACTTCAATAAAATATATACTCTAAATAAAAAAAATCCCATGTGGAAAAGAGAAAATAATTCATCGGAAAATCTTATACCAAAATCAAACGGCATCACATAATGTTATGAGAAATGGGTTTCTAAGTATTTTTTGAGCGAGTAAACAACTTATATAGAAAGTTCTTCGAAGAGTTTCATAATTTTTAGTGTTGACTGTTTAATATGTATGCATGTATGTATGGTAATTCAAACCCCTTCCACAGACACCACAAAAATTCCTTCAGTAAAATGAGGTTCAACAGCTGCTGTACTGCTAATGCTGCTGTCTGCTACTGAGGTTATGTTCTTCTACTGCCGGCTTATTAAAATGATTCCGAAAAACATTAACACAAACCAGAGCTTGAATGAAGAATATTATGTAGGCACTCTTCCCGCAATTCCATTGTGAGCGTTTTAAAGAAAAATACGATTTTAACAAAGACGGATACGTTATGTGGTGAGCTCTGCTGCCGGTACCGAATCAGTATTCTTTCTCAGATAAGCCGGTAATGCGGGTGACGGTGGCTATTCTGAACTGAACCGACGCACATTGGCCCAACCAACCATCCGATCATCCATCCATCTTGTGGGGTACTTAGTCATCCGCCACTCATTTATGTATGCACATTTGAAGCATTTCAATTTTTCCTCGTTGCCATGGATTAACAATCAGTCCCTAAGGTATGGGGTATGGAGACTATTTATTTTATTGGCCTGTGAAGGGAAAATAAAGCCATCCAGTTAGTCAGTCATTCAGTCAAATGCAAAACGGGAGCATGTCGATGCATTATTACTGTGGCTCGGCTATCGGTTGTTATAGAATTCGATTGTTGTCTGTGTCTCTTCCAGTAGTATCCACGAAATGGGAGGGAGTATTGTGATTAAAAAGAATGTATTTCATTTTCGCATATTTAATAAAAATAAATTATTATGTTTCTTTTAATATAATATTTTTCTTCTTTAACAACAAGTTCAAATGTTTCTTTCTTAAAAAATATTTTGATACGAGTTCAATTGTGGAATTATTTGAATAAAAATACGAATCAATGAATTATTTTGATTTGGATTTGTCTGGCATAGCAAATTGACATGAATTGTTCAAATGAAATTGAAATTTTAGTCACCGGAAAATTATTGCTTTTTTTATATTTCTTTTTGCTTTCTTGTGTTATTTCTTGAGTGCATTTCGATAGAATTACTCATAATCGAGCACATTTCTTCGCACACATAAACGGCTAAACAATATGAAAACAATAATAAACATACAACTTTATTAATAGTGTGGTTTTGAATGGTTGAATTAAGGAGAGGATAAAATGCAGAATAGAAAAAAACAAAAAATTACAGTACTTCTTAAAAGAATGTAGTGGAACGATTGAAGCAGTGGGAACAGTTGAAGAAAATTTCGCAGAAAAAGATTCTGCAACAAAAGAACAAAAGGAACAAGAAAAAAATCATCAGCGGCAAAGTGTATTATGAATGGAGAAAAAATAAACAAAATCAAAAGGAGAAACTTTGCCAAAAAATGAGCAAAATAGTCAGACTGTCTGACATGTAAAATACCGATCAAATCTGTTTCTCCACAAAGAAGAAAAGAGAGTGGATTAGCAAAGAAGAGTGAAGCAGAATTCCAACTCTCACAAAGTTTATCATTTCTGTTCGAACGCACATGTTCGCTTAGGTTTGGTCATACATATTCATTTGCGTACGAACAAATGTATTTCCACAGCTGTTCTTTGCTATCATAATGTTCGAAACGACTTATTCGGATAATTTTTATCAGCTCCTTTGCTTGTTTATTCTAAACCACCTTTCTCCACACTCGCCTTAAATATTTTTTTTTTAAATTAATATGATAGATAAAAATAAACAATTTGAAATTTTCTATAATAGATAAAGACCTCTTTTACTTTGTTCTATTATACAAAATTGTGTACTTTTGTTGCGGTTTTTAATTTCATACAAGTTTTAAAGAAAACAATAAAGAATTAAATACTAAAATTGTATTGTCAGAAAAACATGGTTTATACTATAACATATAAAAATGTGAATCCATTGAAAAATAATCAAAACAAAATTACAAAAATATTACCATAAGCAGAGAAGCAAAAAAAAAAAAAAAAATTTATCATATTCCAATTTCACTTCAATAATAATTCTGATATACAGGGTGGTCCATCTAGTGGTTGCAATTTGAACCACTATTTATTTGAAGTACTTGAGTGTTAAATGTCATCACGGATTGATAGATTGTTCGTTGAAAGTTTGAATTTTACGAAATGGTAATCCAGACGCTTGAAGAAGACTGGGAAATATTGAGAACTTACTTCCAAAGTGGTGAGTCTTCAACACAAACTGTGAGAAATTTTTAAAAAAATGAGCAAAGATCGAAAGCCATCACGTCAACTTGTGGACAAATTCGTGAAGCGAGTTCGCGAAACTGGTTTGTTGGTTGCCAAAGCAACTCGTTCCCGCTCTAATACAGTGCGTACGGCCGAGAATATTGCCGCCGTATCTGGAAATGTCCGTGGTCATCCATCAACATCAACTCGTCACCGTTCTCAGGAATTGAACATTTCTCGCACTTCCCTGTTGAGAATTTTGCACAAAGCCCTAGGTATGAAAGCTTACAAAGTTCAATTAGTCCAACAACTAAAGCCGCACGACCATCCGATGCGTTTTCGGTTTGACCAATGGGCTCAAGATCAATTGGCCGAAGATGAGCATTTTTACCGAAAAATCATCTTTTCGGATGATGCCCATTTCCACCTCGGTGGGTATGTCAACAAACAAAATTGTTGCATCTGGGGCTCAGAAAATCCAAACGTCACCATGGAAAAGCCGATGCATCCACAACGAGTAACGGCTTGGTGCGGATTTTGGACTGGAGGCATCATTGGCCCGTTTTTCTTCGAAAACGATGAAGGAGCCGCCGTTACGGTCAATGGTGAGCGCTATCGTGGCATGCTCAACGATTTTTTTTTCTCCAAAAGTTGAAGAGAATGGCATGGACGACATTTGGTTTCAACAGGATGAGACCACTTGCCATACAGCCAACGTAACAATCCAACTTTTTCGCACTGCTTTCGAAAACCGAATAATCAGCCGAATTCTGATGTCAATTGGCCGCCTCAGATCTGTGATTTGAGCCCGTTGGATTATTTTCTGTGATAAATGTTACGCAAGCCATCCAGAGACAATTGAGGCCTTGAAACACGAAATTAAAGTTGCCATTGAAGAGATACAGGCCCAGACAATCGAAAATGTACTGAAAAATTGGGTCGATGTTGTGTTTCATTCTTAAATTTCAAGGTTCAGTCTTCTAATAAAACCGGAAATTTTAAAAAAATATACACTCGTTTTTTTTTTATTTACTTTTTAAAATACAACTTTTAAATGGTCCACCCTGTATATAATTTTCAATTATCACCTACATTATAGTTAATACAATCCAATCAGTATAAATGTAGATATCCAATAAATTTTAAAAATATTTGAAAGAGAATTGAACTTTGTTTGGAAGAGAATTGAACTTCTCACAGACCAATTTTCGTATCAGATTAACAATCGAACTTATTCATTCATACTCGTCCTTGTTTGAAATCCTCATCTAAATGCGCACATACATACATGAGTAAAAACCGTAAAACTATATAGCCTCATGTATGCACATAGCTACGATTATATGAACACAGCACATGGATTTCAATCTTTTATAAACGTTTTAGTTCACAGACGCACGGAAAATGACATGCGTAGAGAGACATTTATCAAGAAAATTCAACCGAAAATCACTTCTTTCTTTTTATCTCTCGCTCAGATGGTTTTTTTGAGTGAAAAATAATAACACAACGGCACGAATACTAATATAAATGAAGGCCAACGCAAATGGAGAGAACTGATAACACATTTACGTATGTACATTCTCAATTGGTGATGTAGGAACTGAAGATGATAACATTCTTGGCAACAGGGATATATGCAATCCAAGGAAAAAACAAAAAAACTAACTGTACACATACTATGAGGATATATGGATGCTCAAGAGGATTACGGGAAAAGAGCTGTCGTAGTAGGCGCGATAGAAGCCGTAACGTGAGCAATTTACAGCAGCGTCAAAATACCATAAAGGACATTTCAAAATAACCATGCCTTGTTGGTGTACAGTAGCACACAATAGTGCCGAGACGTACTCAAACAAGTATACAGGACGGTGGATGATAGCCAAATCATACGCAAACACATCGGGATTCAGTGTATTATGTTACAGTTTACAATGGAAAAATACTAACTACAAGGACGAAACGTAAGGAACTAATTCAAACACATACATCGGTAGAAAAAACAATAGAGGAGAAAAAATCTCTCAATACTATAGAATAGCTGAATATCTTCTGAAAGGAGGGAAACATATAGCAGTGTAAAAAGGACTAACACATAAAAATGTTAACGTCCAACATGTGGGGTTACAACGAGTCGAATCGAAGTAAACTGCCTGAAAGCAACCAAGTGTCCTCATCGAAATAGGATACTCGACAGACTTTTGTAATCAATGTGGTAGTAGTTGAAGTTGTACTTTTTTTTTTGCTCATGAAATTGTATATGCATTCATATTTATACGCTCTACTAACCAATATCATTGCATGAGTGTGTACATACGAATATAAACACACCTTACGCATATTATACTCGTATGATCTTAAGAAATATTGTATTTGTTATCCTGATTGTAATTGTGACAATAATATAATAATAGAAAGAAAAAAAATTGCTCGCACAAAATTTGCATGTAGTTGTGCTTGTTTTATACAATAATAAGAGACATTTTTGTGTTTGGTTGCAGTTTTTTTCTCTCTCTGAAGTGAATACAATCATCAGCCGTCAGTATAGACAGAAGTACATTATTGATACGAATGCCTGACATAAGAAAAATGTTAAAATAAAGATTATTATAATAATAGTGATAGTAATAATAATAATAATAAGAAAAAGAAAATGAAATAAAATAATAGAACATAATATAAACCACTATAATTGAACGCATAGAAAAAAATACACCAGAATATATAGTGTCGTTAAAACAAATAAAAGTGAAATTCCTTCTTTTAGCGTACAATAAGCGAATGACAGGAATTATAATAGAAGCTCCAAAAAATTCCTACAAAAGGGGATAGTAATAAATAATAATAAGAAAGCGCGAATGGTGAAAGTCATGATTTGAAAGGGAAAGAAAAGAATTTCTTTGGTGTGGTTTTTGGTATTTCTCCTCGATTCCTTCCGATACGTGAAAAAGTCACAGTTTCGGTACGTTTCGGTATCAGCATCGGCATCGGCATCGCCATTATCAGTGTCGGTGTCCCTATCCATGCCCATGTCCGTATTCATGTGCATGTGCGTGTATCGTTTGTCGGGAATATTATCAACTTCGTCGACGATTATCCTTAAAATATTTGTACAGTGCCTTTACTGTTTCTGCTGTCGCCACTGCTAATGTAAAGCTACTAGTATTACCGTTCATAGTTATTGTAGAGGTCCTTGCCTTCGACGAGATGTCCATATCGATGGTAATGGTCGACGTCGTCTACACACGTTTCTGCATACTATTGACTATGCTGTAACCGAACTGACTGAACTAAACTGAATTGTAATCGGATGTTTGTAAACTTTACGATTCAATCATTTCTAATTGCGTATATTTACTGATTTTTTTTTGTTTTTATTTTAGAAAATAAAGTTTCTTAACTTAACAATTTTCATTTATTATTTTTCTATATTTGATTATTATTTACTTAAAATTTACAGGGGAAAAAAAACAGCAAAAATTTACTTTTTAAAAATTAAATGAATAAATGTGCTCAATTAAATTAACATAAAAATACAAAGTGTTTATAACAAAAAAGTTTAGTTTGTGTAAAATAGAAAAGTAAATAAAAATGTGTTACTATATAAATTTAAGAAAAGAAAAATATTTCAAATAAATCTAGTCAAAGGTTAATAGTGTTCGAAGAAAATGAAAGTATCACTCCCGCATTCTACACGCCCTACTAAATTATAACAAAAGGAAAAGAGAATAATAATCACAATGACTTTAATTAAAGTCAAACAAGAATAAATTTTGTAAATATAATTTAATAAAAAAATTTTGCATACTACACAATATTTCCATCTAAATCATAAGATAGTGTATTTGTGATCGGCTTTTTGCTTATAAACAAGAAGATCTTGTGTTCGTACGCGTTGTTAAATGTAAGGCACTTTATAATATTTACTTATATTACACAAAGTGTAACAGTGGACGGGAAAAAGATTTACAGAAATTTTCATATTCTATACAGAAATTTTTATGTTAAATAGATTTTTTTTTGCCCTTTTTATAGTTATTTTCTCCATACATATTTGGTTTTAGAGCAAAATCAGCAAACAAAAAATAATTTGCATATAAATATATATTCGTAAAAAAAATATATATAAAAGCGACTTTAATAATCATATAATATAATAATATATGCAAATAAATAAATTTTTTAGGCGTTCAGAAGGCACCAAGGAGTAAGAAATTCTGATGATACTATATACTCTGCTCGAATTCATTATAATAAAATGGAAGTTTTAGATTGTTTCCATTTTTTTTCGCAATATTTATGATCAAATAGTTGAAGCAAAAAATAAAGAAGAACAGTTTTGCTTAGAAGTGTTTAACTAAAATTGACATATATTCATGTAAAAATATGTAATTGTCCAAAAAGGGAGAAACAATTTAAAAAAAAATTACCGACAACATTTTTTATTAGGAAAAATATGTTCCCATAATTCATAGCAAATAAAAAGTACTGTAAAAAATATCCCATAAAATTCATACTAAAGTGACTGTTTACTACAGCATCTCTAAGAAAAAAAATAGTAAGAAAATAGTTGATTTTATCAAAGAAAATAAAAAAAATATTCGAGTATCTACTTTCTGTAAAAGCAAAAATATACACATACGTGTATATATGTTATGTATATAAAAGTACATACAACACACACGAGTGCCGATTAGTACGTTCGCATATGTACATATTTCCATATTTATATATTGTGGAATGTAGAGAATATAGCTATGAACATGTGAATAATTTATTAAAAGGATACATGCTTAAGATACATAAAATAGCTTTAAAAAAATTCAATCAAAATGTTCTACTTTAACAGGAATTTTTTGAAGAGAAATAATGACAAAATTAATTTACTGAAAGAAACGAAAACAAGCTCTGAAAATTCTGAAATATTTTATTACACTCTTTAAATCGTCAGTTAAATTTTTAAATTTGGAAAAGTTTTCTTTTATATATTTTTCTTTAATAAAATTAAAAAGGTTTTTTTTTTTAAAATTAAATTATTAAAAATTTACTAAACAATTTTATAATGGCAAAAATTTTAGCAAAAAATTAAAAAAAAATTTTCAATAAATATCATATTTTGGTTATTTTATAGCTTAATAATTTTTTTTTTAAATTAGAAAAATATTTTCTTTTAAATTTATTTTTTTCTAAAATTAACTGCCCGTCAACTTTTTTAAAAATTAATTTTGTCAGTATTTTTTTGAAATAAAGGGCACAAGACGAAAGAAGGTTTACTGTAGCCATTATATGGTAATTATTTTATGAAAATAAAAAGTTATTAAAAATAAAAATTTACATGACCGTAAGGAATATAAAAGTTTTTATAATACAACAAATATTTTATTCTTTTTTATTGCCCCAATAAAGATGCTTTTTAAGTCGCAACTTGATACCCAACATCAACATATACATATGTATATTATAAATTAACCTTTTCTCATAAACAAATTGATCCAAAAATAACACCCATTATATAAATTCATATAAAATATAATAAATAAACATTCATAATAGAATCTTATAGGGAAAAAAAAATAAAGAACAAACAACTTGAAAACAAAAGCAATTCAAAATGATAAATAATAATCATAATAATAATAATAAATATAAAACTGAATTTTAAATACGTTAGAAGATAAAATAGAGAAGACCTTCAAAAGATCTCCCCTTAAATATTGTTAGAGTCATCCCCTAAAAAATTCTAATGATAGTAGTAGTAATAAAAATAAAAATTCAATTATATATACTTTTTTAGGAAGGAGAGATAACCAAAGAATAAGAATATACAAAAAAAAAATGAAATAAAAAACAACAAGTACATGTTAATATAAAAATAAAAAAGTATAAAAGGCAACAAAAATATCTGATAACGTTTAGATAAGAAAAAGAAAAAGGATAAACGAAAACAATAATAGAAATACTAAAAAAGTTCACTAACCAAATAGACAGTATTACTCGTAAAAGTTTAAATAAAATAAAAGTGAACAAAAAATCAAAACATCTAAAAATTTCTAAACAACAATAATAAAAACAAAGACACAAAAATAAAAATAAAAATAAAACAATATAAAGAAGAGAGAACAGAGTCAGAGAAAGAGAGCATCATCCTCATCAACATCATCATCATCATCATCATATCCATTGTTGTCGTCATCAGGACACAAACAATATGTACCAAAATAAAGTAATTTTATGGATTTTCTTCGCATTCTTTGGATACTTGTTATGTTGTATTAGAGCTGCAGACGACACTGAGGACAACGACCATCGTCAGAGTGTAAAACTCCATGCGAACGATGGGTTAGTTTTGTTGTTTTTCCTTTGTTTCTTTATTCGATTTTATTTCCATTTGATTCCATTTTATGCTATTACACCCAACTCCCATCATCTCCACCACCAATCTTTCTTATCCCTCTTTTTTATTCTATTCCTTTTTTACAAAGCTATTCCCATTCAAATTCCATCACTTCATCCCTAGAATACCATCGCCATCACGAACTGACTTCATTCTCTTTTATTTATATTCTTTCATATCCTTTACGTATATTTCTCTATGTTTTTACTTTTTTTTCCATATAAATTTATTTATTACTTCCTGTTTTGTTTTTTTCTTTTCGTTCATAGAACATATTTTTTTATCGTCTCATTTACTATATCTCCTTTAAAGTTTCTTTTGATTTAATCAAAAAGCAAACTAATAGAGTATTTTTGTATATAACTAAATCCTAGTCATAACTAACTTAATATTAAAGCTTATAGTTTGGGGTTCATTTATCCATGTGCTTATCAATTATAATTCGTTTTCTTTTCTTATTATTATTTTAAATACAATATTTCAAGTTAAATGATGTACATATTTGTCTTTTTTTTGCACCATATTTAAAAAGGATGAAGGATTTTCTATAATTTATTTTCATTTATGATAATTATTTTGATATAATTTTTTTAGACAATATAATCTCCCTTGTCTTTCTTTATCTATATTATTCTAAAAATGTTAAAATCCTTTTTATTATCTGGCACGAAGTGGAATCAGAGAATATGTTAATTTGTGTATGTACATATACCATATAGTCAAACGTTGCTGAAACCAAAAACAAAGTACGACTACCATTGGACACGCAGTCCCTACACAAGGAACATTGTGTATCCCTAATGAACATATCACAAGGTGTAAGGTTGCAAAAAGTATACAGCCTCCATTATCTACTTTTAATGTGCCTAATTTTAAAAATTTGCCCCAAACAAAAGGATTGACAGTACCTGAACGTATGTAATCTAAATAATACTTTTATTATTGTATATTTTCTTTTATTTTTTTTAACTTTAATTCTATATTATATACATAAGAGTAGGTCATCAATTTTCAGAAATTTAAAATGCAAAACAGTTAACCAAGACTTAATTGAAACAATAGAAGAAATGGTTCAATATTTGGAAGTCATATTTTTGAACAACTAAGAAACCATATTATACAAAAACATCAATCGCCTAAACTATCCTTTTCCCGTTTTTCGCATTAAATTTTTTTTTAAATATCTAACAGATTTAGGTGGTAGTACCTTCCCAATGTCTGTATTATTAAGACTCAAAATATTTTACCGAATATGCAACTCAAACCTAAACAATTATCTGTCGAACAAATAGCTACTATCGATGATATACTATTCCTGTTGCTTGAAAACGATTCTAGCTCAGATGAACTTATTGTGGTCTTCCTTCCTGGACGACTATTGAAACCAACACCTTGCTTGAAAATACTGACCCATTTTTGAATTGCGGTTATTTTTATATGATAAAACCGACCAAAAATTTAAAAATTTCCCGTATTAATTGCTGTTTTTCCTAATAATGCTTTTTTTGAATCGCCTTCTTACAATGAATATTATTTTTTCTTAGCTTAAAATATTTTCTTTTTCTCGTTCTATTTTATCAGTACAGATTTTTTTCCCACTATACTCCAGGTATATCCTTATATTACTCAGCACAGATTATGCTTAGTCAACCTTTTATATTGTAAGACCACTACCACCTTTTTTCCATACCATCGCATCGTATCTTATCCCATTTTTAGTTAAATAAATGCATAGCTAAACGTGAAGAAAAATTACAATACAAAAATACGTGATATCATAAAATATGAATGGTTTCCCTTGTTGTTCCTGCCTTTCTATCACAACCACTAAAATGTTACTCGTATTTAGTTAATTGCATACTTTCATATATATTGTATTTGCTGCTTCAAACAGCTTTTGTTAAGAGCTATTCATCCAGCTCATGTAGAATTCTGCCAATGATTTTTGTTCATCACTCGCCCACCACCAGACTCTATTCGTGACATCGTCCTTTGCCATCAAAACAATAAACCCGCTAACAATGGTGAAGAGGAAATTCCAAACAATAACTTAACCTCCTATCTACACTATACTACTTACCCAAAAATTCTAAGTGCATGCCTATCTACTTAAGTACAGTATGAACAATACACACACTTTCTTCCTTAAATTCTATGCCTATTAGACCATCTGCGTATCTCCTGACCTAGCTACATTTTGTATCTTCCATATCACTTCCGGTTTTGCAGTCTTCTTCTCCGAAAATTTAACGTTCTACGTTCTAATATTTTACTACACAAACATGCCTATTTACCCTAATCGCAATTTTACTTTGAATAAAGTATACACTATTGATAAAATATGCGCTTTTTATAAGCGTACTATAAATCTATAATAATAATTTATTACCAACGTAAGCAATATTTTATTTTATTCATATAATATTGTAGTATTCGAGTAACTTTAAAATAATTTCGCTTTTTCTTCTCTTGTTTTGAAGCATTTTTCATTGTTCTTTTTTAATGTTATGCAAAATTATTTAATAACTAAACAAAAGGTATTTTAATTGAATTAGTAAGCATACTATGCTTGATGACCTAGTAGTCAAGAATTATTAGTAGGGACCACATGAATTAAATTGAATCGATATTTATTTTTTCATTGTATATGTATCGTGAATTTAGCTCTATTCTCTCTTCTTCTTGCCGTTTTGATATCAATTCTATTGAATAAGCTTATCTTCTAAAATAGATACGTACACGTACTTTGAAAAATAAGGGAAAAGGCGCAAAATAAAGAAAAAAATAATATGTATAAGAAGAAAAAAAAACAAAGAAAAAAATTCAAAAGACCAATGAAAAATTACTGAAGAAGTTGTAACTAATTAAACTCTTTCGTTTTTGTTTTTATTTAATTTTTTTAAGAAAAACTTTCTAGCCTTCTTATACTCGTAGTATATTCTTTTACTTCTATTTATGCGAAGGCAATTTTCCAAAGAACATGGTTTTATCTTATAATAGGGTTAAAAAATCATTAATTATCAAAATGTGTTTTGGGCTTGAACATTTTTTTATCATTAATTTAATTGTGGTGAACTTTAGTAATTTTTTAAATTTTTTGCTGTTGTTTATTATATATTTTTTTTACGATTGTGTTCAATTATTTTGAATCAATAGAAAGCAAAGTGGTAAAGTAACTAATTTATTGAAGTTGTTTTGCACTTTCCTAGCTACCTATAAAGGTAAATTTACAAGAATTTTAAAACTTTACATGAAAGGTTTCTACCCTTTTGAAAAAGTTCTATACCTCTTAAGTTTTAGTAATATAACAAACCATCAAAGACTTTTTTAATTCAATTTTTAATAATAATTAAAATTTTCTTTTTTATTTGTTCTCGTTTTTTGTTGTTGTTGTTGTTGTTAAAACTTGATTTAAATTATTTTAATGGTAAAACTAAAATAGAATTTCTTGAAAAATACAAAATATCAAATTCTATGAAAATTGCCAATGAAAATACATAATCAAAAAGGAGGTATTACTTGGAAAATATAAATTTATGAAGAAACAAATTCTTGAGAAATATTTGCCTACACTAAAAATATACTCACACCGGTAGGTTCTAGATTGTTAGCAAAAATAAAATAATAATATTAGCTTCTTTAGAAATTGTCGAAAAATACATCATACCAAATAGGCATTCATCCCTTTCGGTATATAGCCTAGAACTTACCTGCCTGCCTAAGACTAGAAAATATAAAAAAACCTTCTATTCTTTGAATTATTTTTAAGTGTATAAGAAAATATAGAAGCTTATTCTATACAGTTGCAAATTATTTATTTATTTAATGTTTATAATAAAATATATTATAAATAAATAATTAGCAACTAATATTAGAACAATTTGGGAAAATAATCTTTATAGAAGTGGAAAAATATAATACAATCCTAAAAATGGATGTTGTTATAAATTTCTATTTGTAATCATATATAATTTTACAAGCAAGAGAAAAGGACAAGAAAAGTTTTAAGGACAACATGAACCGATTTTGAAAAAAAATACTTTACAAACAGAAAAAAAAACAATTTATCATTGTAATTTGGAAAAAAAACACTGCAAAAAAATATCCTAAGAACTTAAGCAAAATTACTTGTTCCAATAATCAACCAACTCTCTATTTGTCAGCTCCTAGAAATGTTGTACGAAATTCAATCTCCAACAAAATAATTTATTTGATCAATGAAAGATCAAGTCGTGAGCTTTTCTAGTTAACTTTTTTCAGAGCTACAGTTCTCTTCCAAAAAAAATTTAAAAAAAATTAAGGTCAAAATTAAAAATTAATTTAACAGATTAAGGTCAAAAAAAAAATTTAAATCGAAACCATCTTTATATCTCTGAATATGAAAATGAAACAACTTTCACTATTTCGGTTTATATTGTATATAGATCATAAAATCCTATTCAATGAATTGTAGAAGAAGAAGAAACCGAAGACGATAATAGAAATTTTAATTTTACAAAGAACACTCCCATTACTTCCATTACCTTGTTAACATTATTAGCCCTACACAAAACATGATAGACAGACAGAAATTTCAGTATCTCATATTTGAATATTTATTAAGAATCAAATCTTCAAAATATACTATATTATCAAAAGATCCTTCTTCCACTATAGAAAATCTATATTCCAATTAAAAGTTTTTCAAATTCGAACAATACATGTTATTTCCATCACCAAGTAGAATATGATAAAATCGAATCTGAAGGAAATTTTACGATTCCATTATTTTCACACAAATATTATTCTTATATACATGTAACATATACTAAAAAAAATCTGAAGAATCTTTTTTTTACGTAAATGAACAAAAAATACAAACCTACTTCATAAGAATATATAGCAAGTATTCTTGGAATTTGGAAGATTTTTTGTATAAATTATCTACCTGTGTACGTTCTAAAAAAAAGCTGTCTACTACTTTTTCGTATTTAATAAATTTCTGAAGAAAAATATCACATTTATTGAGGAAAATAGGGATTTCTCAAATATGTGCCTAAATCCATTTTATTTCACTCAGCTAAAAAATACTTTTAATAAGAATCGAAACGGATAAAATGATATTTTTTTTGACCCAAAAATAAAATTACATAATATAAAAAATCTGGTAAAGCTTCATATAAAAAATGAGAGTGTATTTACAATGAAAGCAGTGTTTTACATTTAAACATTCGTTTAAATGTAAATACACTATTTTCAAAATACCACCCGAAATTCACCAAGTTTCTTAGAGGTGCGTTAAGTAAAATATTCTGAAGAAAGTGTCCTTAAAGTACAATTATGAATGAAAACGTTAAAGAAAATCCTAAAAAGTTTTAAAACACTTTTTAAATTCAAATTAATAAAACAAAATAAAATTACAAAAAATAATATAAAAATTTCCTTATCAACTATAATGAAATAGTAAAAACCGGAAAAGGAAAACATCTCTAAACAGGGATAAATAAAAGTATTTATTTACAAAAAAAAAATGTTCGCCTGCACACATTTTTCGCAGTAAAATTATTAGAAACAAAATCAAATACCTAGTACACTTCACCTCTTACATCCTACTTTTTAGATATTTAGTTATTATTATTCTAATTGGTTTCTAATAAAATTAAGAACGATATTTTCAAATAATTGTTAAGAATTTGGTTTTTTTTTAACTAAATATCTAAATGAATCGGTAAAAAAATCTTGGGAGGTGAAATTGTATAAATATACAAATAATAATATTTTTAATGATGTTGTTTGATTTAAAAAAAATAATATGAGGGTATTTAGTTTTTTTTGGTTGAAAATATATTTTTAAAAATCTTCAATAAATAATATCCAAAACGTGTAGGATCCGCCGGTAATTTTGAATAAAATAAAACTAAGAGAATGTATATACATAAAACGATGCATATTTGAAAAATATTTCCATAAAAGACTTAAATAATCGAAAGGAGAACCGTAGCGTATACATATATACTAACTTCAAAATAATTTAATCTAATATAAGCTATTGTCAACAAAAAAAAATACTATTGTATAAATTTATGAGATATTGGAATTGTTGTTCTTCTTTTTATTTGCTATAAATTACACTTCTTAAAAATGATTTCTTCTTCACCATAATTTCTTGCGTTTTTAATTTTTACGAGCAAACAAAAAATATTTTTCGAAAAATATTCCAAATCATAAATTAAAAATTATTAGCCTATAATTCATAAAAATCCGAATTAATGTGACAACTACAGTTAACGATTTCTATTTTAATCTTAATAACACTCCGAAATTTGCATATTTATAAGAAAGAAGAAATGAGAGAAAAAAATGCATATTTTCTTTTTAGGTCAAATATAGTCCACCCACAGATAGTAGTAGTAAATAAAAATTAAAAAAAAACAAACAATATTTATAGTCAGTAAGAAAAAAGTACAATATATCACGTTTTTAGCTCGACCCCATCTTATTATTAGCTGTCCAACTGCTAATTCATTAACAATAAAATTGTAAATAAAAACAAAAACGTAAAAGGATAAAATAATGAAAAAAAGGATCAAATTTCTTTTTGTATATAAGAATTTTTTACTTATATATTTTCACAAATTTTCTGTGCTATTTTGTTACGCATACCATATATACATAAATAAAAGTACACCTGCACAAATTAAATTCACAAACAAAAATAACGCAAAACCAAACCTAAAACAAAAAATCTTAAGTAAATAAGAAATCATATCTGAGAACTACGAAGAGATGACAGGAACAGACAAGAACAGGTACAGGATATACTCTTAAAATGTAGAACTGTAGGAAAAACTAAAAACGGAAGTGAAAGGCAAAAAAAAAAAATAATTATTGGGAGCAGGAAGAAGAGGAAGTAGAAAAATGGGAAAAACGAAGGCAACGGGTTGCAGTAAAACAATGGCGAACAAAACTGTGTGGGGAGAACTTTTTTTATATGGCATCGATATCTTAGCAACTGGAGAAGCCAATGAGAGAATTGATGAAAAATTCCATGGAAAAGTAAATGATGAAAAAACACTAGCCGAAGAAGACATACTTTTAGTAGCAGTGACAGTTTATTTTCCGAAAGAATTAGAAGCAAAAACATCTAATACAAACCACCCTATCCTCACGCCCGCGCCTATCAACCAGCTTACTTTTTCCATACTGTTTTGGCTACCCATTTTCTTATTGGCTCTTTATAATTCTCCATCTCAAAGTCTATACCATTCTTGTTCTGTTGCTTTCTTCTTCATACATTACCAGATGTACCCTTATTAGTGGCTCTATGAGAAAACATAACATAGCGTACGTAATATAACATAACTTGGAAGGAATCGGAGGAAAAGAAATACCCTTACATAGTGATACAGAATGGGCGAGAATGGGAGTATTTTCTATTTTTATAAATAGATTATTAACACAAGAGAAAATCATTTTCAATTTTCTTATTACTCTTCAACACCCACCTGTACCTCTTATCTCTACCTACTTGTTTTTTTTTATAATTTTGCCTTAGCCTCTCTCAGTTAATACTTATATACTATAACCACTGGAGGCGCCACATTTCTTCAGAATATCCATCAAAAACCAAGTTCCTCCATCACCACCATCCCTGTCGCTAAGAGAATTTCTGAACCTTTTAGAAAGAAATCTGTTCCCGTTAAATAGCTTTCATTATTTTTTCATATATTAAAGGGCATTTATTGAAAAATTACCAAATTGATTCCGATTTATATTTACTCGTAGAAAAGTTGAATTTGACAAGAAAAAGACATAATAATTAATAAGTAAAAAAGATAAGAAGGGATGACGGCGAAAGAGAAAATTGTATGAAAGCGTCTACATTTAATTATCGCGTCTTATTATATTTTCAATAAGATCACTTTCGATACATTAGCGATTGGTTAGTTCGTCCAATAATAGGGCTTGTTGCCTATTGTTTTTGTCTCATACTATCTATTTTCATCTTTTTTTCTTAGATATTTATGCTTTTTTGTTTTTTTGTACTTACTTCTTCAGTTTTTCTGTTTCCCAAAAGTTTACCCACCATTATGGCTATTGTCATGGTAATTTAGATTTGTTTTTTTTTTGTATAATTTTTTCCTTTTTTTAAAGTGTGTAAATCGATAATTAACACCCACTTTATTGTTATATTTGATTTTCTAAGAAATCATCTTGTGAGAGGAAATAAAAGGAATTTTCATTATAATTTGTTTGTTGTTGTTGAAATAAACCCCTAACGGAAGCCCTTGTACAAAATTATAGAAAATTATCAATGTTGAGATTTTTTTTTTAAATTTAGAAACTTTTTTCTTTCTTATTTATAATTACAATAAATGTTAAATTATGAAATGAGTCGGAGGGTGTTGAGGTATTAATCCTTTTAAAGGTAGCAAGAATTATAATAATAAATATATTGTAATAATCTCTGTTCGACTAAAATTATTAAGAAGAAAAACATATAATGTTACGGGTTATACTAGGAATATTATAAATATTAATCTTTCTTTTAGAAGCTTTTTTTTTATAACCTTTTGGTTAACAAAATAATTTTTTCAAATTTTCTTCTCGGGAATTGTTTTGAGCCTTTTTATCTATTTTTACTTTGAGCCCTTTTTATCTATTCTTATCTTGAGCCTTTTTTTATCTATTTTTATCTTGAGCCTTTTTCTATGTATTTTCTTCTTGAGCCCTTTCATGGATGCATACTCGTGGATATTGGATGTTAACAATTTTTCTATACTCCAAAAATTTTGAAGATTTTAAAATTTTGTTGAACTTTTTAAATTAATTGCAATTGTTATAATATTTCAATTTTTAAAGAATATTTATTTTAAAATGAAACGAATTCTTTAAATATATGCCTATGCTTAAGATGCAAATTTTTATAAAACTAAAAGAAAAAATACTAAAATTAAGAAAATGACGTTGGTAAAAAATATATTAAAAATTATATTTAAACATTAAAAAAATATGGTTAGTGTTGGATTTTAAGGAATATGATCTAAAAACAAGAGAAAAGTTTAATACTTTTAAAATTAACCAAGAAAAAAAATGGATTTAGCTTGCCGAAAGGGATAGGGTACTTAACTAATATTACAAAGTCCCTATTGCATTTTGGATCTTCCAGTATCACAAATATTTTACTATTTATTCCGCTATAAATAAATAAAAAACATAAGAAATTTACAATAATCTTTGGTCATTGTAATTTACTTACTTATTTTATTTTCACTAAAAATTAAGCAACAAAGTTTGTTTAAATAGACAAAAATAGAGGCAATAGCGAAAAAATAATGCAACAATAAAAACATTAGGCAACATGACAAAAAAAAATAAAACAAAAAACTTCCTCAAAAAATTACAATAAATTTTACAGTCTCTTTTCGTTTTCGCAAATGTAAATAATACGCGGTTTAAGATTGTTTAAATAGTAAATCAATTGTTTAAAAATTGAACTCAAGATTTGGTAGAATCAAGATAAAACCAGCAGAAAATAGACTAGAATTTTTTTTCTTCAAAAATATTCCAGAGCTAAAGAAGAGATGATAATATGGTATCCTTGAATTGTAAATCAAATAAAAACTTCAAGAAAAGTTGGTACTTGTACCAAGCAAGTATCATAAATCATTAGTAACACAAACAACAACAAAAAAAAAACAAGAAGGAAATTTTTCCAGATCATTTTCATACGATACAGGTCAAACATAAATCCGAAACTGATATTTTCTTCTTAAATAAATAGAAAATGACAATCAATTTTGATATTTAACATTTTTCGATCTTTTCCTATTATAGAATTTTTTGCCCTTATGTGGGTGCACATTTTTCCAGTAAAGTTTATATATAAAAAAAAACAAAAAAAACAATAAGAATATAAGGAAGCAGAAAAATGTTTGGTATAATCCTTTAGAATAGGAGGCTACTTTTTGTAAATAGCAACAAGTTATACTATGACAGCTTTTGTAAATGAAAATCCTCTCATCCTCATCGATAACTCATTCGGATGCGGTTGTGTAACGATAAAAATAAAAACTTTTCAGGAAGTATACTATGAAAGTGGGTGTTTACGCACAAAAGGTCCTTTACTCGAAGCGTTTTGTCGGCATTTTTTGTAGCATTTTTTTGTACATCCTGCGGCAACAAATTGGCTTTTTTACTGTATGAGTAAGGTTTTTTTTCTATCTGACAAAGTGAATAGAGTATGTCCTTGCAGACTAAACTATAGACACATTTTTTCCAGCATTCTAGAATTTACTGTAATTTACTAATAAATACATAGACATGTGTGGGTATGAAGTTTCTTTTATCGTATAAGTATTTATTATTTTTTCCTACTAATCGTGAAAAAAACAACATCATATAATAAGTACATGCAAGCAATCGTACATATTCAATATTACTAAATATTTAATATGATAGGATATGTTTTAAATTGATTTAGTTATTGTTGCTCTTTTTAACCTTAAACATTTATGAATAGGCAAAAAAAAATCCACTATGTACACCTGAGTGGATGAATATTTATTGGATAAATTTTAAATACAATTTGAGTTGAAGCAGGTGTACTAAAAAAATCAAATAATCTCGATTATGCTCAAAATTATTGAATATAGAAAGAGGTTTGATAAATGTTCTCGTTTGAATTTTTCTTAACAAGAAATTTACATTATTCTTCGCATTTACGTGTATATTCTTGTCTAAATTATTTCGGAGTTTTATCTAATTTTCATAATTTCTTCTTTATGCTTTAATATGTAGTATTGGAATGGGCAATAAAACTTACATTAACACTTTGTACAGATTTCTTGACAATAATTTAAGGAACATATAATTTTTTTTACTGCAAAGGTTTTTTTCATTTTTTTTAATTTTTTTTTATTATTTTTTATTAATATGTTCTTTCTCAAATATATGCTAAATGCCACATTTTACCTCCAGCAATTTAGAGATTGTTTACAATACCTAAATGAAAAAATTTCATCACTTTTAATTAAATCGGTTGCCTTTTATAAAATGTTAAACGATCAAACTTTAATCAAATCTATTAATGAATAAGTGATAACAACTAAAAAATCAAATCTATTAATGAAAAAAAAAAAAACACAAATAAGACGTAACAAGAATTGATGTAATCAAAGCACAGGTACAAATTTCTAAAATGAAATAACCATAAATCAACCAGGATAATTCATTGATAAAAAAAAGAAAGAGTACGAGAAATTCTAATTATTTAAGCTCTTTTTATGTACTTATATGCAATGTACAGATTCATAATTATAAGAATTTCTGAACTAACGAGTATAGACCGAGGAAAAATTATTTTATAAACTTATATGGCTCACGTCCTAGAACCTTTCGTAAAAAATACAAGGCTATAAATAAAATAATTTAGAATTGTCAAATTGTTTGAAAAATACTTGAACAAAGTTTCGAATAAGTTCAATAGCATGTGGCCTTAATTAATGGGTGCCTTAAGCAAATGTAATGCGGAAAAAATCAAATAAATTCCATCCTCCACAAAAAATGAGTAATGAACCTGAAATTGAATAATTAAGACCGCTCGCATACAATACAAATGAAGGTTATAGTCCAACAAATCTCTAATGGATTTGAATTTGGTAAGAGCACAAGAAAACCGACGAAATATCTTTACTGCACATAAATTAATATACCCACAAGAAGAAATTATTATAAATGAAGAAATTTTATACAAAAAAAAAAAAAAATTATAATAATAATATAAATGTCTTGTGCTATTCGTTATATCGTTTCAGCTAGTCCTTAATGTATTTAAGGTGAAGGTATAGATTGGGTTAAGAAGCGGTGGTCGAGAAGTTGGAATTGAGAAGTCAGCCGATGAAGTGTGACAAGGTTACTAATACTTAATAGAGCCTATAGCACTCATTCTACTTTCTCCTTGTCGTCTTTTATGAATCAATAGAAATACTCGAAGTTCTCTTATTTTCAATCGACAAAAATAAAGCAATCATAAATCAGGGCGCGTAATAAAATCATTTTAAACCTCATATCTTGAATTTTCTTCCACCAAAACTGTTGGAGAAAATTACAAAATGAAAATAAATAAGAAAAACAACAAGAACAAAATATTAAATATGAAAAAATATTCGATAAACGTACAAAAACACGCAGAAATTCATAGTGGCAAAGAGTAAAATTGGTAAAATGGTAAATTGGTCTAGCCGCCTTCATAATGAATAAAATTTTTTAAGCTTTTTGATAAACGATAACAACAATGATGACGATAAAAATGAAAATGACTAGGACTCCAATTTTCATGATTATTTTCGACATTCCAGAGGGAGTTAAAAAAATTGCTTATTTTTGGGAGGACAATTATTCCCTATTTCGCCGGTTTCCGTTCTTTAAATGCCTACCCACATTAACGGTTTCTATCTCACCACCTTAATCGACAACGATGGTTAGTTGCTGGTCGTATCTAGCCACCCTTCCTCCCCCTCCCTCACCAAACACTTCACCAACCGAACAAACGGATCAAACACTCTTCAGGTTATATACAAGACTACAGAGGCAAAAAGGGTAAACCGAAAGTGCTGGTGTATCCGAAAAAACAAAGCCACCACCAATAATTTGCGTTGACAAATTTGTATTCGGATTCGTATTCGTAATACACGTTAGACGCTCGCATCCATATTCAATTCGTTCCCATATTGCTTCCGCGTGCTGGGTATTCTCCTTCAAAAGGAATATAAATATTTACTCAAAGGGCTGTTTTGCTCCCATATTTGAGTGTGTCTTGTTGGTGTTTTGGTTTTTATTTCCTTAGCTCTTTTTTTATTATTGCTACACCATACTTAGTATTTAGGCTGCTTATCGCATCAAGCACTCAGTGCATATTGATGTATGTATGTTTTTGTCCCTCTTTTACGAACTGATATTCATATAAACATGCATAAATGCGAGCTTTTTTTTTTAAACAAAATCGTTCATACACAAATATTTTGTGTGCTTCGAAAATTTCGAAGCTCATGCAAAGGAATAGAAAATCAGGTATCGTGCATTCACGATAGGTGGATATAGTGAGCAAAGGCAATGTCACCGATGAGTCAATATATGCCCAACCTTATAAGGTGGCTGCTAGAATGCAATAAATAATCCACATGGTGTTTAAGTTATGTCTCTGGGGGGAAATGTAAGTCTGAAAATATTGGTTATGTCGGCACATTGGGGAGACTATCTGGCAAGTCAAACAGGCGACGCACGAAACGCCTGCTTTGGTAAAATACGGTAGCGGAAAAGACAACGGAATTGAACCTTCTTTTCCGGAAAATGGAGGTGTCGTGACAAAACCGAGTCATATTGATGGCACCAACATGACACCACAAAATAAGTTGGCATCACTCACTACCAAACCAATAGCGGCAATAGTTGCTGTTGTTATTGTTCGTTATCGTAATTTATTCAACAAAAAAAATCCCATTTTTCTAAATATACCTCTTCCCTCCTCCATCTTCTTTCTTTACCTCATTCGTCATTCGCCTTTATATCTTAATATAAATGTATTTAAAAGAATAAAATTCCCGTTTTTATTCTGTATAATTTTATTTTTTCGCTTCTATTTTTAAATTTATTCATCAAATTAATAGTATAAAACCCCCAGCCATTTAGGCATTTAAGCAATTCATTTATAAATTATAGATTTCAAAGGTCAGGATATTTTTCTAAAATTTCGATGTTTTTTTAATTTTTAATTGGGATTTTTTTTTATATTCCCCAAAAATAATATTAATACAAATTGTGTGTTCAAAGTTTTAAGGTAAAATTAAAATTTCCTTCTAACATGCAACAACTATAATTAACGATTATATCCGGGACTTATTTTATTGTAATTATTACCAATTAGAGGTTTTGCTTAATTTATTTATGATCGATTCAATGGGTTTCCTTTGAAAGTTTCATTTAATTAGTCTTTTGTTTTCTAATTTTTTTTGGTTCTTTTTGTTTTGGTAGGTTGTATTCTAAATTTTGAAAATGAGCATATTGTCATTTTAAGGATCTCATTTTAAATTCGCCCAATAATGGGAAGACCTGAACATGAAAGAATTTCTGTAAATTATATAAGCTCTTTGCTAGACCCTTTTTTGCAAAAATAATATAAACAAATAAAAGTAAAATTTTGAGTTCAAAAAGTTTGAACTATTATTTTTTTTTCAAAGTAAATAGAAATTCTTTAAGGATAAATGTTAAATTTTTTTTTGTATAAAGAAATTTCTATTAATTCTATAAATAAATTAATAAATTCTAAATTCCATTCTAATTTAAAAAATAAAAAATTTAAATTAAATATATATTTTTTAAGAATATGTTTTGAAAATTCAAATGATAAACCATTCTTTATTTTAATTAATTATTATTATGTGCATAAATTTCCAAATTCCAAATGGTTGAATAAATAGGAAATTTTTCCTTATGAAAATTAATGTTATTGTTTCTATTATAAAATTACCATTACCGACAAAGAAGAACAACTTCTACAATTATTTAATTCTTAGAATTGTATTATAAATATTTACAAATGAATTTATTAACATTTCTCTTATACAATATAGAAATTTTTGAGCAAATATTCTTCATTTAATTAGTATTAAGCAGAGAAAAGCTAGCTACAAGTACAAATTTTTTTATGATTTTTTTTGAATAGTTTTTTTTTGTGGAATTGAAAAATTAAATTCTTAAATTACGATTAAATTTATTAGAAAGAATGTATAATTTTCTGCTCGATTTTGATAGAAACTATTGAATAAATTTATTATTTTTATTATTTAATTTAATAGTTTTGTTAAAATAAACAAACAAAAAATATTTTTCGATTAAGAAAAACAGTGAAATTTTTGATTCCTTTATTTTTTTTTAATAAAAATTTCCTCTTAATAAGTACCGTTTTTTAATTTGAAAACTAGAAAATTATTTAATTTAATCAAAAGTTAATCAAGGTTATATTAAAAACGTTTCCAATTTCAATTTGGCCCTTTTTTTTAAGCACACAACAAAAATTTAATAATAATAATAATAATTAATATAACAGAAATCATAATTCTTTCTAATTAGAATCATATGAAATTTATTACATACTTTTATTTATCTGAAAATATACCCTAAATAGCATTTTTTTTTTCTTCGCCTTTGGTGTTAACATGAATAAAAATTCTAATTATACTAAATTCATTTTTCTTGTTTTCACTCATAAAAAATTATATACAGCAACTTAATAATTACGTATTGTACATAATTTTTGTACTTTTTTATGATATTATGTACGAGTATGTGTATATGTATACATATATAAAAATAAGTTAAAAGTAATAATATAAATACTTGTATTATCATAATTACTACTTTTTTATAATTATTAGTTATAATGTTAATTAACATGAAATGGAAATTATTTTAAGAGTATACATTTGTGGATGGATTTTTTTTGCCTTTGTTACATAACAAATTAAAATAAATCACGACTGAATAGTACTAATTTGATAAAAGTTTTTATTCTTGTCACCTTATCATTAAAAATTTAATCAATAAAAAGCTAAATAATGTTTTGTTTTTTTTTTTCTTTGATTCTAATGGAATAATTTAGAAATATTGAATATATGAAAATAGATGTTTAACAATTACAGTCGTATTTTAAATAGCCATGGAATACTAGAACTTATTGTAATTAAATATTTGTTTTTTTGTTAATAATTTTATAATGTTATAATTTATGTTATTATTATTTCTAATACCTTTATTGACACACTTTGGAAAAATGTTTGATGAACACTCAACATACCGTTTGATGATTAACACTCAATATTGTTTGTGAATAGTCTCTTAATACTATTTTAAGAAACCCAAAGTTAAAAATGTACTTGTCTAATCAGAATTTTTCTCTAAAACAATCAAATTTACTATCAAATTAATGTCAAACTCAGTACCCAGTTAATATTTTCTTTTTATAGAACTATTTTTCATCAACATATTTACAAAAATACTATCTTTATTAACTATCTCTGTTATCTAATTTTGTACACTTATACGATTGGATACAGTAGAAGATAGTAAAAAAAAATCATCAATATGTTATACGGAGACAAAAATAAACTAAACTTCATTCACTTTTATAGTAGCCTTAAAATATAATTTATTACCCTTTTTTGTCAATATAAATTGAAATGTAGAATGAGTAATTGTACAATTTTTTTTTGCCTTTTACTACTTTTAAAATTTTCTTCTTCTCAAAAAGCACATTAAACAAAATCTTTGCAATAAAACTAACTTAGAATATAAGAAATACAATTTAAAAAAAAAAAAACAAATATAAATACAAATAAGACTGAACAAAATAAGAACAGAGAAAATTGAAAATTCAGTAATAAAATTAACGAAAAAAAAACGAATAATAAAATCAACAAATCAACCGAAAAATACTGAAATTTTTATACGCCAATCACGTGCTCCAAATTTTTAATAGAAAACAATAAAAATAAGACGAAAAGGGAAAACAATCAAAAAAAGGGCAGTAAACAACAAACAAAAAGACAAAAGTATAAAAAAAAATTATTTACTGCAGAAAACCAAACTTATATACTTTATGTTAATTAAATAAAACCGAGAATATTCTCAGATGTGTACTGGGACTGTAGGTATGTACAGGTACATGTCAAAAAGTACTTGTAGAGATGTAGTGCCATCTATTGGGCTCATGTAGCAATTTCTTGTATAATAGGATATAATATATTTATTTTTTTCTTTCTAAAAATTACACGATGCCTAAAATTTTATTTTTATCACCAAATTCTTGAATTTTTTTAGAAGATTTTTTCCTTGGGCGTAAAAGTTAAATTTAGTAGAAAAGAACATAATGAAAATATTACCAACAAACTCTTCTTAAACATACATACATAATATTAGTTTAAAATAGAAATCGATAAACAATAATATCAATTTTTTATTAAATGGTTTGCTCTCTTAGGGAGGGTGAATTAATAGTACAAACATAAATAATCGATGTAAGAAGAGAAGATAGATATAAAAAATAAAGAAACGAAGAATAACAAAAACCTTGTTGGCAAAGTAAAAAAATAAATTTAAAAACAAAATCCTAACTCAGTATTCGTTATATGCATTCACATATCAATTTTCCATATGTGTACGAGCATATCCTTAATACGAGCATAATCACCGCATACAATAATTCTTTCCCGTGCATTTTACCGTTATCCTCTTCTTCTTTTTATTTTGACCACTTAAATAATAATAAGCTATTATGATGGGAATATAGAGTTGCTTGTATACAATTTCAGTGATTCTATAAGTTATAATGTTTGTCGGGGTTATAGTCTTATAAAAAAAAAAAAAAATAAGGGGAGTTTCGGAAGTTGAACACAAGCCGGAATATGGATAAATTTGAAGAGCACTCAGTGGAACTTTGTTGAGCACAGCTCGACAACCCCAGACCCAATTTACTGAAATATATACTATTTACTGTTCCCACACATACGAGCATGTAGACGTGTGTAAGTGGATGCCAAAATGCAGGACTATACAAACGATGGAAAATCATCATACATGCACGCATTCTGACAAATACCAAACTTAAATATAAAATTGAAAATTATAAAAAAACCTTCCAAGCTCACCGGTTATTTAAATACACAAACCGTTTTCATGCATACTACCATATAGCACACAAATGGAGAAATAAGGAAAAAACTTCAATGCAAATAATAACATGAACTCTTAATTTAATAATGAAACATCATATAAAATCCTTTTGCTGAATTGTTAAAAACGGCACATCATACAATGTAGTTTTATTCTTACTATTTTTCTTCCTTATCAATAATTATTTAAACGAATTTTTTTACTATATTAAAAATTAGTCATCGTTTCGTATACATTTGGCTACACTTCCTACCAAAAAAAATTATAACTATTTTTACCATGATCCTAAATGTCTTATTTCCATCGTCCGAAATGATCTTTCGTATATTCTTATGTTAAAACTTACTGTTTTTATTTTCATTATGAAAAAATTTTTTTATTTCGTTAATTTTTTTATTACTTATGTAATTATTTTACAACTTCCCCCTCCCCCACCTAATCGTAAGATTAGTAATTGTCTCGTCCCTAAATACACACACCTCTTTTTGCACTTTTGTTTTTATGTACAAAAATAAAGCAGAAGAGAAATTATTCTCATTCTGTAGTTAAATTCTTACTTACCCTCCTGGTAATTTTTGTTTTGTTTGTTTTATTTTTTTAGTTGAAATACAACATATTATTTGAACTGATATTTGTATATAAAAAATACTCCACTTACTAAAATTTTACTTTGATTATTTAGATAATGTTTGCATGACACGTTTTATTTATTTATTCTATTTTTTTTTTATTACCAACTATATAAATTCTCATATCCTGTTCCCCAAATCACACTTCAACTTCAATCCTTACTCCTACACACTCGCACTCACACTTCCTTCCCTGCCAAACGTTAATAGTTAATGTATAAAAACTGTATATTCTGTTTTCACTTCCCTTTCAAAACAAATACATACTAATATTATAGTATATTTCTCCCTCTTTAATTACTACTTGTTCTTTTTTCCTTTAGATTTTTTTCCCGAAATTTTATAAAATTCATGCTGTAATATTGTTCTTTCTTATAAATAAATATGTTTTTTTTAGGGGTGGTATAGTACACGAAACGGAACAAGTCAGAAATTTAAATGACGATGAGGTGAGTTAAATGAATAAGTGAGTAATTGAAAGTCGACAACTTCCTTTTACCTAGTCGAAAGATTAAAATCAAAATAGGAAAAAAACGGAAAGAATAAAAAACTATAGAAAAAAATCTATTAAAAATTTTTTTTTAGGAAAATCCAGTAATGGATGAAAACCCGAAAGGGTATAAAAATATTGTACGCTTATCATCACAATGAATCTAATTTAATTTTTCCTATCATGATGTTTAGACATGAAATTTTCACTAATTATGCTTTCAACTAATTTCTTTTTTGTTTATTTCACATTAAAAATATATTTTTGGTGTACGTGTGTGTGGTGTGCTGGGGGATATGTACGAATAGCAGATGCTGCAAGCTGGAATATGTCAAGTATATAATGGGACGACGTGTGATCAATATCTTCGTAATCAAACGGTTTTTGTACCACCCAATCTAGCAATAGATATTATTGAGGATCGTCTTAAAGCAGCATACGGTGTTATTAAAGAATCAAAGTATGTATAATCTATGAAGGAATTCTTACTTTATTTATTTTATAGTTATTTGTTTATTTTCATTTTCGCCAACAAAAAAATTAAATTCACTTATTTTTCTATGTTTGAATGAACTTCCAAAGAGATATGAACTCAAATTGTCGTGTCTACGCTCTGCCAAGTCTTTGTTACAGCATTTTACCAATTTGTCGAACGCCGGAACGGACCAATTATAAATATTTTGCCAATCGTGCGGCGCATTTAATGAAACAGCAAGAGCCGAAAAATATATTCGATCATCTAGATTGGCAATGGTTTGGACAGCTTCCTCCAGTACAAACGCATAAACCCACTAGTGTTAATAAAGTGTTTACAAGTAGACGTAAACGTGTCCTTGATGGAAAAAATAAAGATAAACGACTGTTCCTAAAGCGGAAACAATCATTGATGTATGACGACACATTTTCAGCGGAAATTTCTAGTGATTATCCACCGACACGGGATACAGAAAATCTACGTCGGATCTGTAGAAATGAGTGCGAACTACTGGAAAATGAACTATGCCAAAAGGAGTATGCAATAGCTAAGCGTCATCCCACAATTGGACAAAAGCTACCACTAGAAACATGCCATAATTTGCCCGATGATCCTGACTGCTCCTCATTTGGCATCGTCATTGACGTATCGCCAGATGAGACATGCTATTGGGAAAAGGGCTCTGGTTATCGTGGTACAGTATCCTTCTCAGCATCGCATAAACCATGCCTAAAATGGTCATGGACAATGAAGGAGATCGCCGAGTATCCAGAGCTAGCTGGACAAAATTATTGCAGGTAATTAAAAAATCCGCGTTATCATGAAATTTTTTAAACTATCAATTACTAAATTCATTTGAATAGGAACCCTGGAAATTCTAAAGATCAACCATGGTGTTTCGTGGATGATGGCCCAGTCGAACGTATCGAACACTGTAATATACCTAAATGTGCAGATCAAATGTGGTTGTACATAATCATATCATTTATTTTAACAATCGGATTAATTTTGGCATCAGTTGTTTATATTTTTTACAAGAGAACCAAAAAACAAGGAATGACCAATATACAAAATGTAAGTTTCTTGATAACAGAAAAAAATAGAATAGAACAAAATAAAATTACAAAAAAAAATATTACCGTGTGTATAGTATAGTTAACAAAATTTTCTATTTACATTTTTGGTCTTATTTAATGTTCATACTCTCCTCTTCGTGTTGATTTGTAGATAAGCCTACCGAATGCTGATAAAAATATTTACGGAAATTCCCAAATGAATTCATCATTCGAGATGACACGTTTATTTGGTAACACACAAAATCAAACATCACCGAATGGCCAGCAAAGTTCCGGTCGAAATGCGGCACTCAGAGTTCCACAATATACTTTACAGGATGTTGAGTTTGTCGAGGAGTTAGGAGAAGGAGCATTCGGTAATGAAATTAAAAATAAAAGCAAAATTTCTTTTTCTTCCTTTCTTTAGTATTTTTCAATAAAGTTATTAATTGTAATGAAAACGTGGACATTTTTTTCATAAAATAGGTAAAGTCTATAAAGGCGAATTATCACAGGCGAATGGGGAGAAAATTTTCGTGGCGGTCAAAGCACTGAAAGAAAATGCCTCAGCAAAAACACAAACCGATTTTAAACGAGAAATAGAACTCATATCGGATTTGCGTCACGATAATATCGTTTGTATTCTGGGTGTTGTCCTCAATAAAGAACCGCTTTGTATGCTCTTTGAGTACATGTCACACGGGGATCTGCACGAATTTCTGATAGCAAATTCACCAAATGAAAATAAATTACTAACACAATTGCAATTTCTATACATTGCAATGCAAATTAGCGAAGGTATGGAATATTTATCGGGTCATCATTATGTTCACCGCGACCTAGCCGCTCGAAACTGTTTGGTCGGTGATAACTTAACAGTGAAAATCTCTGATTTTGGGCTATCGAGAGATATTTATAGTTCAGATTATTATAGGTAATATACGGCATTAATCAATAGCATTTTTTGTTGTTGTTTTTTTATGCAAGAAAAAAAATTAGTAAAAACTGACTTTTTTCATATCGGTTTAAACAGAGTTCAATCAAAATCCTTACTACCTGTCAGATGGATGCCATCTGAATCGATATTATATGGAAAGTTTACGACTGAAAGCGATGTCTGGTCATTTGGTGTAGTTTTGTGGGAAATCTACAGTTATGGTCTACAGGTAAATACAAAAATTTTATATCACTATAATTAAAAATTTCTTATTGTAATTAAATAATATTCATTTTCAGCCTTATTACGGATATAGTAACCAAGAAGTTATAAATATGGTACGTGCGAGACAGCTATTACCATGCCCAGAGGCATGCCCCACATCTGTATATTCCTTAATGATTGAATGTTGGCATGAACAGGCTGTACGAAGGCCATCATTTTCGGAAATTAGCCATCGATTAAAAATATGGTATCAAGCACAAAAGAAAAACCACCCACCTGTGACACAAAATGCATTCAGCAATTCAACAACGACACTACAACTGTCTCTAGCACATCATTAAAATACGTACGCATAAGAATAGTAATCGTATATTAATACTGTTCTGATGGAAAATTAACCATTTAACATCGAATTGTGTAGATGAAGATAATTTATAAAAATAATATCCTATATAAACCTAAACAAAATTGAATAGTCAGCGAAAAAAATCTACTCGAACGGACTGAGTAAATTTTATGTAATTTAAATTTAAAGAAAAGATGATAAATTGTTTACCAAAAAACTAATAAGAAAAAAAATTATTTAGTTATCATTATAATTATTATTACTACTAACTATTATTGTAAATTATTTAGAAATTACACTTGTTTATTAAGTCAAAAACAATAAAAAAAAAAAACATTAAAGTTCTGATAAAATTGTATACAAACGACTATGAGTAGATTAAAAAATATTGGAATTGATGGGAAAAACCTGATGAATTTAATTAATAACTAAGCTGTACACGTAGTTGTTTCAAAAAACGTGATGGCTTTTAGAATAAAATGATAACTTATTTTTTTATTTTCCCCAATCCTTCACACCAATTTATTCTATTTCATTAACGAAGATTATAAGTATTTTTTTCATTATTACTATTGATCTTATTTTTATTATTAATATTATGATTATTATTATAATAGAATGTATTATTGACTAGAGGTTCCAGAAAAAAGTAAAAAAAAAAATTATTTTATTTACGATTGGACTTATTCTTACCAATTGACTAAAATTGACAAGGAAAAAACGTTTATGTCAAATGTTTATCTAATTAAGCTAATAAGAATTGTATAATAATAATATAAAATTCAAATAAATTTACACGAAAAGAAAATTGTATGAAACGAACTGAATAAAAAACAATAATAAATAAAACTTATACAAAATAATAAACCGCAATATTTCCTCTCCTATTGCGTTTATTATTGTGAATAATTTTTGTATTTTATTAATCTTTGAGTAGTAGTTAAAGGTAAGTTAACCAATTATTAAATAATTTTTCATGCTACTAGTCCGACATTTAAAAAAAAAAGTTAATATTAATAATATTAATTTTGCAAACGATTTCTCAGGAAAAATTCTGTTATGTAAATTCTACTATTTGCCTTCCGAATACACAGATATTTTTACATTGCAAAACTTGCATTCGTATATCAAAAACAAATTAAATTTTTTCAACTATATTTTTTACCACAAACTCATGTTTAAATTGAATTTTTTATAATAAATCATATTTTATTTAAAAATCTATAATTAAATTATATGAATACATTTTAAATTGGTTATATTTGATAGGTTTCACGATAATTTATAATTCGAAACATTCCACAGTGGAACCCAAGATAAACATATTTTTTTTACATTAAAAAGAGAAAAAAGCTAATTTCTCTTTTTTATAAGAATATATACGTTCTTATAAGAAGAGCTATTTTTTATTAAATTATTATTTTATATTTTGAGCATACATCTTGTTTTTAGAAAAACATACTAAATTATTATGAATAAACATAATTTTAAAATATGAGAAATTGGCAACACTGACGGCTTTATTTTCGTTTGAAATATTTAAAAGGAAATGGTGAAATTAGGTATTCGTGCTTGACAAAAACATGTCAAAATAAACCGTGGTTTTAAATACGTTATTTATATGAAGACATTTTAAGAATAATAGATTTATTATTTTTATGTCTGGATGTAAGCTTTAAAAGAAGAAAAAAACGTTTAATAATTTCAAATATTTAAACAACAAAATTCTGCTTTGAACAAGATTTTTTTTTAAAACTAACTATAGATATAGATCAAAAATTTCTGTACAATTACCAAAATCAATTCAATTTTTTTTCATTAATTGTCAAAATATGAAATCAAAAGCTCGTATTAAAAGAGAAAATGTGTACCCTTTGAGGAAAAATTTAACAAATGTATTAAACATTAACCATATGGTGGAACCAGGATTGTCATGAATATTGGTGTCATCATAATTTAATATAAGTAATAATAAGAAATAAAACGTTCGCAAACTTACCTGTGATCCTCGCCGTGAGGGGCTTCCAAGTTTACTTTGTGCTTCAACTGCCGTAGGTATAGTCTTTAATTCGTTACTTAGTTGAACATCCATAGGCGGAACTATATGAGTTTTCTCAGCCTGCACAATTGCAGATGAATTCTCAATTGATACATCGATGACTTTCGTACAACTTGGATGACCGCCTTGAATTATTTCAATTTTCGGCTGTTTATTTGCACTATTTTCAGCCTTCTCCGCAAGTTTTTTTTTAAGTGCGTTATCTGCAAATATTCAAAAAAAAAAAGAATTACATATGGCAAATGAAATTTTTCTACGTAAATTCTTAACATCTAGTGGCAACAAAATATCGGTTATTTACCATCGATTTTCGCTCGATTATAAGCAAATGGACTATTCGATAATTCTTGTAGAACTTGATTAAATAGCTTTCCAATATCACGTGTAATTTCATTATTTTGCTCAAGGTACTTAATAATTGCCGATGTTGTACGATAAAATACCTCCAATGCTTCTACAGATAAATTCCATGGTGTACCATGATTGATTTTAATGGGATATATTGCATTATTCTCGTAAAGGTAATTGGCAGCCTAAACAAATATAAATTAATTATAAATGCATTTTCTTATGATCATAACAATTTTTTAAGCCTAATTCCAGAGTCATTTAAACTTTTCCAACTGGTTAATATATACCTTTAAATAATGAGCTAGAAATACTTTTGGATGATCTTTTCTTTTTTCAGAAATTTTTCCAAGCATATAATGGTGTAGCCATTTTTCATCATGCGAATCGGTTGCTTCAGCGCCAGCATCACAATTTTGACTTTTTATAAGTTTATCAACAGTTGTAAAACAATCATAAGATATATTCAAATATTGTTCTTTTCGTGTTTCAATATAGGCAAACCTTAAAATGTGTAAAATAAGATAATAAATTCAAAATCGATTGAATTCTAAATAATACTTTTCCATAGATAATTTCTCGCTTGACTGTTTTAAATTTCGCGAACAAAACGAGTGTATTATATAAGCGAATGATCCGTACTCAATCCATAGGACACCGTTCTCTCGATCCAATTTTATACACTGTTTAAAGCAACGTATCACATCTTCACTTTTACTTAAAAATTCCTTAACACTAGTGATTGAAAATAAAAATAAAAGGAAAAAACTTATTACTGATAAAAATATCCATTGCAAAAATCTTACTTAAGCGGAACACAAGAGTTAAGTTTCGTTTCTAGTTTACTAGCTTTGGATAAGGCTAGATACGCCCAAGAATCAAATCTCATTGGTTCACATGTCAAGTCCAGTACACAGTTTTCGATGGATTTTGAAAATTCCTTTTTCTTAAAATTGTAATCAGCTAGCAAATAGTAAATGCATGCAATTCCCCTTGGTAACAACTCTCGTCCCTGAGGTAGTATATCCACAACTCCCGAAATAAAATCTTTAATATGTAATGTATGTGAATAAGGGTCGATTTCTTTTGGAACGAGCGGTAAAATTTTCAAGAGTAGTTGCTCCATATCGGCAGTTATTGATATATGCCTATTTTTATCAAATAAATTTATTTTTAAAAAATTTTAAAATTTTAATTTCAAATATTTTTTTCTTTATCAATCTCATACTTATATGAATTATATTCAGGTAAAGTCTCCGGCTTATAAATCTCAAATAATTGTATTGCTCGAGACCATGTTAAATCAATTGGAACAGCGTTATGCTCCTCAATATGTCTTGATCGTGCTTTTTTTGGTGGGTACCCGTACAAACAGTAAGTTATCTTCACACAAATGAAATTGTATAAAAATTACTATCAAAAATCAAAAAGAACAAATATACTCACTTGTTCAATATATTCAATAACATAGTCTCTGTAGGCATCCATTAAAGGTGCTCTTAATTTTGGGGCTACCAAATCGAGTGTGTACAAGAGTAACTGACCATTATCTTTGGTACAGCAATGACGTCTATGTGGAAAAAAAGTATTTCCAATTAATAAATGCCAAATATTTATGGAAAAAAGAAAACTTTACCTTCCTAAAAACTCATGGGCAGTAAATAAAATTAGAATGGCATGAGGTACGATATCTTCCACGTCCTCAAATTCGGTCATATTGTTGATAGTTCTAGTTTTTATGTGAAGAGGATTATTGTCTTCGTGCCTATGAAATCCACGAACAATTTTAATTAAAAACAATTAAATAAAAAAGAAAAAATGTCACATTCTAACCGTTGTAATATTTGATGCAGAATAACCCACGGCTTTTTTGTATTAATCGGATGCAAAGAATTACTATTTTTATCAAACGGCGTATCCAGTTGGTTAGTTATAATTTTCGATAGGCTTTGTACAAGCCGTGAAATATATTTGCCAAGCCATTCTAAATTATCGTAACCCTGTTGGAGTATAAGTTCTTCGATGTACAACAAAATAAAATTAATTGACTCTGCCCAATCTTTATACGTGTATGTATCACTGTGTGACGCTAAAAAGTGGTCTACCGCATATTTTAAACATTTTTCACCCCATACTAGGCACTCCTATAAATTTAAAAGTTTTATTATTTTTTTAATAAAAACCGAAAATTAAAAAAGATAAAAAAAATTAATTAACCTCGAATTTTTCCAAATTCCAAAATGATTCCAATAAAACTTCGTACTGTGTTTGGATCTTCATTAAAGTGTTGTCGGAATTTTTGATGTCTAAACTATTTATCAGACTATCTTCGAGAATTTCAATTAACTCTTCATATCTTTGCTCATCATATAATTTCTTCACGTTACTTAAACTAATTTTTCTATTGTAATCAAACGAAAAACGAATTTAACATTAATTTTATTATAATTAAATGAAAATTTTAAAATGTTCTTCTTTCTACGTTAAATTTACCTTTGTAGATTAATTCGAGTACATTTAACAACAGTTAAATCAATGTAATTATTTTCATTCAAATTTGGAATACTCAACGTAAACGTATATGATTTTTCTCCAAGTAATTCTTCTAAATGTAACAAACTATCCACAGATTCAATCAAATTATTCTCATAATGGGATCCTAGATGATGCAGCCATAACAGACGAATCATGTTCTTTTCATACAATTCATCAGCGAGAATATAGGCAAATCCAGAGTTGAATATTAAATGGTGATAAAGTACAGTCCAGTGTGTATTCATTTTTCTATTAAAAAGAAAACTAAAATTAATTACAACCAAAAAAAAGGTAAAAAATTATTCACTAAATAAACAATAAATACTTTATGTCAATATCATTTTTATTTTGTATTGTTTTATCGTAGTCGATTTCCATAAATAATAAAGCCATTCGGTAAGATTCATTAAATTCGTCGTTAGACAATTGATTCCATATACTTAGATCGTAATGATTTCTACAAAAAAATGAAGAAAAAAAAACTATAATCAAACAATTTTTATAAAAAATATAAAAATAATAAATACTTACAAATAATATATATAAATTTGATGGTAAGCACTTTTCATCTCTTCACTTAAAGATTGATTCCAAAATATCGAAACATATTTTAACCAAACGAAAATCAATCGAAGCAAATCGAAATTTTTTGACTAAAATTAAATTAAGAACCATGCAGTTTACACGAATTTGAGAGAACATAGATCGTTTCTTTTATATCAGGAATCTGCTATAAATCACTTACTTGGAGATCGTTTACAAATTGTGCAAATTCATGCTCGGTTGCTATTTGAAAATGATTGTAACTACGGAAAGTTTCTTTACGCTCTTCTTCTTTTACTTCGTCACTTTTCGTGATGGTATTCTTTTTATGTTTTCGAAAGGGACATTCATTATCGAAATTTATTCTGTAATATTGATTATTTTATATACTATAATTAGCAACGAAACATTTTGTATATAATATATTTTATTCATTTTTATACGCTTGGATTTACTCAAAATATTTTGCGAAAATTCTTTTCAGAAATCCATTAAGTGTTGTATCGGTTTCAGGACACTCTTGTTGACTTTTTTTACGTGATGAATATCGTCGTTTCTTATGCCAGCCCCACTGTTCTAATGAACTTAAATCACTACAACGTCTTCTTGGCTTTGGCTTAGCAGATTCTGTTTCAACTCTCGGATTATCTGAATCCTCCGCATTCGAATCAGATAAATGTGGTGTTTGTGCGCCAGACAAATCAGTTGAAGGTGCCAAGAAAACAATATTATCATTCTCTTGATTCTTTTCAATATTTTTTAAATCTAGTAAAAAAAATTACTATGAACATTTAATTAGAAAATAAAAAGCAAATGTCTGCAACAAAAGTTTACCAAAACAAAAACATACCAGCACTAATAGTATTTTCTTGATCAACCACTTGTGCTCTATAAAATTCATCCAATATTACCGCTTTATACTCTCTAGACTGATCTCTAACAATATCATCCATATTAAGGATAAAAATAATCGATTGTTCTGTTTTTTCTAAATATTTATATAGAGATAAAATAAAATTTCCAATTGACATCCAATCCAATTTATCAGCTTTTAGATCATCAATTTCCGGTTTGATCATGTATTCAATTTTTTCGATAATTTCATGTGTTGGAAAGACACTATCGATTTTTCGTCTCTTACATTTTTTATTAGGTACGTATGAATCGTTCCAAACTCTAACAAAAATAAATGTACAATTTTTAATACTAATTAACTTATGTTATATAATTTTGATTTTTTTCTTACTCTTTAAAAAATGGTATCAAGTGATCAAATTTCTCATGAATTTCAGTGAGTACATCTATAGCACGTTCGTATTTCGAATTTTTCCGATACCACTTTAATGCCCAACCATATGCTTGAATAATATTTTCATTATGGCAATAGGCTTGTAAGATTCCATCTGCAGATGGCCAGTGATTTGGATTACGCGCCAAACATTTTTCAAATGCATGTTCGGCCAAATTGTATTTCTTTAGCCTTAAAGCAAGCTGACCTAGTCTATTCAAAGCGTAAACATCAGTGTCATCCAATTCCATAGCCTACAAGAATTGTTATATGTTAATTTTTTACAATAAAGACATTTATATTGAAATAATAGAAAACAAAACAATCATAATAATTGAAATATTATCGCCTTTAAAGCTCTTCTATTTTTTTGCTACAAACCTGTATAAAGTGTTCAAGGGCAAGATCATTTTCACCTCTTTCTTCGTATATCAGGGCAACATTTTTATGGCAACTATATTTAACAGAAAACAATCTATCATTTTTATCACTAGCCGAAACCTAGAGCACCAGGATACAAGAAAAAATTGTTGTTATGACTTGACGTGTTCCACTATTCTAACCGGCAAATTGCGTATACCTCGTTAAGCACTCGCGTTTCCAAAAGTTCAGTGAATAGTGTTAAAGCACCGTCAACTAGACCTTTTTGTTGTAATGTTAATGCTCGCATATATTCAGATTCGGCAATTGTTTCCTAAAAACGAACACAAAATATACTATCATTGGTTACGTTCTTCAGAAATTGAAATAAAATTAGATTTTATTCTAATCAATGAAAATATGTTTTTACACTCACCTCAGCTTCTTTTGTAACTTGCGGTTCGCTCGAATTTTCATCCTCACTATTAACCTCTTCATTTAATGCAACAATTTTTAGCATTCTAATATACATGAATATTTATTTTGTATATTATTAAAAGGCAATACAAATTTTTGTTACAAACCTACCTTTGAGCAAATTATCCTTCACAGCTGTTACTTTGCGTTTTTTGACAACTTAAAACGCCGCTTATTAAATTTCCAAATACACAATAATATTAGTTTTCTATAATGAGTTTAATAATTACATTATGTTTGCAATAAAAAAATTATTTTTAAGTAGCAATGAAATATACTCACAATTTAAAACACTAGCAAATTTTTATAATCACCGAAAATTTTGTTTACAATTATATGGAATCATTTAAAAATCACGCATTATTGTTGTCATTTAAAATATAATTCAGCACTATTTATCAGCAGTTTGATATTTGTAAGCTGGACACAGCTGACTGCATTTCGCCGTGGTTGGCAGAAATGAAAATCTATAGAAAGAGAAAGAAAAAGCAAAAGAATAACAGAGAGAGAGAGAGAAAGAAAGAAAAAAACAGCAATCAGCAGCAGCAGCAGCAGTATTACGGAATGGACTGAGTCTTGGATAATTGTGTTTAGTCAAAACTTCGTCTTTGACGTCGCCATTTTTTGTTTTATACTTAAGCACAAAAAGTCAAAGAACAATACAGGAGAGAAAAATCTCTCAATTTGGCTTGAAAAAATAGTATATTACTTTAAAAACGATTAAAGCAGAATAAGTACTTTATATCTATAAGCTTAGAGGCCGTGAATAGTATACATTTGTTGGTTAGATACCGAAAAATATGAGGCGCGAAGGTTTGCGAACGGGTCGGATATTTGATGGACTCAAAAAATAAAGAACAATCGCGGGTGTAAGAAGAGAAAGAAAAGTGGAGCAGATTTTAATTTTATTCTTATATTTAATATAATGACGTATTGGTGATTTAATATAAAAACAGAAAATTTCTATTGTTTCGTTTACTGTTGCAATAGCTAGAAAATAGGATATAAAAATATTATTATTTGTGATAAACAGACTTGTCATTAATAGTTGCGATTGTGATAAGTTTATAAGTTGACCACAAAGGCATTGATTCTACGTATAAAAATAATAAATATATATATGGCGTATTATAAAGGACGTACGAAATAGTTTTTTGGTTTTATATATTAATATATATAATGTATGGAAAAATGGTGCCTCCACTTGTGCTTGAAAATGCGTTGAAACTTCAGCGAAAAAGGTTCGATTGAGAAAAAAAATATTCGTGGACAAGACGTCGCGGAAGAATTTGCGGCAGCTACGTGTTTGGAAGTTTAAATAAATTTACTTTTTTGCCGTTCCATTTACTTTAAAAAGCAAAGGTTTCATAAAGGTTCAATAGTAGGCTACGCACACCGCAGGGTAAGATGCTAAGGTCGTCGACATGAACACGGGTCATAAGAAAATAATGCTCTAACTTAACAGTTTACAGATTCATCTTGTATCCTTTTTTGTTCTTAAAATGCGTCTGGTGTTCTCTGTTCTACCAATGAATCTTTATCCAATTTATTTTCTTATTTTCCAAAACAAGTTAATGTAGTATGAGCAAAGAAAATTCGTGATCTATCTGATATTGCTCCTACGTATCCTAGTTGATAATAATTTTTATTTTTTTATATTCCTAATTAATATATTTGAATAGAATTAAGATTTTATGAAATTCAACTTTTGAATATTAATTAAAAATCTGCTTATTTATTAAATTGAATTGTTTATATTTATTTTTTGGGAAGAATAAAAATGGCGAGATATTCCTATTTAGAAAAAAAACCTAATGCTTCTGTCTCTTTCACGCCATCATGAATGACGGATGCTTGTTTCTTTCAGACTTATGTGATTTTAGAAAAATTCTAATCCATTATAATTACGTATTTTTTAATTAAATCTTAATAAAAATCATTTTAGTATACAAATAATTTAATTCTTTATAATAATTCCTATTGAATTTTCAAAAATATCGAATTTTGAACGTTATATTTTATTCGAATTGGTTTTTATTGCGGTTTTTTATCCCTTTTAATTCATATTCGTTCGCTGTTTTTTTCAGGAAATAAAATTTTTGTCTATAATTGTCAATTTTATGCTAATTGGTTGAACATATTTTGGCGCGTATGAATCGTCTTGTAAACCGATCGTACATGTCAAAAAGGCATTATATTTCTTTCAAATAATTTTGCCTTTTTTTTGCTTTATTATATTATTTATATATTTCAATAGAATCTCTTTTCTAATAGTGTTTATTTTAGAAAAAAAAATTCTACTAAATGCAGAACAATTTCAAAAAAAATCACATTGGCATTCCTGTATTTGCTTGACGTTGAAGATTTAGTGTAGGAAACTACGGTGTGACAAATATTTATTTGCAAATCTGGAATATTATTTAAATCACATATGAGAATTTTCCGTGTTTTTTGTTTACAATTTCAAGTTTTTATGATTCATTCGGTATATTCTCAGAAAATAGAGTATTCATTCTATTTTTTATTTTTATTTGACAGGTTTTCATTTCTATGTTACACATAGACATGAGAACACAGTCACTCCTATGGAGCATATAGCGGCACTAGAGACTCTGTGAACTCTCTCCATCTGCTTCTGTCCTGAGCTAGCCCTTTTACTTCCGACCATGATTTGCCAGTTTGTTGGTGTTCGCGCTCGACTGATCTTCTCCAAGTGGTCCTTGGACGTCCTCTGCTGCGATTGCCCTGTGGGTTCCAATCTAGTGCCATCCTTGCTATGTCCGTAGGTGGTTTTCGCAAGGTGTGGCCAATCCAACTCCATTTCCTGCGTTTGATGTTATCTAGCAGGGGTATTTGCTTCGTGAGAAGAAGCAGCTCATCGTTCGTTATCCAGTTCGGCCAGAAGATCTTGCTTATACGCCTCAAGCATCTGTTCACAAATGCCTGAGGCTTACGAGTCGTGCTGTCTGTTACTTTCCATGTTTCGCAGCCGTACAGCAGGACTGGCTTGACGTTTGAGTTGAATATTCGAAGTTTGAGTGCTATGGTGAGGTGATTGGAACGCCACACGTTCCCAAGTGAGGTGTACGCTTGTCGCGCCTTGTTGATGCGCGTTTGGATGTCTATTTCAGTTCCACCATCCTTGCTGTGCATGCTGCCAAGGTAACAGAACTTTTCGACATCTTCAACTTGGGTACCGTGTAGCATCAAGGGTCTCTCGCAGGAGGCGCCGATACGCATCAATTTGGTATTCTTGATGTTAATTCTCATCCCAACTTCTTCGGCGTGGAGGCCAGAGCATTCAGTTTCTCCTGAATGCCGTTGAAGGTGTGGGCGTAGTCCTGGTCGTGGAGCTTCTCACACAGTGTCCACTGGATACCGTTGCTGGCTGTGTTGTTAGTGCGTTGAAGGACTAGGTCTAGGGCGATTATGAAGAGGATAGGCGAGATTATGCAACCCTGCCTGACTCCTCTCGAGATGTTGAATGTATCGCTGATTCGTCCCTTGAAACGCACTCCATACGGGGCCTCGCGGTATAGTTCTCGGATGAGATCGATGATGGTCTGCGGGATGCCCAGTTCATCCAGAGCACTCCAGATGGCGTCGCGAGAAATCATGTCAAAGGCTCTTTCGAAGTCAACGAAGAGAAGATAGAGCGGGCTGTTCCATTCGTTCGACTGTTCAATGATCATTCTTAGGCTGTTGATGTGATCAATACAGGAGCGGTTTGGTCTAAAGCCAGATTGCTCGTTGCGGAGGGCACTTTCCACTGTTGGAGTGATGCGGGTCAGGATGATTGATGCGATTAGTTTCTGGAAAGTGTTCAGCAGAGTGATTCCCCTCCAGTTTTTGCAATCGCCAAGGTCACCTTTCTTCGGGATGGTGATAATTACTCCTTCTTTCCAGCTGTCCGGGAAGTGACATTGTGTCCAGGCTTTTGCGATTATAGGATGCAACAGCGAGGCCAGGAGTGGTGGATCAAACTTCAGAACTTCTGGGGCCAGGTTGTCAGGTCCGGGTGCTTTGCTGTACTTAAGCTTGTTATTCATTCTATTTAATAAATGGAATATTCTCAAAGAAACAATTCAATTAAGATAGACATATTAAATCTGAATAATAAATTTGTTAGAAATTAGTTCATTTAATTAATATACAAATATAAATAAAAATAATTTGTTTTTAGTTTAAGAGAAGAAAATCGATAATGGATGAACGTAGTGATGGGCCCCAAAATATGGTATCAAATTTGCCGTTACTATTCGTTAACAGTTATCCAACATCATTAATGAAAATCACCGAAGAACAATTAGAAAAATTTATTCCTTTTATGGTGCAATGTTCACTGGGATTAATTAATACACAAAAAACGGTTAGCGAACCAGAATGGTGGCCGGATGATGTTCCCTTTCAAATACCACCAAAGAAACCTGATAATTTCACTGGCGTAAGTTATAAAATTAAATAACTATTTTCACTTTTATTAACATTTTTAAAGTATTGTAACAACTTAACAAAATTTTACTTCTCTAATAAAATTATCAGAGTTGGCATGAAAAATTAAAAGAAATTGTAAATATATGCTATCAGTTTCATAAGAGTATGTTCTTATTGAAATTCTGTAACGATTTGGCTCTATACGATCCGGTAGTTTTACGTTTTCGACACAATCACGATAATACGACATCGTTATACGTTAGACGGCGTAATAAATTATTAGTAACATTTCGAAATGAGAATTTGGTAAGTAATAAAATATTGTTGAACGAATTAGTTGTTTCTCAAAATATACATACATTTATATATATATATAAATATATATATTAAATTTTAGACTTACGATCAACCCCAAAGAAATAGAAAATGCCTACTCCAACAAAGGTCAAAAAATCAATCGAACGATGCTAATCAATACATGGTTGAACCACCGCTATTTGATATTTATCTTTGTGATAATTGCGATGCTGAACTTTATACACTAGAAGCATGGACGGTTTGTATTCACCCAATTTGTTCTCATTAAAATTTATTAATTTTATTTTTTATTTTAAGCAAAATTACATATACACAGACTTATTTATAAAAACAAATATAATCAATTAATAATTATTTTAATTTTTTAGGACCATGAAAAAGTTTGCGTTGACAATGATGACGTTATAATATGTGAATCGCCAACATTAGATAATTCTCAACAACACACTGATAATATTTCAAAAGAAAACGAATCAAATGGTGAATTAGAAAAATTTCTTCTTAATTTTAATTTGAGAAGTCGTCACATTCCTTCATCAACTGCACAACAACGTCAATCTCCAACCGAAAAAATTAAATCACCTAAAAATAATATGACTAATAATAAATTGGTTAGAACAAATGAGAAAACTAAACGATTGGCTAGAAGGAATCGTGGTTTTGGAGCACTTACAAAATATCTTCATATGCCGTTGTCAGAACCTGGTTTCGAGCGAATAATAAAAAAGTTTGAATCAGCATTAACTGATGACTATTTTACAGAACGTGTCGAACGTATTGAAAGATTTTGTTATGCACCACCAATGTCAAATGCTCTAGCGCGTCAAAGATTCCTAGACAAGAAAGTTGGTATGACAGCTGTACCGTGCACTTTTCGTAAGCCAAGTAAATATTCGTTACATCATTATGTATATCCACATCGACATTTTCGTATACGTAATCGTATTTCGAATTTTTTGTTCCTTAATTCAATGTTGCTGAAACAATGTCGTCCATTTTCGGTACGCCTTAAAAAATTGACTGAAAATGACATACTTCGAAAGCGGCGATCTGTTTCATCTGTAGAATCAACACCGAATGGCATTTATGTGCCGAGGCGACCATTTACTGTTTCAAGTAATAAGAAATTTAAAGCTGCTAGCGCCGCCCCTTCAGTGATGTCGAGACCAAACAAGGAAGTGATCGTCGATTGTATTGATTTGTGTTCATCGGACGATGATGACGAGGTCCGAATACACAATGCAAATAAATTAAATGATTTATATATTGGAAATAGTAACAATGGTAATATTAATACCATTAGTAATATAAGTATTGCAGGAACAAGTACAGCGAATGGTAAATTTAGACTGAACAATGGCAGTAATGGGAGTGTGAGTAGTACAGTTATTCGGGTTCCAGGAAACAATAGCAATGGAAACGTAGGAAGCAGGCCGGATTCTGTAAATTATAGGCCAGCTATTGAAAACGGTTGCAATGGTCCTAGACAGAGCATGATAAATATGTCTAATCCAACTATAAAGAGTCGATACCCAACTAACATAGAAAACATGCAAATAAGTATGAATAGTAGTTATATTAATAATAATCCAAATATTGGCGATAGTACTCCTAATAGCTCAGTGTTAAATTTAATGCGTCTTCCATTATATCGCCGACCACCATCATTGAAGAGAATACAAGATTTACCAAGTCATATTCGAAATAACACTGGTATTTGTAATGATCTTCGATCAAACACACTTCAACCAAATAATAAATTGAATACAATCGATTTAGATAATCGTTCAACATTAAATAATCAACGTGCTGTACAAAATCAAGAAAATCTACCATTTGAGCGTGGCAATAATACAAATTCAAGTCCTAGACTGCCACAGCTATTTTCATATTTAGAAAATGAAGTTACTATAAGTAGGATAACATCGCCAAATCGAGTTATGACTATTGATATGTCATTATAAAACTGATTTTTAACATTTGGTAAATTGTGTCATTATTATTACCATTATTTTTCATTTTAGATATGATTTTAAATTATACATTGTTCATACAATCATAATGCTATCAAAAAAATTTCAAATTGGTTTATTTTATATTGTATTGTGTAAATATTACTATGTGGTTAATTAACTACAATTGTTACTATTATTATTTTTATTACTATTTTAATTTAAATTGTGTATTCACTTACATAATTTTTTTAATTAATAAAATTTTATATGGATATCGAAAACTTCTAAAAATTAAATTTTTTTTTCAAAAAAGATATCTCATTATATAGAAAGTTCTTAATTTCATTACTAATTGAGTAAAGATCTAAACAAATAAACAAAATGTTAATAATAAAATAATAATGAGTATATAACAAATAACGGAAAGTAAAGAACTTTTTTTCCCTTGTAAATAAATGTGTAAACGATTGACAGTTCTGTAGGTGTGTAGATATTTGATGTGCCGGCACGTTGTGTATGTATGAGGTTGTGAATATGGATGTACTTTGGGCATATTTGCATGTATGCATATAGTATACTATTATTAACTTAATTTAATCGAGCAAATAAATTTAACAAAATTTGTGAAAGACTATAAAATTAAGATTGATAAAAAATACAATAAAGGGCAAAGTAAATAATACATAAATGAGATAATTAGGGAACATATAAGTTTTTTCATTTAACTTCATTAAATTACATTTAGAAAGAAAAAAATAAACATTATTATTTCAATTCAACTAGGTTAATAAATATATTTGAAATGCAATAGTAAATAACTATCATTTTATGGTAGTAAATTATGAAAAAATAAATTTGTATGGAACTGAAATCATATCATTTTTCATTTTTATTGGATTTGTTTGTTTTTTTTCTTCAAATTGCGTTAGTTATAAATAAACATAATGTTAATAATAAGTAGAACAATAAAATACAAAGAAAACGATTAGATTCAAATAATGAAATAAGATAATAAGTAACATGAAACTATTAATATTTATAATTATAATTTTAGTAATAATAATAATAGTAATAGTAATAAAATGAAATCGAAAAAGACTTTGTACATTTTAGTTAAGAAAATAATCTATAAATAAATGGGGGAAATAATAATTAAGTTCCAAAATTAAATTAAACAGAAAAAATAAATTATTAAAAAAAAAGAACTATAATTAGTTTGTGTACTGAAATTGATATGAGGGATTAATTAGAAAACGACAATGAGTTCAATTTAAAAAGTAAATTAATTGGCTTTTATTTAATCCACCCTCATTTCTTATCTTGTCATAAAAATATCCCGAGCAAAAATTTTTTTTAAATTTCTCATTTTTTTCTAAAAGTTTAAATATTGAATTTACCACCCGCTGTATTTTTTTAAATTTGTTTTTACATATACGTAGTCATATAGAATAAGTATTTAAAATGCTCAATATCCGAAATGGATGTAAGGAGGCTATTTTATGAATTTCCATAAAATGTTGAACTTATCCATTAATATACAAACAGCTCCCTCCTAGCGATACATTATATTATAATTATTTATTTTATCTCAATACCAAAAGAATATAATACTCCCGAAACCATTTCATTACCACACTCCCATTTTTTTCGTATTTAAATCGCTTTTATCCATTAATTTAAAAAAAATAGTTAAAATTGAAAGTTAAATCATGATTATTTAACAAAAAAATACATACTATAAATGTTGAACGAACTTTAAGAATATAAAAAAATAGTTTAATTTCAAATAATAAAATTAATTAAAAAAAAAACAATTTTATTCAATACAAAATTATTTTTTAAAGCGGAATTTATCCTGTAATTTTTTTAAAAGTATGTATAAAAGTTTTGGATTATTTTCATGACCATTAAGTTTTAGCTTTGCTTAATGAAAATATTTGTTTTTGCTTTAATTATTTGTATTATAATTTTTTTTACTTTTCAGACAAATACGGATGGTAGTTTGCAAAACATCTTAACTTTTCGCGAAGTTCTTTTTCTATTCGATTTTTTACGTCATTTTCTTTGTTTTTAATTATTCCTCTCTTTGAATTATTTTATTATTTGTTATTGTCTCTATTCTACTTTAGAAAGTCATCTAAAAAAAATTGTAGTACTTTAAAAAAAAAAGTGTGCCAAAATTTTGTTTCATTTTTAATTACATATGAAACAATTTCAAAATATATTTTAAGCGAATACAATTATTATTTTAAGTAATCTGATGTTATTTTTCTATAAAAATTAAATAAATCCAACAAGTCTAGAATAGTTTCAATAGAATTACTTCGTAAACTTTTTATATTTGCGTAGGCATTATAAGCTGTCCATGACAACTTGTTCATTTAATAAATTCTTGAATTATATACAGCAAATTCCTTATTTACAAGGAATCCACCCGTGATTATTTCTTCCTCGATTTTCTCAGAAGTTTTTGGATTCCATTACGCACAACTTATACGAGGAGGCAGAGGTCTATAGATTATTTTATTTATGGTCCTAATACAAGATTTTTATCAGGGAAAAAGAATACAGAATTTATTATTGGATCAAATTATCCGATTTTTTTTTGTTAAGTCTTTTTGTCATTTCTGTAATTGTTTATAAAAAAAATGGAAAAATAATTTTCTGTCCTTAAAAATATCTTTTATAAACAACACTCGTTTTGTATAATTTATGGTGTTGAAAAAATATTTTTTTTTCAACATAAATAAATTATACAAAACGAGTGTTTTATAAAAAAATTAGTACATTTTTAATACATTTAAGAGAAATTTAATGAATTTCGTTTCTATTGTGGGACTATCAACTTATTGGTAAAAGTTCAGGCACATTATTATTATTATTAATTTAATTATTTTGTTTCGTTAACTTAATTTAAACTATTTTGTTTTGTTTTTTAGATATTAGAAATTAATCTTTTTAAAAAAATGCTACTTTTAATAATAATAAAAAAATAACCACCCAATTTCCTAAAAAACTATTATTTTCTTCGTTTAGAAATAAATTAAATTTATTTAATTTCATATAAAATAAAATAAAACAATTTGGAATTGGTGGTAATAAGTCAAAAATATAATAAAAACAATAATAATCACTTGAAAATGTATATTCATTAATAAATCTCCATTCATTTTCTTATATAATTATTTCATATTTTCCTATTTTCCTAAAATAGTATTTGGAGTGTTATATCAATTGAGTTTTATTTATATATTAGCCGACATTCTGTCAAAATTATCAACTAAAGTACAATATATAAAATGGCGGACTTTTATAATATACAAATATGTGCAATACAAGTACCCGTCTATGCTAAGAATTTTGTCTGAATGGTTGCTTCTCTTTTGCTCTCACAAAAATTGCGAATTAGCATATTTTATAACACAAATTTTGAAGCAATTAACCGCACCAAACAGTATTGATTTGAAACAATTTCAATTGTTGTATACGAATTCAGTGTTCTTTTCTAAATATCTTTATAATATAATCTAAAATTGTTTTCTTATTTTTATGCTTTTGAAATTTGAAATTTAAAGAAGTACTTCCATGATTTAATTTACATAAATACATATTTATTTTTCCTGTTTTTCTATAAAATTTACTATATATTTTTTTTAATTTTAAAAAATAAAAGCGGCATAAATATTTATATTTATTAAAAATCAAACAATTAAATAGGCATCAAAATTTTTATAGTATATTTGGATTAAATTTGTTGTTAACTTTTAATATTCGTATTAAATCTTTGTTGAATGTGCCAATCTAACAATTGTATCGTATTTTAGGTGGATAGGTAGGTGGTCGTCAAGAATTAATTTTTCTGTTCAAACAACTGTCATTCCTAGCTTTAACCAAAAAGATCTAACTGCACGGGAAATTCAATAAAAATAAATTTCAGATGCCCTATTATTAATGCCACTTAACTGAAAGTAATTCGTATGAAATCTAGAAATCTAAAAGTCTTTTTAAAATAATTCAAAACCATTAAAGTGTATAATATTAATTTTTTTTTATTGGAAATATAATTTTTCCATATTTTTGTAGATATACTATAATGGCATAAAGCGAATAAAATAAATATTCATAAATAAAAAAATAAATATATGCACATTATAAGGGGAAGAAATGATTTTATGAAATTAAAATAATGTAAAAGATACTGAAAAATACAATATTTATCTGGGGCATAGAGTTTCGAATATAATTATTTACTTATGGAGTAAATTTAATGAAATAAAATAAAGCAACAAATTGATTTTCTTTTGAATTGTAAAATATTTTATAATATGTACTTTCTGTGTACAGGCAGAATATTGTTTTTTGTTCAAAAATAACAAACAAAAATATTAAATGTGTTATACAAAAGATTATTTCGAATACGAGTACACACACACACACACACACACAAAATACTTCGAAAACACACAGAAAGATACTCCAACTTTTATAAACAAACACACGCACACACACTAAACATTGAAAATGCACAAGAATTACGACCACCCAAAAAATTGCATATATTAAAATTTAGATGCAATAATGCTAGATCTAAGAATTGTTGGGTTGTTGGGGCATTGTATTATTGTCTCTCTTTTCTTTGGCGTCAATCTGATTACACACTTTTTGCATAAAATAAAAAATATCGGGATTTACTCGAATGGTGCCAATTGCCTTAAATTGTGGATGAGGGTGCTCTGTGAATTTTGGCAGGCAACGCTTCGCAATGAAAATTTTTATTAGAGGTGCGTGTTCGAGCGTGAACAATTCCACCATTTAGAAATTTTACATGGTTTTTTGTGTGAAAAGGTGTGCATGAAATAATTGTTCTTGTTGTTTGGCGAAGAAGAACAAAATTCTTGTTTGGCGAGACCGGCTGCAAAAAGTGATTAAAATTATCCATTCCCCAAAATCGGTGAAAAAATTGCTGTAAAAACTTCAGTTTCTACTTCAAAGTGATCACCACCGGCGAAGCGCTGGCGATAAACTTTCCATATGCATCGTCCTCATCGCGCTTTCCCACTCAGGCACACGCTTCACCAACGTACACGTCATGAGCGCTAATGTAAATTTTCATTTCGAAGTGTTGACTGCCAAGAATTATCGATCGTTCAAAATTTGAGGCAATTACACCATAATGGTATGGTGTCACAAATCCTACTAGAAACTGCATCAACGAGAACAGTAACAATTTTAAAATGTCCCACAGACTTATAGAAATGCACAAAACTACGACTATTTTAGCGCCGAATCAAATCTTATTTTGTAGTTGTAGTTCAAGTACTGCCATACATTTTCATGGTAGTTGGCAGAGGAATTTTATTTATATTTAATTTAAAACAGTGACCATTTTTTTAGCAGTATTATATTAAAGTATGACCATAAATTTTATTGCAATTATATATATTAATTTGGCTATTTCGGACGGAAATCGTTAATTTTTGACAGATTTGTAATTCACGTTTTATTTACACCCATAATCTATTCTCGTCCAATATCTATCTTGGAGCATACTATAATATTACGCTCTTCACGACGCGCACTGCACTTAGGCAGCGGTTTTCAATTCATGGAAATAGACTGGGGCAGCACACAATTATCAAGGTCAGGAGACTGCAGATAACAAAAACAAATACCACCAAGTGCCACCTGCCATCTCCTACACACACCAATTGCTAAATCGTGAAAAAATAATCACCACGGCACTTCCCAAATGTATGTAATATATCGGGTTTTTCAATAGCAACTTGACACTTTCAATATGAAAATACTCAAAAGTTGCTATTGAAAAACCCGATATAACACATCATATTTCTCTCCCTCTCCAGTCCCTGGCAAAACACATTACCATTTTTTCTTTCTAAATAATTTGTGGCCCTCTCGGGCTTCCAAAAATTGCCGTAGCGGACGGTATTTCACGTCCTCATGGCGGGGTATTGGTTAAAGTTTTCAACTAGCAATAATCGCACCTCGGTTGGACCTCATTGGTTACGATATCGCCTCTGCGCAAAGCTGACAATAAAGTGTTTTTACTCTTCTCTTATAGACGAACAAACACACGAACGATGTGAATTATTTCAACGAAAATTTCATTGCTCTCTTGATTATCTCATCTGTTTCTACTTAATACACTATTTGCCATCTACAAAGTATATTGACAAGTTTATGAACAAAATTCATTACTAATATATAAAAATAATTAATTATCTAAATAAAAAACGAAGAAATTATTATTAAATTTATTTAAAAATATTTAATATTATAATGAAGAAAGAATACATATATATTTTTTTTACGTTAATTTTTTGATTTCAAATTATGAAGAAATTTGTCCTATCTTTTAGGCCTAGTTGAGTTTGGAAAACTTACTTTTTTTTTATTTATTATTTAATTCGTAAAAAATATTGTATTTCTTTAAAAATATATATTTTTTTGTAATAAACATTTTTCTACCAAATACCACTTACATATGTGTTTTTGATATGGAATTGCATAAACTTATATTATTTTAAATATTTTGATTAAACATTTCCAATCTGACATTATAAATACAATTTTTTTCAATTTTTTACCAATTTTGTCTATAACAATTGGCTTAGCATCTTAAGAATTAACCTAAAATCCAGAAAGCAACTTCATTGAAAGCGAGCATACTCACTGTTGTATTACGAATATTCGCTCGCAGAAATCAACTAACATTGAGTTCAGTGAGCAAATCTCGTAAATGAAAAAGAAGCACACGAGGGCTTCTTTTTAGAGAGTTTAATTTCTATTTATTTTCGACTCTTCTTAATATACTTTTTTCTGTATTGTTCTCATTCTTCGATGTTTTTCTGGGTTTTTCTCAAAGGGTTTTTTTAATATCATTTAAAAATAAACACTGTTATTATACCAAATATTCAGTTTTTATTCTAAATATATTTTATATTAAAGTTTCAGTAAATAGAAATATTGAAATTAATTAATAATGTAGAATTTATTGTATTCAAAATTTATTTTATAAATAGTAAAATAATTTTTTCCATTTCAATTATTTGGAATAAATTTTTTGCTTCAACTTTCTTGATGACAGAAATTATTTAAAAAAAAAATATTTTTATGTCAATTGCAAAAAAATTAAATATTTTTTATCAAGAACTATATTATTTTTAGGTTTTTTCTTTATTATATACTTGAATAATTGTGCAACAATGATTCCATTTTTCTTATATATTTCCATTAATATAATTATCATTAAATTTCCTCTTCAATTATATTCAAGATAATAATATGAGTGCAATTATCGAATTTATTTTTTTAAGGTTTCATTCTAAATATATTTTATATTAAAGTTTCAGTAAATAGAAATATTGAAATTAATTAATAATGTAGAATTTATTGTATTCAAAATTTATTTTATAAATAGTAAAATAATTTTTTCCATTTCAATTATTTGGAATAAATTTTTTGCTTCAACTTTCTTGATGATAGAAATTATTTTTAAAAAAAAATATTTTTATGTAAATTGCAAAAAAATTAAATATTTTTTATCAAGAACTATATTATTTTTAGGTTTTTTCTTTATTATATACTTGAATAATTGTGCAACAATGATTCCATTTTTCTTATATATTTCCATTAATATAATTATCATTAAATTTCCTCTTCAATTATATTCAAGATAATAATATGAGTGCAATTATCGAATTTATTTTTTTAAGGTTTCATTCTAAATATATTTTATATTAAAGTTTCAGTAAATAGAAATATTGAAATTAATTAATAATGTAGAATTTATTGTATTCAAAATTTATTTTATAAATAGTAAAATAATTTTTTCCATTTCAATTATTTGGAATAAATTTTTTGCTTCAACTTTCTTGATGACAGAAATTATTTAAAAAAAAAAATATTTTTATGTCAATTGCAAAAAAATTAAATATTTTTTATCAAGAACTATATTATTTTTAGGTTTTTTCTTTATTATATACTTGAATAATTGTGCAACAATGATTCCATTTTTCTTATATATTTCCATTAATATAATTATCATTAAATTTCCTCTTCAATTATATTCAAGATAATAATATGAGTGCAATTATCGAATTTATTTTTTTAAGGTTTCATTCTAAATATATTTTATATTAAAGTTTCAGTAAATAGAAATATTGAAATTAATTAATAATGTAGAATTTATTGTATTCAAAATTTATTTTATAAATAGTAAAATAATTTTTTCCATTTCAATTATTTGGAATAAATTTTTTGCTTCAACTTTCTTGATGATAGAAATTATTTCTTAAAAAAAATATTTTTATGTAAATTGCAAAAAAATTAAATATTTTTTATCAAGAACTATATTATTTTTAGGTTTTTTCTTTATTATATACTTGAATAATTGTGCAACAATGATTCCATTTTTCTTATATATTTCCATTAATATAATTATCATTAAATTTGCTCTTCAATTATATTCAACATAAAAAAATGAGTGCAATTACCGAATTTAGTTTTTTAAGTTTTCATTCTAAATATATTTTATATTAAAGTTTCAGTAAATAGAAATATTGAAATTAATTAATAATGTAGAATTTATTGTATTCAAAATTTATTTTATAAATAGTAAAATAATTTTTTCCATTTCAATTATTTGGAATAAATTTTTTGCTTCAACTTTCCTGATGATAGAAATTATTTTAAGAAAAATATATTTATATGTAAATTGCAAAAAAATTAAATATTTTTAATCAAGAACTATATTATTTTTAGGTTTTTTCTTTATTATATACTTGAATAATAGTGCAACAATGATTCCATTTTTCTTATATATTTCCATTAATATAATTATCATTAAATTTGCTCTTCAATTATATTCAACATAAAAATATGAGTGCAATTACCGAATTTATTTTTTTAAGTTTTCATTCTAAATATATTTTATATTAAAGTTTCAGTAAATAGAAATATTGAAATTAATTAATAATGTAGAATTTATTGTATTCAAAATTTATTTTATAAATAGTAAAATAATTTTTTCCATTTCAATTATTTGGAATAAATTTTTTGCTTCAACTTTCTTGATGATAGAAATTATTTCTTAAAAAAAATATTTTTATGTAAATTGCAAAAAAATTAAATGTTTTTTATCAAGAACTATATTATTTTTAAGTTTTTTCTTTATTATATACTTGAATAATTGTGCAACAATGATTCCATTTTTCTTATATATTTCCATTAATATAATTATCATTAAATTTGCTCTTCAATTATATTCAACATAAAAATATGAGTGCAATTACCAAATTTATTTTTTTAAATTTTTATTGTAAATATATTTTATATTTAAGTTTCAGTAAATAGAAATATTGAAATTAATTAATAATGTAGAATTTATTGTATTCAAAATTTATTGTATAAATAGTAAAATAATTTTTTCCATTTCAATTATTTGGAATAAATTTTTTGCTTCAACTTTCTTGATGATAGAAATTATTTTTTTTAAAAAATATTTTTATGTAAATTGCAAAAAAATTAAATGTTTTTTATCAAGAACTATATTATTTTTAGGTTTTTTCTTTATTATATACTTGAATAATTGTGCAACAATGATTCCATTTTTCTTATATATTTCCATTAATATAATTATCATTAAATTTCCTCTTCAATTATATTCAAGATAATAATATGAGTGCAATTACCGAATTTATTTTTTTAAGTTTTTATTCTAAATATATTTTATATTAAAGTTTCAGTAAATAGAAATATTGAAATTAATTAATAATGTAGAATTTATTGTATTCAAAATTTATTTATAAATAGTAAAATAATTTTTTCCATTTCAATTATTTGGAATAAATTTTTTGCTTCAACTTTCTTGATGATAGAAATTATTTTAAAAAAAAAATATTTTTATGTAAATTGCAAAAAAATTAAATGTTTTTTATCAAGAACTATATTATTTTTAGGTTTTTTCTTTATTATATACTTGAATAATTGTGCAACAATGATTCCATTTTTCTTATATATTTCCATTAATATAATTATGATTAAATTTGCTCTTCAATTATATTCAACATAAAAATATGAGTGCAATTACCGAATTTATTTTTTTAAGTTTTCATTCTAAATATATTTTATATTAAAGTTTCAGTAAATAGAAATATTGAAATTAATTAATAATGTAGAATTTATTGTATTCAAAATTTATTTTATAAATAGTAAAATAATTTTTTCCATTTCAATTATTTGGAATAAATTTTTTGCTTCAACTTTCCTGATGATAGAAATTATTTTAAGAAAAATATATTTATATGTAAATTGCAAAAAAATTAAATATTTTTAATCAAGAACTATATTATTTTTAGGTTTTTTCTTTATTATATACTTGAATAATAGTGCAACAATGATTCCATTTTTCTTATATATTTCCATTAATATAATTATCATTAAATTTGCTCTTCAATTATATTCAACATAAAAATATGAGTGCAATTACCGAATTTATTTTTTTAAGTTTTCATTCTAAATATATTTTATATTAAAGTTTCAGTAAATAGAAATATTGAAATTAATTAATAATGTAGAATTTATTGTATTCAAAATTTATTTTATAAATAGTAAAATAATTTTTTCCATTTCAATTATTTGGAATAAATTTTTTGCTTCAACTTTCTTGATGATAGAAATTATTTCTTAAAAAAAATATTTTTATGTAAATTGCAAAAAAATTAAACATTTTTTATCAAGAACTATATTATTTTTAAGTTTTTTCTTTATTATATACTTGAATAATTGTGCAACAATGATTCCATTTTTCTTATATATTTCCATTAATATAATTATCATTAAATTTGCTCTTCAATTATATTCAACATAAAAATATGAGTGCAATTACCAAATTTATTTTTTTAAATTTTTATTGTAAATATATTTTATATTTAAGTTTCAGTAAATAGAAATATTGAAATTAATTAATAATGTAGAATTTATTGTATTCAAAATTTATTGTATAAATAGTAAAATAATTTTTTCCATTTCAATTATTTGGAATAAATTTTTTGCTTCAACTTTCTTGATGATAGAAATTATTTTTTTTAAAAAATATTTTTATGTAAATTGCAAAAAAATTAAATGTTTTTTATCAAGAACTATATTATTTTTAGGTTTTTTCTTTATTATATACTTGAATAATTGTGCAACAATGATTCCATTTTTCTTATATATTTCCATTAATATAATTATCATTAAATTTCCTCTTCAATTATATTCAAGATAATAATATGAGTGCAATTACCGAATTCATTTTTTTAAGTTTTCATTCTAAATATATTTTATATTAAAGTTTCAGTAAATAGAAATATTGAAATTAATTAATAATGTAGAATTTATTGTATTCAAAATTTATTTTATAAATAGTAAAATAATTTTTTCCATTTCAATTATTTGGAATAAATTTTTTGCTTCAACTTTCCTGATGATAGAAATTATTTAAAAAAAAAAATATTTTTATGTAAATTGCAAAAAAATTAAATATTTTTAATCAAGAACTATATTATTTTTAGGTTTTTTCTTTATTATATACTTGAATAATTGTGCAACAATGATTCCATTTTTCTTATATATTTCCATTAATATAATTATGATTAAATTTGCTCTTCAATTATATTCAACATAAAAATATGAGTGCAATTACCGAATTTATTTTTTTAAGTTTTCATTCTAAATATATTTTATATTAAAGTTTCAGTAAATAGAAATATTGAAATTAATTAATAATATAGAATTTATTGTATTCAAAATTTATTTTATAAATAGTAAAATAATTTTTTCCATTTCAATTATTTGGAATAAATTTTTTGCTTCAACTTTCTTGATGATAGAAATTATTTTTAAAAAAAAATATTTTTATGTAAATTGCAAAAAAATTAAATGTTTTTTATCAAGAACTATATTATTTTTAGGTTTTTTCTTTATTATATACTTGAATAATTGTGCAACAATGATTCCATTTTTCTTATATATTTCCATTAATATAATTATGATTAAATTTCCTCTTCAATTATATTCAAGATAATAATATGAGTGCAATTACCGAATTTATTTTTTTAAGTTTTCATTCTAAATATATTTTATATTAAAGTTTCAGTAAATAGAAATATTGAAATTAATTAATAATATAGAATTTATTGTATTCAAAATTTATTTTATAAATAGTAAAATAATTTTTTCCATTTCAATTATTTGGAATAAATTTTTTGCTTCAACTTTCTTGATGATAGAAATTATTTAAAAAAAAAATATTTTTATGTAAATTGCAAAAAAATTAAATATTTTTTATCAAGAACTATATTATTTTTAGGTTTTTTCTTTATTATATACTTGAATAATTGTGCAACAATGATTCCATTTTTCTTATATATTTCCATTAATATAATTATGATTAAATTTCCTCTTCAATTATATTCAAGATAATAATATGAGTGCAATTACCGAATTTATTTTTTTAAGTTTTCATTCTAAATATATTTTATATTAAAGTTTCAGTAAATAGAAATATTGAAATTAATTAATAATATAGAATTTATTGTATTCAAAATTTATTTTATAAATAGTAAAATAATTTTTTCCATTTCAATTATTTGGAATAAATTTTTTGCTTCAACTTTCTTGATGATAGAAATTATTTTAAAAAAAAAATATTTTTATGTAAATTGCAAAAAAATTAAATATTTTTTATCAAGAACTATATTATTTTTAGGTTTTTTCTTTATTATATACTTGAATAATTGTGCAACAATGATTCCATTTTTCTTATATATTTCCATTAATATAATTATCATTAAATTTGCTCTTCAATTATATTCAACATAAAAATATGAGTGCAATTACCGAATTTATTTTTTTAAGTTTCCATTCTAAATATATTTTATATTAAAGTTTCAGTAAATGGAAGTATTGAAATTAATTAATAATGTAGAATTTATTGTATTCAAAATTTATTTTATAAATAGTAAAATAATTTTTTCCATTTCAATTATTTGGAATAAATTTTTTGCTTCAACTTTCTTGATGATAGAAATTATTTTTTTTAAAAAATATTTTTATGTAAATTGCAAAAAAATTAAATGTTTTTTATCAAGAACTATATTATTTTTAGGTTTTTTCTTTATTATATACTTGAATAATTGTGCAACAATGATTCCATTTTTCTTATATATTTCCATTAATATAATTATCATTAAATTTCCTCTTCAATTATATTCAAGATAATAATATGAGTGCAATTACCGAATTTATTTTTTTAAGTTTTTATTCTAAATATATTTTATATTAAAGTTTCAGTAAATAGAAATATTGAAATTAATTAATAATGTAGAATTTATTGTATTCAAAATTTATTTATAAATAGTAAAATAATTTTTTCCATTTCAATTATTTGGAATAAATTTTTTGCTTCAACTTTCTTGATGATAGAAATTATTTTAAAAAAAAAATATTTTTATGTAAATTGCAAAAAAATTAAATATTTTTTATCAAGAACTATATTATTTTTAGGTTTTTTCTTTATTATATACTTGAATAATTGTGCAACAATGATTCCATTTTTCTTATATATTTCCATTAATATAATTATCATTAAATTTGCTCTTCAATTATATTCAACATAAAAATATGAGTGCAATTACCGAATTTATTTTTTTAAGTTTTCATTCTAAATATATTTTATATTAAAGTTTCAGTAAATAGAAATATTGAAATTAATTAATAATATAGAATTTATTGTATTCAAAATTTATTTTATAAATAGTAAAATAATTTTTTCCATTTCAATTATTTGGAATAAATTTTTTGCTTCAACTTTCTTGATGATAGAAATTATTTAAAAAAAAAATATTTTTATGTAAATTGCAAAAAAATTAAATATTTTTTATCAAGAACTATATTATTTTTAGGTTTTTTCTTTATTATATACTTGAATAATTGTGCAACAATGATTCCATTTTTCTTATATATTTCCATTAATATAATTATCATTAAATTTGCTCTTCAATTATATTCAACATAAAAATATGAGTGCAATTACCAAATTTATTTTTTTAAGTTTTTATTCTAAATATATTTTATATTTAAGTTTCAGTAAATAGAAATATTGAAATTAATTAATAATGTAGAATTTATTGTATTCAAAATTTATTTTATAAATAGTAAAATAATTTTTTCCATTTCAATTATTTGGAATAAATTTTTTGCTTCAACTTTCTTGATGATAGAAATTAATTTTAAAAAAAAATATTTTTATGTAAATTGCAAAAAAATTAAATATTTTTTATCAAGAACTATATTATTTTTAGGTTTTTTCTTTATTATATACTTGAATAATTGTGCAACAATGATTCCATTTTTCTTATATATTTCCATTAATATAATTATCATTAAATTTGCTCTTCAATTATATTCAACATAAAAATATGAGTGCAATTACCGAATTTATTTTTTTAAGTTTTCATTCTAAATATATTTTATATTAAAGTTTCAGTAAATAGAAATATTGAAATTAATTAATAATATAGAATTTATTGTATTCAAAATTTATTTTATAAATAGTAAAATAATTTTTTCCATTTCAATTATTTGGAATAAATTTTTTGCTTCAACTTTCTTGATGATAGAAATTATTTTTAAAAAAAAATATTTTTATGTAAATTGCAAAAAAATTAAATATTTTTTATCAAGAACTATATTATTTTTAGGTTTTTTCTTTATTATATACTTGAATAATTGTGCAACAATGATTCCATTTTTCTTATATATTTCCATTAATATAATTATCATTAAATTTGCTCTTCAATTATATTCAACATAAAAATATGAGTGCAATTACCAAATTTATTTTTTTAAGTTTTTATTCTAAATATATTTTATATTTAAGTTTCAGTAAATAGAAATATTGAAATTAATTAATAATGTAGAATTTATTGTATTCAAAATTTATTTTATAAATAGTAAAATAATTTTTTCCATTTCAATTATTTGGAATAAATTTTTTGCTTCAACTTTCTTGATGATAGAAATTATTTTAAAAAAAAAATATTTTTATGTAAATTGCAAAAAAATTAAATATTTTTTATCAAGAACTATATTATTTTTAGGTTTTTTCTTTATTATATACTTGAATAATTGTGCAACAATGATTCCATTTTTCTTATATATTTCCATTAATATAATTATGATTAAATTTCCTCTTCAATTATATTCAAGATAATAATATGAGTGCAATTACCGAATTTATTTTTTTAAGTTTCCATTCTAAATATATTTTATATTAAAGTTTCAGTAAATGGAAGTATTGAAATTAATTAATAATGTAGAATTTATTGTATTCAAAATTTATTTTATAAATAGTAAAATAATTTTTTCCATTTCAATTATTTGGAATAAATTTTTTGCTTCAACTTTCTTGATGATAGAAATTATTTTTTTTAAAAAATATTTTTATGTAAATTGCAAAAAAATTAAATGTTTTTTATCAAGAACTATATTATTTTTAGGTTTTTTCTTTATTATATACTTGAATAATTGTGCAACAATGATTCCATTTTTCTTATATATTTCCATTAATATAATTATCATTAAATTTGCTCTTCAATTATATTCAACATAAAAATATGAGTGCAATTACCGAATTTATTTTTTTAAGTTTTCATTCTAAATATATTTTATATTAAAGTTTCAGTAAATAGAAATATTGAAATTAATTAATAATATAGAATTTATTGTATTCAAAATTTATTTTATAAATAGTAAAATAATTTTTTCCATTTCAATTATTTGGAATAAATTTTTTGCTTCAACTTTCTTGATGATAGAAATTATTTTAAAAAAAAAATATTTTTATGTAAATTGCAAAAAAATTAAATATTTTTTATCAAGAACTATATTATTTTTAGGTTTTTTCTTTATTATATACTTGAATAATTGTGCAACAATGATTCCATTTTTCTTATATATTTCCATTAATATAATTATCATTAAATTTGCTCTTCAATTATATTCAACATAAAAATATGAGTGCAATTACCGAATTTATTTTTTTAAGTTTTCATTCTAAATATATTTTATATTAAAGTTTCAGTAAATAGAAATATTGAAATTAATTAATAATATAGAATTTATTGTATTCAAAATTTATTTTATAAATAGTAAAATAATTTTTTCCATTTCAATTATTTGGAATAAATTTTTTGCTTCAACTTTCTTGATGATAGAAATTATTTTTAAAAAAAAATATTTTTATGTAAATTGCAAAAAAATTAAATATTTTTTATCAAGAACTATATTATTTTTAGGTTTTTTCTTTATTATATACTTGAATAATTGTGCAACAATGATTCCATTTTTCTTATATATTTCCATTAATATAATTATGATTAAATTTGCTCTTCAATTATATTCAACATAAAAATATGAGTGCAATTACCGAATTTATTTTTTTAAGTTTTCATTCTAAATATATTTTATATTAAAGTTTCAGTAAATAGAAATATTGAAATTAATTAATAATATAGAATTTATTGTATTCAAAATTTATTTTATAAATAGTAAAATAATTTTTTCCATTTCAATTATTTGGAATAAATTTTTTGCTTCAACTTTCTTGATGATAGAAATTATTTTTAAAAAAAAATATTTTTATGTAAATTGCAAAAAAATTAAATATTTTTTATCAAGAACTATATTATTTTTAGGTTTTTTCTTTATTATATACTTGAATAATTGTGCAACAATGATTCCATTTTTCTTATATATTTCCATTAATATAATTATCATTAAATTTGCTCTTCAATTATATTCAACATAAAAATATGAGTGCAATTACCGAATTTATTTTTTTAAGTTTCCATTCTAAATATATTTTATATTAAAGTTTCAGTAAATGGAAGTATTGAAATTAATTAATAATGTAGAATTTATTGTATTCAAAATTTATTTTATAAATAGTAAAATAATTTTTTCCATTTCAATTATTTGGAATAAATTTTTTGCTTCAACTTTCTTGATGATAGAAATTATTTTTTTTAAAAAATATTTTTATGTAAATTGCAAAAAAATTAAATGTTTTTTATCAAGAACTATATTATTTTTAGGTTTTTTCTTTATTATATACTTGAATAATTGTGCAACAATGATTCCATTTTTCTTATATATTTCCATTAATATAATTATCATTAAATTTCCTCTTCAATTATATTCAAGATAATAATATGAGTGCAATTACCGAATTTATTTTTTTAAGTTTTTATTCTAAATATATTTTATATTAAAGTTTCAGTAAATAGAAATATTGAAATTAATTAATAATGTAGAATTTATTGTATTCAAAATTTATTTATAAATAGTAAAATAATTTTTTCCATTTCAATTATTTGGAATAAATTTTTTGCTTCAACTTTCTTGATGATAGAAATTATTTTTAAAAAAAAATATTTTTATGTAAATTGCAAAAAAATTAAATATTTTTTATCAAGAACTATATTATTTTTAGGTTTTTTCTTTATTATATACTTGAATAATTGTGCAACAATGATTCCATTTTTCTTATATATTTCCATTAATATAATTATCATTAAATTTGCTCTTCAATTATATTCAACATAAAAATATGAGTGCAATTACCGAATTTATTTTTTTAAGTTTCCATTCTAAATATATTTTATATTAAAGTTTCAGTAAATGGAAGTATTGAAATTAATTAATAATGTAGAATTTATTGTATTCAAAATTTATTTTATAAATAGTAAAATAATTTTTTCCATTTCAATTATTTGGAATAAATTTTTTGCTTCAACTTTCTTGATGATAGAAATTATTTTTTTTAAAAAATATTTTTATGTAAATTGCAAAAAAATTAAATGTTTTTTATCAAGAACTATATTATTTTTAGGTTTTTTCTTTATTATATACTTGAATAATTGTGCAACAATGATTCCATTTTTCTTATATATTTCCATTAATATAATTATCATTAAATTTCCTCTTCAATTATATTCAAGATAATAATATGAGTGCAATTACCGAATTTATTTTTTTAAGTTTTTATTCTAAATATATTTTATATTAAAGTTTCAGTAAATAGAAATATTGAAATTAATTAATAATGTAGAATTTATTGTATTCAAAATTTATTTATAAATAGTAAAATAATTTTTTCCATTTCAATTATTTGGAATAAATTTTTTGCTTCAACTTTCTTGATGATAGAAATTATTTTAAAAAAAAAATATTTTTATGTAAATTGCAAAAAAATTAAATATTTTTTATCAAGAACTATATTATTTTTAGGTTTTTTCTTTATTATATACTTGAATAATTGTGCAACAATGATTCCATTTTTCTTATATATTTCCATTAATATAATTATGATTAAATTTCCTCTTCAATTATATTCAAGATAATAATATGAGTGCAATTACCGAATTTATTTTTTTAAGTTTCCATTCTAAATATATTTTATATTAAAGTTTCAGTAAATGGAAGTATTGAAATTAATTAATAATGTAGAATTTATTGTATTCAAAATTTATTTTATAAATAGTAAAATAATTTTTTCCATTTCAATTATTTGGAATAAATTTTTTGCTTCAACTTTCTTGATGATAGAAATTATTTTTTTTAAAAAATATTTTTATGTAAATTGCAAAAAAATTAAATGTTTTTTATCAAGAACTATATTATTTTTAGGTTTTTTCTTTATTATATACTTGAATAATTGTGCAACAATGATTCCATTTTTCTTATATATTTCCATTAATATAATTATCATTAAATTTCCTCTTCAATTATATTCAAGATAATAATATGAGTGCAATTACCGAATTTATTTTTTTAAGTTTTTATTCTAAATATATTTTATATTAAAGTTTCAGTAAATAGAAATATTGAAATTAATTAATAATGTAGAATTTATTGTATTCAAAATTTATTTATAAATAGTAAAATAATTTTTTCCATTTCAATTATTTGGAATAAATTTTTTGCTTCAACTTTCTTGATGATAGAAATTATTTTAAAAAAAAAATATTTTTATGTAAATTGCAAAAAAATTAAATATTTTTTATCAAGAACTATATTATTTTTAGGTTTTTTCTTTATTATATACTTGAATAATTGTGCAACAATGATTCCATTTTTCTTATATATTTCCATTAATATAATTATCATTAAATTTGCTCTTCAATTATATTCAACATAAAAATATGAGTGCAATTACCGAATTTATTTTTTTAAGTTTTCATTCTAAATATATTTTATATTAAAGTTTCAGTAAATAGAAATATTGAAATTAATTAATAATATAGAATTTATTGTATTCAAAATTTATTTTATAAATAGTAAAATAATTTTTTCCATTTCAATTATTTGGAATAAATTTTTTGCTTCAACTTTCTTGATGATAGAAATTATTTAAAAAAAAAATATTTTTATGTAAATTGCAAAAAAATTAAATATTTTTTATCAAGAACTATATTATTTTTAGGTTTTTTCTTTATTATATACTTGAATAATTGTGCAACAATGATTCCATTTTTCTTATATATTTCCATTAATATAATTATCATTAAATTTGCTCTTCAATTATATTCAACATAAAAATATGAGTGCAATTACCGAATTTATTTTTTTAAGTTTTCATTCTAAATATATTTTATATTAAAGTTTCAGTAAATGGAAGTATTGAAATTAATTAATAATGTAGAATTTATTGTATTCAAAATTTATTTTATAAATAGTAAAATAATTTTTTCCATTTCAATTATTTGGAATAAATTTTTTGCTTCAACTTTCTTGATGATAGAAATTATTTTTTTTAAAAAATATTTTTATGTAAATTGCAAAAAAAATTAAATGTTTTTTATCAAGAACTATATTATTTTTAGGTTTTTTCTTTATTATATACTTGAATAATTGTGCAACAATGATTCCATTTTTCTTATATATTTCCATTAATATAATTATGATTAAATTTCCTCTTCAATTATATTCAAGATAATAATATGAGTGCAATTACCGAATTTATTTTTTTAAGTTTTCATTCTAAATATATTTTATATTAAAGTTTCAGTAAATAGAAATATTGAAATTAATTAATAATATAGAATTTATTGTATTCAAAATTTATTTTATAAATAGTAAAATAATTTTTTCCATTTCAATTATTTGGAATAAATTTTTTGCTTCAACTTTCTTGATGATAGAAATTATTTAAAAAAAAAAATATTTTTATGTAAATTGCAAAAAAATTAAATGTTTTTTATCAAGAACTATATTATTTTTAGGTTTTTTCTTTATTATATACTTGAATAATTGTGCAACAATGATTCCATTTTTCTTATATATTTCCATTAATATAATTATCATTAAATTTCCTCTTCAATTATATTCAAGATAATAATATGAGTGCAATTACCGAATTTATTTTTTTAAGTTTTTATTCTAAATATATTTTATATTAAAGTTTCAGTAAATAGAAATATTGAAATTAATTAATAATGTAGAATTTATTGTATTCAAAATTTATTTATAAATAGTAAAATAATTTTTTCCATTTCAATTATTTGGAATAAATTTTTTGCTTCAACTTTCTTGATGATAGAAATTATTTTTAAAAAAAAATATTTTTATGTAAATTGCAAAAAAATTAAATATTTTTTATCAAGAACTATATTATTTTTAGGTTTTTTCTTTATTATATACTTGAATAATTGTGCAACAATGATTCCATTTTTCTTATATATTTCCATTAATATAATTATCATTAAATTTGCTCTTCAATTATATTCAACATAAAAATATGAGTGCAATTACCGAATTTATTTTTTTAAGTTTCCATTCTAAATATATTTTATATTAAAGTTTCAGTAAATGGAAGTATTGAAATTAATTAATAATGTAGAATTTATTGTATTCAAAATTTATTTTATAAATAGTAAAATAATTTTTTCCATTTCAATTATTTGGAATAAATTTTTTGCTTCAACTTTCTTGATGATAGAAATTATTTTTTTTAAAAAATATTTTTATGTAAATTGCAAAAAAATTAAATGTTTTTTATCAAGAACTATATTATTTTTAGGTTTTTTCTTTATTATATACTTGAATAATTGTGCAACAATGATTCCATTTTTCTTATATATTTCCATTAATATAATTATCATTAAATTTCCTCTTCAATTATATTCAAGATAATAATATGAGTGCAATTACCGAATTTATTTTTTTAAGTTTTTATTCTAAATATATTTTATATTAAAGTTTCAGTAAATAGAAATATTGAAATTAATTAATAATGTAGAATTTATTGTATTCAAAATTTATTTATAAATAGTAAAATAATTTTTTCCATTTCAATTATTTGGAATAAATTTTTTGCTTCAACTTTCTTGATGATAGAAATTATTTTAAAAAAAAAATATTTTTATGTAAATTGCAAAAAAATTAAATATTTTTTATCAAGAACTATATTATTTTTAGGTTTTTTCTTTATTATATACTTGAATAATTGTGCAACAATGATTCCATTTTTCTTATATATTTCCATTAATATAATTATGATTAAATTTCCTCTTCAATTATATTCAAGATAATAATATGAGTGCAATTACCGAATTTATTTTTTTAAGTTTCCATTCTAAATATATTTTATATTAAAGTTTCAGTAAATGGAAGTATTGAAATTAATTAATAATGTAGAATTTATTGTATTCAAAATTTATTTTATAAATAGTAAAATAATTTTTTCCATTTCAATTATTTGGAATAAATTTTTTGCTTCAACTTTCTTGATGATAGAAATTATTTTTTTTAAAAAATATTTTTATGTAAATTGCAAAAAAATTAAATGTTTTTTATCAAGAACTATATTATTTTTAGGTTTTTTCTTTATTATATACTTGAATAATTGTGCAACAATGATTCCATTTTTCTTATATATTTCCATTAATATAATTATCATTAAATTTCCTCTTCAATTATATTCAAGATAATAATATGAGTGCAATTACCGAATTTATTTTTTTAAGTTTTTATTCTAAATATATTTTATATTAAAGTTTCAGTAAATAGAAATATTGAAATTAATTAATAATGTAGAATTTATTGTATTCAAAATTTATTTATAAATAGTAAAATAATTTTTTCCATTTCAATTATTTGGAATAAATTTTTTGCTTCAACTTTCTTGATGATAGAAATTATTTTAAAAAAAAAATATTTTTATGTAAATTGCAAAAAAATTAAATATTTTTTATCAAGAACTATATTATTTTTAGGTTTTTTCTTTATTATATACTTGAATAATTGTGCAACAATGATTCCATTTTTCTTATATATTTCCATTAATATAATTATCATTAAATTTGCTCTTCAATTATATTCAACATAAAAATATGAGTGCAATTACCGAATTTATTTTTTTAAGTTTTCATTCTAAATATATTTTATATTAAAGTTTCAGTAAATAGAAATATTGAAATTAATTAATAATATAGAATTTATTGTATTCAAAATTTATTTTATAAATAGTAAAATAATTTTTTCCATTTCAATTATTTGGAATAAATTTTTTGCTTCAACTTTCTTGATGATAGAAATTATTTAAAAAAAAAATATTTTTATGTAAATTGCAAAAAAATTAAATATTTTTTATCAAGAACTATATTATTTTTAGGTTTTTTCTTTATTATATACTTGAATAATTGTGCAACAATGATTCCATTTTTCTTATATATTTCCATTAATATAATTATCATTAAATTTGCTCTTCAATTATATTCAACATAAAAATATGAGTGCAATTACCGAATTTATTTTTTTAAGTTTTCATTCTAAATATATTTTATATTAAAGTTTCAGTAAATGGAAGTATTGAAATTAATTAATAATGTAGAATTTATTGTATTCAAAATTTATTTTATAAATAGTAAAATAATTTTTTCCATTTCAATTATTTGGAATAAATTTTTTGCTTCAACTTTCTTGATGATAGAAATTATTTTTTTTAAAAAATATTTTTATGTAAATTGCAAAAAAAATTAAATGTTTTTTATCAAGAACTATATTATTTTTAGGTTTTTTCTTTATTATATACTTGAATAATTGTGCAACAATGATTCCATTTTTCTTATATATTTCCATTAATATAATTATGATTAAATTTCCTCTTCAATTATATTCAAGATAATAATATGAGTGCAATTACCGAATTTATTTTTTTAAGTTTTCATTCTAAATATATTTTATATTAAAGTTTCAGTAAATAGAAATATTGAAATTAATTAATAATATAGAATTTATTGTATTCAAAATTTATTTTATAAATAGTAAAATAATTTTTTCCATTTCAATTATTTGGAATAAATTTTTTGCTTCAACTTTCTTGATGATAGAAATTATTTAAAAAAAAAAATATTTTTATGTAAATTGCAAAAAAATTAAATATTTTTTATCAAGAACTATATTATTTTTAGGTTTTTTCTTTATTATATACTTGAATAATTGTGCAACAATGATTCCATTTTTCTTATATATTTCCATTAATATAATTATGATTAAATTTGCTCTTCAATTATATTCAACATAAAAATATGAGTGCAATTACCGAATTTATTTTTTTAAGTTTTCATTCTAAATATATTTTATATTAAAGTTTCAGTAAATAGAAATATTGAAATTAATTAATAATGTAGAATTTATTGTATTCAAAATTTATTTTATAAATAGTAAAATAATTTTTTCCATTTCAATTATTTGGAATAAATTTTTTGCTTCAACTTTCTTGATGATAGAAATTATTTAAAAAAAAAAATATTTTTATGTAAATTGCAAAAAAATTAAATATTTTTTATCAAGAACTATATTATTTTTAGGTTTTTTCTTTATTATATACTTGAATAATTGTGCAACAATGATTCCATTTTTCTTATATATTTCCATTAATATAATTATGATTAAATTTGCTCTTCAATTATATTCAACATAAAAATATGAGTGCAATTACCGAATTTATTTTTTTAAGTTTTCATTCTAAATATATTTTATATTAAAGTTTCAGTAAATAGAAATATTGAAATTAATTAATAATGTAGAATTTATTGTATTCAAAATTTATTTTATAAATAGTAAAATAATTTTTTCCATTTCAATTATTTGGAATAAATTTTTTGCTTCAACTTTCCTGATGATAGAAATTATTTTAAGAAAAATATATTTATATGTAAATTGCAAAAAAATTAAATATTTTTAATCAAGAACTATATTATTTTTAGGTTTTTTCTTTATTATATACTTGAATAATAGTGCAACAATGATTCCATTTTTCTTATATATTTCCATTAATATAATTATCATTAAATTTGCTCTTCAATTATATTCAACATAAAAATATGAGTGCAATTACCGAATTTATTTTTTTAAGTTTTCATTCTAAATATATTTTATATTAAAGTTTCAGTAAATAGAAATATTGAAATTAATTAATAATGTAGAATTTATTGTATTCAAAATTTATTTTATAAATAGTAAAATAATTTTTTCCATTTCAATTATTTGGAATAAATTTTTTGCTTCAACTTTCTTGATGATAGAAATTATTTCTTAAAAAAAATATTTTTATGTAAATTGCAAAAAAATTAAACATTTTTTATCAAGAACTATATTATTTTTAAGTTTTTTCTTTATTATATACTTGAATAATTGTGCAACAATGATTCCATTTTTCTTATATATTTCCATTAATATAATTATCATTAAATTTGCTCTTCAATTATATTCAACATAAAAATATGAGTGCAATTACCAAATTTATTTTTTTAAATTTTTATTGTAAATATATTTTATATTTAAGTTTCAGTAAATAGAAATATTGAAATTAATTAATAATGTAGAATTTATTGTATTCAAAATTTATTGTATAAATAGTAAAATAATTTTTTCCATTTCAATTATTTGGAATAAATTTTTTGCTTCAACTTTCTTGATGATAGAAATTATTTTTTTTAAAAAATATTTTTATGTAAATTGCAAAAAAATTAAATGTTTTTTATCAAGAACTATATTATTTTTAGGTTTTTTCTTTATTATATACTTGAATAATTGTGCAACAATGATTCCATTTTTCTTATATATTTCCATTAATATAATTATCATTAAATTTCCTCTTCAATTATATTCAAGATAATAATATGAGTGCAATTACCGAATTCATTTTTTTAAGTTTTCATTCTAAATATATTTTATATTAAAGTTTCAGTAAATAGAAATATTGAAATTAATTAATAATGTAGAATTTATTGTATTCAAAATTTATTTTATAAATAGTAAAATAATTTTTTCCATTTCAATTATTTGGAATAAATTTTTTGCTTCAACTTTCCTGATGATAGAAATTATTTCTTAAAAAAAATATTTTTATGTAAATTGCAAAAAAATTAAACATTTTTTATCAAGAACTATATTATTTTTAGGTTTTTTCTTTATTATATACTTGAATAATTGTGCAACAATGATTCCATTTTTCTTATATATTTCCATTAATATAATTATCATTAAATTTGCTCTTCAATTATATTCAACATAAAAATATGAGTGCAATTACCAAATTTATTTTTTTAAGTTTTTATTCTAAATATATTTTATATTTAAGTTTCAGTAAATAGAAATATTGAAATTAATTAATAATGTAGAATTTATTGTATTCAAAATTTATTTTATAAATAGTAAAATAATTTTTTCCATTTCAATTATTTGGAATAAATTTTTTGCTTCAACTTTCTTGATGATAGAAATTATTTTAAAAAAAAAATATTTTTATGTAAATTGCAAAAAAATTAAATATTTTTTATCAAGAACTATATTATTTTTAGGTTTTTTCTTTATTATATACTTGAATAATTGTGCAACAATGATTCCATTTTTCTTATATATTTCCATTAATATAATTATCATTAAATTTGCTCTTCAATTATATTCAACATAAAAATATGAGTGCAATTACCAAATTTATTTTTTTAAGTTTTTATTCTAAATATATTTTATATTTAAGTTTCAGTAAATAGAAATATTGAAATTAATTAATAATGTAGAATTTATTGTATTCAAAATTTATTTTATAAATAGTAAAATAATTTTTTCCATTTCAATTATTTGGAATAAATTTTTTGCTTCAACTTTCTTGATGATAAAAATTATTTTTTTAAAAAAATATTTTTATGTAAATTGCAAAAAAATTAAATATTTTTTATCAAGAACTATATTATTTTTAGGTTTTTTCTTTATTATATACTTGAATAATTGTGCAACAATGATTCCATTTTTCTTATATATTTCCATTAATATAATTCTCATTAAATTTCCTGTTCAATTATATTCAAGATAATAATATGAGTGCAATTATCGAATTTATTTTTTTAGGTCGCTTGTTCTAGTAAGAATTTTTTTTTTGCAAAGTAATGTTATTTTCAAGATTTTTTATTTTAATAACCAACCATATCTTATTTACATTTATTTTCTAATAATAATATTGTTAGACTTGAACTGAAATTAGTAACGATACTATTTTGATCTTGCTGTTTTGGATGTTCTAATATATTATGTCCGAACAATCACATTTACAAATTAAATGATTATTGACTAGAAAACAACAACATATTCCACCGATTCATGCAAGGATTTAAAAAAAATTGATCAAATTTTTTCCTTAGCGAAAAAATATTTTTTTTAAAAAATAAACTATATTTTTTTAAGATTGTCTTTAAAAGAAACCACTAGCTTTTATTAAATATTTCATCAATAAATTTTTAATTGAAAATGTTCATAAAAAATATCTGGTTATAAAAGAGCATACGAGAAACATGGGGTAAACTTGCAATGAAACCAAGTGACTTGTAAATGTTATATGAAATATTCGAATTTTTTTCATAATTAGTATTAAGAGTTATGATTTAAATAAAAGCATGAGCAAACATATTTTGAATGATTTTTATTGTTATTGTGATAAATAAATAATAATTTATGATATAGTAAAAAAAAATATTTAAAAAGAATGTCAATAATACTGATTTTGCATGATTTTCGAAATGTAATGCATAAACAGTGTCCGCATATTTTTCGAAAATTGTATTCATTGACTTTTCGTAAATTATCATCTGATTGACAAGTGTCTAGTTTCTCTCGATATTGTACGTTAAATAAGTTATCTCTATAGCACTACGTGCTGTCATTTGCAACGTTTTGTATTATTTATAAAAAATCGGAATTTCTTTTCAAGAAAAATGTTCGCACAAGAATTTAAATAAAAATGGGGTGCTAATAAATATCCTAGTCTTGGAATTGATAGGTTTAAAATAACACCAGAATTATGCCAGAATCCATCGGTAGTGTTGACATTTCGTGACAACTGGTAAATACGCAACTAGGCTGGACGGTTGGGCAGGCAATATTATATTCCAAAACAAAACAAAACGAAACAATCAAATTTATTAGGTAGACGGTCTTCTGCTGGATTTATATATTTGATTTCTTGCGAGAAAAACAATTATTTTCAAGTTCTATGCTTCTTATGTTGAACATGACACATAAATAACAAAAATTCCAATTGATTGAGTAATTGAAGCACCAAAATTTAACTAAACCATAATCTAATGAGACGGATTGGATTGCTTATCGTTTTTGCATGTGAACATTAACAACACACTATTCATCATTTTCGATTTCCAAATTAAATCGAATGAAATTAATTTGGAAATTATAAAATTTACTCTATGAGAGGGAATATTGCCTTCATCATTACGGAGAATATTCGGAAAAGAGTAATTATAAGCTAATAGCCACGGTGATAATATGGGCGTCTGTCTGTGCAAGGACAAGATAGAAGAGGGTCACCCGCCAAATGATTTATCACCAGTCGAAAATACACCTGCCGATATTGAGCCGACGCTGTGGCATTATCCCTATGACGTACACAAATCATTGGCAGATACTGTTGACCGCTTAGTTAAAGAGACTTTAGACGTGATTGCAACAATAATGGACAAGTAATATATGCAAAATTTATTATTTAGTTCTATTTTGTTTTACATATGGTTTCGAATTATGTATGCGTGTTTTGTTTTAAATATTGTGTTCTCTAAAAATATCAGAATACAATTTATTTTGTTAAATTAACATTATTATATAAAACAATACAAAACTAAAACACATTCAATATTATATAATAATCGACTTATTATTATTTATAACTATAGCGAACCGGAACCTCCAAATTCAATGGTTAGGCTACATTCAATAACAGAAAAACCGTCCGGTTGGATGCAACTAGTTAGATCTTTAATACGTGTTGTGCCTGTCGAACATCCGATGGGGCCTAGTGTAATAGCATTGTTATTAGACGATAGTCCGCTGCCAGCTAAAGAATCTGTGATGGAAGTAGCCCATATGATAACACATTCAGTAAAGCAATCGCCAGGAAGTGAAAGAAATAAATGCGTAATTTTGGGTTGTTTGGCTGAGAAATTGGCTGGTTCTAATAGTATAGCAATGTTGTCCGACTCAACACTAAATTATCTGATCGGTAATCTTGAAGATGATACTAATCCTGATGTAACACTACTATCATTAATAGCATTAGAGAAATTTGCCCAAACTAGTGAAAATAAAGCTACTATTAAGGTATATCAATGATGTATAAAAACCTTCATACAGTTAATTAAAAAAAAATTATTTTTTTATAGAAAAAACTTGCCTCCCATACAGACAATCCTTTACTTAAATTAGAATTACAAGCGAATAATGATGATTTTATTGCTAGACAGATTGGATTTTGTTCACGATGGTGTTTAGATAATTATTGTAAGTTTTCCATTTAAAATAATATATAATAAAATAGAGAAAATGTCGAAATAATTAATTATCCATTGATGTTTTTTTTCATGCAGTTACTGTTGAAGGAAGAAAATATTCATACGAAATGGTTGATGTTAGTAGTCTTAATGTTATGTTAAATACAAAAGATGTTAGTGAATATTTAAAAATATCACCGGATGGTGTAGAAGCAAGATGTGATGCGTATACATTTGAAAGTGTTCGGTGTACTTATCAGGTAAAATTTATTTGCAAATGTCTACTTTACGAAAAATTATACATTTTAAAGAGTATTTTAAATAATTACGAAATAACAAATATGAATGCTTAACTAATTGACTTATTATTAATATATTTTTTTGTTTTTGAACGCAAAAGGTGAATAGTGGATCTTGGTATTATGAAGTACTTGTTATAACACCTGGTGTTATGCAAATTGGCTGGGCTACAAAAGATTCAAATTTCTTAAGTGAGGATGGATATGGAATTGGTGACGATCAATTCTCAATAGCTTTTGATGGATGTCGAAGATTAATTTGGCATAATGCCGCATCAGTAACACATGACCTGCCCGTTTGGCATGGAGGATCAATTTTAGGCTGTTTAATTGATTTGGATACACATGAAGTTATATTTAGTTTAGATGGAGTAGAGAGCGGTGTTTATAAACAAGTTTTTGCACACGCAAAGTAAATCCATTTAAATGAGCATAATTTAATCGAATTTAATGTATTTTTCAATATTATTTTAGAAATGGGTTTTTTGCTGCAGCTAGTTTTATGTCATTTCAACAGTGTAGATTTAATTTTGGCGCCGAACCATTTCGATATCCACCGAAAAATCGAAATTGTAAAAATTTCAATGACAATGCAACACTTAAACCCCAAGATAAGGTATGTTTATTATTTTCTTTAATGATAAACTAAAATTATAGGCACAATGAAAAATACTTTATTATTTTTCAAATTTTTAAAAGGTTGTTCTTCCGAGGCATATATTCTTAGAGAAACTTCGAAGGCTTAGTGTTCGTGATGATTCATGTACTCTGTGTTTCGATAGAAAAGCAACAATACGTCTCGATCCATGCAAGCACCGGTGAATATTCCATCATTTATTTTATTTCTTTTATTATATTTGTTTGTATAATAATTCGTCGTCGTCTGATTCATTTTATTTAATGGCACACTCGAAGTAACTTGTCTGAAATGATCCGACTTTTTCTTCATAGTTTTCTGCTCTCGTATTAAAATTGAATAAATCTAAAAGAATCGATCTGTTTTTTAAATTAAAATAAATTGCCATATTCAAGAAATTGTATTCTTAGTAAATTATGTAAAAAAAATAAAAGCCATATTAGGTGTCTGCTATCTTTAAGTTCTTCGTTTCCATCTTTAAAATCTTGATTATTTTCTGATTAGGCTCTTTTTTTTCTAACCATAATATTTATTTATTTTATAAATTTAATATTATTTTCAGAGGATTTTGTGTTAGCTGTACTCATCAATTGCAATTCTGTCCAATGTGTAGGGCAGAAATTGAAGCAATCATACAAGAAGAAATTGATAGTCCTGTAGTTGAAGATTTTATAACATGATACTAGTAATTGTATATTCAAAAATATGATAATATATATATATATATGAGTTTAATTAAATAATTTAAATTTTTTTATTTAAAAAATGAAGAAAAATAAATAAAAATTTAAGTAAAACTGAAATAATAATTAATAGTAATAAGGAGTAATAATAATAATTATAATATGATTTCAATAATGGTTATATATTTTATTGTTAAATTATTTACTTAAGTCGGGGCTAAATATGTAAAATAAAATAAACAAACGAAAAACAATTAACGAGAGAAAAAAACATTTAATAAAGAGATTATCAATCATGTTTAAATATTATTAGTTAAAAAAATAATGCAATTATTAATAAATACTTAATAAATATTGGAAAAAATCACGGTTTTCAAAAAAATGTAAGGTAATAAAAAAGTCAATGTTTATTTGTTTTTTTTTTAAAGTACCTATAAATAACAATAATAATAAATACTAAAAAAACGATGGTTGGACAAAAAAAATTTGTAAATAATCTAGTTTTGTGGTTTTAATTAATTGATTTTATAATAAAAATGTCTGAGAGTAGTTTTTTACTCTTTCTTATTTTTTCTTTCTTGTAGCTTAAAAAAAACATTATAAAAATAAGTGTAAAATGCAAAACCAATGATAAGTAATAAATTTCATTGTAAAAAGGGTTAGTAATGATTCAAATTCAATTTTATTATTAGTAAAAAAAAAGGTTTAAAACAAGAACTACTAAATACAAATAATAATTTTTTAATGAGCAATTAATAATAATAAAAAAATTTATTAAGAATACAGTAAAATAAATATTATAGTTAGTTGCGTATTATTTACTATTTGAAAAATTAATATTTCTACTTTTTTTTTTAAAACAAGATAAAACGGAAGAAAAAACCTAGAAGAAAATGCAAAATGCGGAATATTTGTAAAGTATAAATTAATTCCTCATAAAAAAAAGTGTCATATTTATAAAAGATAGAAAATATTATAAAAATTAAAAACAAACTTGATTATTTTTATAAATTTCACTTTTTCATTGCAGTACAATCAATAATAATTGGTAAAAGAGAATCTCCAAGATTTTGCTAACTAAAAAGATAATATGAGAAGTTTCGAAGCTTTCTCTTTTAGCAATAAATTAAATAGGAAACGAATAATAGATTGATTATTTGACTAATGAATATTTGTTTTTAGTGATGGATTATAAAATTTTTATAATTAACAAGATCAAGAAATGTAAAAGATTTTTTGTTGTTCCAACATATTGTTTGAATGTAAGATATATTTATAAGTTTAATTCTAAAATAACCGTTTTAATTCCTAAATTTTTTTTGCTTTTATGTTTTTTTTTTTTTAATTTCTCAAGTAATTAAAACTTTTTTATTCAAATGGTCATCTAAATGCTTAGAAGTAAAATTGAACGTTTTTTTGCATCAAATTATCGATGATCTCATTTACAAAAGGCTTTATTTTTTTAAATTTTTAGAATGTTAAATAAAAATACTTTTCTAAATTGATTTTTTTCTAAAATTTCTAGTAATCTCTCAGGCCAGTTTGTTTTGTATATTTATTTTCTCTAATCTTATTTAATTTGTTAACACTTTTGTTCAGTAGTAATTTGCTCAAATGGTCAACAAAAAATTTACCACTATTCATTCGATGATCTAATATTTTCGATTTCAATAAAAAATACAAGAAAAATAAGGCAGTAAGTGTTATTTGCAAATAGCCCACTTTTATTTTCGCCCTCAGTTAGAATTATCTCAATTTTGTAGTTGTTTTTGCTTTTACAATAATTTGTTTCCATCTTTATTTTCTTTTATCAGGCGTAAAAACAGTTATTTTTTACATGCTATAAACATTATATTTTCATTAAAAAAAATCTTTAATTAAAAATTAAAAAAAAACATGAATTGATAAAGAAAAAAATTATTTTCAAGCAAAAAAAAACGTCTTTTGGCTAATCGTAAAAATTAGGATGTAAATATTTTATTATTTTTGGATGAAACAGAATGGCATGTAAATATTGTAAATGGGACCTGATAAAGTTTTCATAACAAAATAAAAACGAGATAAAAAATAATGAAATAATACATTAAATAAACAAAATAATGATAAATGCACAAACAAATATTAACTTGAATAAAAATTCTAAAAATATTCTTATTAAAAAAATTAAAAGGTATTTTATTTTAATAAAACAAATAAAACAAAAATTTCGAAATATTTTCAATATAAAAATAAAAGCAGAAAAACTAAAAAATAATATAAAATCGTTTAATATAATAAAAAGAAACGAACCAAAAATAAAAAAAATTAATATTTTTAAATGTTTAAAAAAGTAAATTTAATTAATGGCCAATAAGGAAAAAAAGTCGCTTATTTATAGATTATTTTCTTAAACTTTATTAAAATAAACAGAAAAAAAAACAATAAATTTAAGAAGTCAATATAAAACCATTAAACATGCCGTATTTTTGACTTGAATCTTAGCTTAATGAATCTTGACTTAATATTAAATAAAAGAAAAATATTATTAAATAAAATCATGGAAAATATTTTTGAAAAGAGAATTCAAATAAAAATATATAGAAATTTATACAAAATAATGCTAAATGGAAGAATATGCTGTCAGACAGAAATTCTCTTGTTTTACAATTAGTGTGATGATAACTTTGCCTTTTTAAGGAAATTAAATAAAAAATTTCCACTAACTAATATAAAATGTAAACAAAACAAAAAAAATTACCTACTATAAATACCGCATAAAAATAATATCAATAAAAAAATAATACCTAATAAAAATTCATATTGAAACGAAATAATTTTTTTTATACTTTTAACAATTGTAATTTACGAATAGTATGCGATTTTTGTTCTTTTTTATATTTATTTACTTTTTTTTTCTTTGTAAACGATTATAAGAATTAGTTAATCCAACACATTGGATTTTAATCGAAACAAACATTTTACATACGAATGAAATGATAACATTTTTTTAAGAAAATTAAATATATAATAAGTTTATGAACAATTTATTAACGAAGATATTTTATTTTTGTTTTCAATTTTTTTGTTAAAATACATAAAACCGATTTCGAAAATAGAAAATAAATACATATTTTAAACGATATGCTTTTGAATGCGTTTTTGTTTAAATATTAAATAAAGGAGAATTTTTTTTTAGCACACACTTTTATATTGTCTGACTTTTTTATAGGATGCCATTTTGTGGAGAAAACAATTTTTCTAATTCGATAGTTTTCCTTTTATAACTTTTTTTATAGTAAATTATAAAAAAATCTAATTTTTAAAAATAATTTTGATAAAAAAAAATGAAATGAAAGATAAATCATTTTATTGATTTTTATTAATTAGTTACTTTTTATATTGGAATTTTGGAAATTTTCTTAAATTGAAAAGAAACTTTTTTGTTTAAGCCAAATAACGCTACAAAATGAATTTAAAACACATTTTAATGCACCACCACATTAACCGTTTTAGGTTTATTTTCTAATGAGAAAATTCGTACTTTGTCAAAAATCCCATAAGAATTCAATTAAGTTGCGCCTATTATCATTAAAACGAGTATTATTAATATGGGTCACATACCCGTAGGCGTTAACAAAATTAATTAGTAATATTATTAAGAATTTAACATAAAAGCAATCGTTTGCGCATTTAAATAGTTCTTAACATTTATATTATTACACGGCTTCAGTTGTATTTATTTATAATTAATCCAGTTTCTTTGTTTAAAACAATAATTTAAGGATTTATCAATTAGAAAAATAATCATATAAGATTGCTTTCTCATGAGACAAACCAACATTTGATATTGAAGAGCCGCTGCAAAGAAAATCTAATTTGCTTGCTACCAATCAGCTGTGCATACCGACGATTGACAGTAACAAAACGTGGGTTTTGTTGATTATTTTAAGTACACGGTATACACGAGTTCTTAGCTAATAAGTCTTGTTGGATAGTTCACATAATTTGCATTAAATAAACAGAATGGGAAAGACTAAAAAGAATAAACCGCGAATAGCTAAAGTAAATCCGCTTGGGATACCGAGTGTGCGGGATGCATCACGCGATGAAACTTTGATGGGGTTAGAAGACGCTCCGGAGGGGCCAATTCCAGCTATTCTAGATCAATTGCAATCGGCTAACAATGAGGATAAAATGAATGCGATGCAATCACTTGCGGTATTGTCGCTTAACTTGGAGAAGGCGAAACTGATATGTTCGAGTGTTATAGTTCGTGTTGTTGCACCGTATTTGATGGATGCCAACGAATCGTTGCGAAATGCATCGGCTGGCGCCTTGCGCAATTTATCTCTGTCTGGTGTGGAAATATGCGAAAGCCTTGTTGAACAAGATATTCTCACACCCCTGCTTGCACTGCTAACTGAATATGCTGACAAACGAGACTGGGTACCTAGTTTCGATCCGAATTTAAACAATCAACATGACCAGAATTCAGATACGTTCTTTCAGGTAAGTTTTGAAATTTGAATTTTTTTAAATTATATTCTTCAGTTATTATTGTGTTGTTTTTTTTGTAGGCAATTAATATACTATGGAACTTATGCGAAAGCACTTCAATTGCATTGGATAATTTAAATCAGACACTAATCCTGGAGAGTTTCATTCGTTGTCTTAATTATAAAGTGTTCGGTGTCGACATATCTATTGCTGTTGCACAGTGCCTTCTTGTTATATCGGAGGATAATCCGCATGCATGGTCAATTTTGACTAATTACCTTAATGAATTATTGTACCTTTTTACCATAGACGGTAGTTATCCGGAGGTTTTCTTGCGAACTCTTGCTGCTTGTAAGTGCGCGCAGCTTTTATCGTATCGGAATTTATTTATTTACTTATTTATTTTTTAAAGCTATAATTTCGAATGTTCCCGCTTTGGCAATAGCACATCTTTATCAAATACTTAGTACCCTTTCAAAAACCCTGGAAATTAACCATCGAGCTGTATTGGGGAATATTACTAGTCGGTTACCTCTTTTGGACGAAATTAATGTTCCTCAAGTCGACATGTCTGATGATGTCGTTCTGATGGAAGGTCGGTTGTGAATTTCTTATAACGTACATGCAATTTCTATTTAATTATATTTGTTTTAATGGAAAGAATCTGAGGAAGCCGCTTCACTACGTCGAAGAAGACAAGATCTACCATCTGAGATAGAAATTGAAGTAAAACATGTTGAGTGGTTACTGCAGGCGCAGTCGATATCCGCCGAAACTATAACGAATATTTGTTCATCGGAAGATGAAGGTTTGTTGGCTGGAAATAAGATCTTTCCGATCTAATAAATTATTTTCTATTCTTCTGTTTGAACAATTTTTTAGCTTGTGTCATAAATGGAAACGATAACGAATCAGATGCAGAAAGTGTTCACGATTATGATGCCTCTTCAGATGCCATGTCAGTGAATCAAAATATAGATAAGCTACCAATTGAAGTCCAAGAAGCCATTAAGTCTTTCAATATAGTTGAGAAGGTAAAAAATTATCTGAACTCAATTCGAATCATTTTCTTCAAATTGAAAATTTGTGTTTGCAGCTTTACCAGCAGTCGCAACCATTACCAATCAATGTTTTACAAATCATTCGTGAAAATAGTCAATCCTTACTAAAAAGGTATCAAATTGAACATTTTTCAATAATTGTTTACTTCAAATTTGAATTAAATTGATATAGAACGAAAAGCTTGCGTATATCATCCATGTTGTGCCTGCAAAATTTGTGCAATTGCTTATCGACAGAAGATCTCGGTGGTCCAAAGGCAATTTATAATGTTTGGTTAGATATTGGTCAGCAAGTTTTCCAAGGACCACAAGATCCAAAGATTCTGGAACCATCCACTTCTCTTATGAGAGCAACACTTGAACATTTGAGGCGTAGTCCAGAACTTTTTACAAAAATTAGCGAAAGTGATTTGCAGGTTTCGTTTTTGATAATTCCGTAGTTGTGAATTTTTAAAAATATATTTTCAATGTATTTACAGTTGATGCTGAATGGCGTTGAAAAATGTTCAGATTCAGAGATTCGTGCCAATTGGTTACGTATGCTAGGCATTCTCGGATGTCTTCTACCAGAACCACTAGTCAAAATTATAATGTCCTTCCTAATAGATACCTCATTGAATGTAAGTTTTTCGAGATTAATTGAAGTTGAAAATCGCTTTTATATTTGCATAGTTATTTTGAACGTGTTTTTTTTTTAAAGGAACACGAAGCGTGGACAATATCCGAAGCTGTAGATGCTCTTATGGATATGTTCTCTGATAATGATTGGAATCAAATTGCATACGAATTGAAATTAGAACAAAAGGCAAAAGATCTGGAAAAAGTGCTTAAAAATAGAGTAAGCCTCTAAAATATTTTCATTTGTTCGTAAATATGTTATTAATTTGTGACATTTTCAGGTTCGTCAGCAAAAAAAAACCTTGAACGAAAGGTACCCAGCTGTGATGACTGTAAAAGTGAATTTGAGCAGATTTACAAAATATATCGAAGCTCAAATGAAAAGCTTTACTCCAAATACAGTGCGTTAAACGTCGATTTTGTTTTGGTTGTTTACACGTTTAACTTGGTTTTTTTTTTTTCTGGAGTTTATGATTTATACAAAAATAATTTGTAGTTGCTTCGATTTTTGTATTCAAGAAAAGTTTTCTTTTCAAAACTCAAATCAATAAATAAATTGATTTTTGATATGAATTTGTTTTTATTAAAATAAAATGTTTCTTTATAATTTCATAAATTAATTTGGGGATTTTCCTTAAAAAGAATGAAAACAATTTAATTTTTTTTTAAATTCATTAAACAATTGAGGGGTTTTTATTCATATGATGTGAGATAAAATATTCGTTCAACTTGAAATTGTTTTTAATTGTTGTTTTCACTGGTTTTTAACCAATATATATTGTCGCTAATTATATTTTTTACTACTTCGTTTTATAATTTCTTGCAATATTTTGCAAATATTCACAAACTAACGTTGAAAGGTTTAAGCGGATTAGGAAAATTCCGATAAAATCTAAACTGTTTAAAAATCTACGATTAAAATGTCACTACTAAACAAAACGATTCTACTGAACAAAACGGTTCTTATTTGGTAAAAAGATAAAAAATATAATTAAATATTAAATACAAAAATCAATATTTTAATTAATATAGGTGTATAAGCTTAAATCCCCTGTTTGGTCATAGATGGCGTGAGTGAGCGTATTAAGCTACCATGGGCACGCCATACTTTTTTTTATGAGTTTGGCATCTGTCAACATTAATCATTGCACATTGTCAACAATTTCGTATAACAACATACATTTTTCCTTTGGTAATCATGTCTAGTTTTGTGCCAGAAAAAGAACATATGCGGGAAGCTCCGCTTTTCTGCTTCAATTTGAAGAAATCGCCTGCCGAATCGCATCGAATGCTTATGGAGGGCTATGGTGACAGTGCTTTATCCGAAACAACGTACCGAGATTGGTTTCGTCGGTTAGAAGACGGCAATTTTGACTTGTGGGACAAGAAGCGTGAAAATCGGCCTAGAAAGGTTGAGGACCATCAAGCTCTTGAAGCAGGCTCTTTTGGACGAAAACGATACCCAATCGCAAAAAATGCTCGCGGAGCAATTGGGTGTTACTCAACCAGCAATTTCCATGTATCTGCGTATCATGGGGAAGATTGAAAAGATCGGAAAATGGGTGCCGCATGAATTGAACAATAGGAAGATGGAGCGACGCCAAAACATATGGGAAATCTTGCTCGCCAGACAAAAAAGAAAATCGTTCCTGCATCGGATTGTGACAGGCGATGAAAAGTGGTTATATTTCGAGAATCCTAAACGCAAGAAATAGTAGGTTGATTCCGGCCAACCATCAACGTCTTCCCCAAGTGGTCTTGGGACGGAAGACGATGCTGTGCGTTTGGTGGGATCAGCAGGGTCTTGTCTACTATGAGATGTTGAAACCTGGTGAAACTGTCAATGCCTACCGCTACCACCAACAACTGATCAAATTGCATCGTGCTCTGCGTGAAAAAAGGACGGATTACCAAAAAAGACACGACAAGCTGATTTTCCTCCACGACAACGCACCATCGCACACGTCAAAAATGGTCCAAAACTACTTGGAGACACTCAGGTAGGAGATGCTACCCCACTCCGCTTATTCTCCAGACCTGGCCCCTTCCGACTACCACCTGTTTTTGTCGATGGGTCACGCGCTCAGTGAGCAGCACTTCGATTCTTACGAAGACGTCCGAAAATGGCTTGATGAGGGGTTTGCCTCTAAAAAGAAGGAATTTTTTTGGCGTGGTATCCACAAATTGCCCGAGAGATGGGGAAAATGTGTAGCTAGCGAGGGCAAGTACTTTGAATAAATTTGTTTTTGCTTTCTATGAAAAAAACATGCGTTCTTTGACCAAAAAAACAGCGGATTTAAGCTTATACACCTGGTAAAATAATACTAAATAAGAAAGATTTTAAATGTTCATTCGATTGGATTTTTCACATGATATTGGTTGATTTATCACATTGTAGCAAATTTGTGGAATTCTATTATAATTAGAAGATGATCATATGTGTTTTGCTTATTTTGGAATACACCCATACCTCGCTATACGGCCGCTCTTTATACGGCATTTTGCTATAAAGGCCCTCTTCAATTAAGGCACGTTTTCGATTTACGGCCTAAAATGTTTCGCTATAACGGCAAAAAAAACTTTTTTCGAATGTCGCAATATCTACATATTGAAGAATGGAGATACCGATGAATCTGCTGAAGATGTCATATTCCAAGCAAGCCGAGGATGGTTTGAAAAATTTAAAAATAGATTTAATTTGCATAATTTGAAAATGAAAGGTGAAGCACCTAGCGCCAATGAGGCCGCATCTAGAGAATATCCCAACATTTTAAAGGGAATTATTGAAAGAGGTGGTTATAAACCTGAACAAGTGTTCAACGTAGACGACACAGGGCTTTATTGGAAGCGAACCCCTGATTGCAAGTACATTTCAAAAACCGAAAAATCTGCGCCTGGTTATAAGGTGTCTAAAGAACGATTAATTTTGCTATTTGGTGCAAATGTCGAGGGTGATTTTAAGCTAAAACCATTTTTAATATATTTGTCCGAAAATCCAAGGCCTCTTAAAGGACTAAATAAAAATCAATTACCCGTCATATGGAGATCCAACAAGAAAGCTTGGATGACTAAAGCTACTTTTGAGGATTGGTTCAAAAATCACTTTTGTAAGGAAGTGAAAAAATATTTGCGAGACAATAACTTAAGCAACAAGGCTTTGCTAATTTTGGATAATGCACCAGGGCATCCTACTAATTTATCCGAACTACAATCTGAAGATTTCATGATTGAGTACCTTCCGAAAAATACAAAAGCTCTGATCCAACCAATGGATCAGGGTGCAATAGCCACTTTTAAGGCATATTACCTACGCCGAACTTTCCGACAATTTATAAGGGAAATCGATGGTAAATCTTCAATTAAAACATTTTAGAAAAACTATAACATCAAGGATGCTTTTGACAGCATCAGTGAATCATGGAAGGAATTAAAATTAACAACAATGAACCATGTTTGAAAAAAAATATGGCCAGAATGTGTAAAAAGTACTGATGCGGAAGGCCAGAATGTGTAAAAAGTCCTGAAATTAGGCAAACATTTTGGATCTAGCACATGATCTCGGCTTTGAAGGTTTGAACGAACGTGATGTGCTTAATCTACTTGAAGCTGATAGGGAACCCCTTTCATATGAGGAACTCATTCAATTGCAAGCAGAACCAGCATTTGATGAAGAGACAGAGCCTGTTGTATCCAAACAGCTAACATCAAAAAATTTGTCGAAAGCTTTTTCCTATTTCGAACAAGGAACAACATCCTCCTTGAAAATGATCCTGACGTCGAACGTAGCGCTAAAGTTTCTCGAGGAATTAACTCAGCCATTAGCTGTTATAAATCACTGAAGAACGAAATAGACAAGAAGGCAAGACAAATAACGTTGGACAATTATTTTAAGCCAGGCCCATCCTTACCAGCAAAAAATTAAGACTACAGTGATCTGGAGGTTACCATTTCTTCATCTTCTTCAAATTAAAGGCATTTTAAAAAAAATTATGTATGTATACACATACATACACATATTTTATGTAACATGAAGTTGTTTCATGTACAAATGTATGTACTTATTATGTATGTATTTTTGATTTAAATGAAATAAAAAGATAAAATGTATTTTGAATGATAGACCATGTTACATATTTAACAAATTTGGAACCTATACCATTGGATTTGTATGAATTTGTATTAGAATAATTGATTCCTTATACGGCTTTTCGCTTTGCGGCCAAGTTTCGTGGAACGTATATAAGCCGTAAGGCGAGGTATGGGTGTACTTGAAATTTTTTTTATAAAAATGCGTCGTCTTGAATATTGATTTATGAATAAAATTTAAGTTTTTAGGATTGTTTTTAATATGGCATTCTTATAACTCTCGCTTTTTCAATATTGTCACTGAAGTCCAGGTTATTTTTATTTTGTTTTCTATTTTGATTTGTGGTTTTTAATATAACCAACAAAATAAATATATTTCACATAAATGAATAAATATTACTTTTTAACATTATTTATTTAATTGTTTCTTAGAAAATCTCTAAAATAAAAACTATTATTTATTAATTAAGTATGTGACTTTATGTTAAGTTAGCACGTGTTATTGCTGAGTGCTATCGTGCGACTGACTGTGCAACGCACATTATTGCCATGGTGCTCAGCTGTGTACAAGTGAATGCTAATGTGTGTGTGTAGCATGTGCAGTATGCGTGTTGTGTGCACGTGTTTTAGTTTTTTAATCCAATTGCCACCGATTTATATCTACAACCAATCATATGTAGGGCTTGTAATATTTGCTCCAGAAATTTTTACGATAGCAAAAATATTTTCAATTATCTGGTGAAAAATAATGAAAGCTAATTTGATCGTGTCCCTCTGTCGTTTCTCAAATGGGGTACATAGTAAAATTTATATTATCGACTAATGATAATATAAATCAAAAATTGCATTAAAAAAAAGATTCTTATCGTTAAATAGAACCTATTATTTTCTTTATTTTTTTTGGTATGTAAGGCATCTGAGACAGCAGCCAGAGTCTATTTTATAGCGCCACGATGATAAGGCAATTTGGCGACTTTATTTTTTGATAGTGAGTTGGAGGAAAAGCAGAGATTGTTAAATTTTGTTGAGAATATTTAAAAGTTAAGAAGGTTAAAAAGAGTATTAAGCGATTCACCATGTAAGGAATTCTTTCAAAAAAAAAGAAGGTTAAAAAGAGTAAATATGGGGAATGATGAGTTTAACGCCACAGCAGGAATGGTTACCTAGGAGGGAATCATGGATAAGTGCGTTATGATAAATCCGGATACTGCAAAGTTTTCTTGTCCAGAATTTTGGAGTGGTTTTTCTGTATACGGGCTCTTCGATATTCGGGCCAATGTGTGAAAAGAAATCTTCCACCGTTGGTCCAGTTTGTTTGTTTACACATGGCTTATGATTTTAAGTGCCATATTGCTTACAGCTCTCCATGGAAAAGAGAGCATTTTGATGGTTAAAACCCACTGTATAGTTCAAGTTGCGTATTATCAACGAGAAAAAATTGTTATTAGAAGCCTTTGTTTTCATAAACCTCTCAATTTTAATACTTTGAGTAGGATTATGTAGAAAGGTTATGGGCCACATAGAACAATTTTATTTCAGTTTAATTATATTTATTTCTAATGTGTTGTTATTTTTTTCCTTTCAATATTTTACAAATAATGTAATAGATTTAATAATAATAACAATAATAATAATAATAATAATAATATAAGTTATAATAGTAAAATAATTTAAAAATAAAAGTAATATACGAGTACCATAGAAAGTTGCAGAACATGAATTACATATTTATTATTTATTGGGAAGAAGAAGAAAAAATTCGCTAAAACTAATCGAATTCAATATATTTGATTTACTGATGACTAAACATACTGGTAATTTTTTTTAGTTAAGAGCAAAGAAATCTTACAAAAGAATTTTTAAATATGGTATATTTAATCATAAAACGCTGCAAATTGTATACATTTTCAATATGCATAAACGATTGCAATTTGGTTTAAATTTTTCTTATTGCACCAACCAATATAATATGCAAATAGCGGAAATTGATCTTATATGATATTATTAGATATTGGATCAATTCCTAAAGTTTATTAATGTTATTTTCATAATTGATTGGATTCAATTCGGATAAGTTTTTCGATCGTTTCGGTTTCGGAACTGGATTCCAATCTAGATTGGATGTAGTTGGTGATGCCTCTCGATTGATCTGTTTACGTATAGTGCATTTTTTGAAAATCGATTCATTGTTATTATTATCATTATTATTATTATTATTATTATTATTATTATTATTATTATGATTATTGCTGTTATTATTGTTATTTAATTCTTGATTCAGTTTTTCAAAAAGATGCGCCAAGTCATCACTGCTTATATTATTAGTGCTGCTACTATTAGAATTATTAAGTTTGTTACTGGTATAACTATTATCTTTAATACCAGGTGATGTAGTAACGGTTTCCAATTCTTCAGCTAACCGTTTAATTTCTCGTTCGCTCTCGGCTAAATCCCGATAGCTTCGGACAAGTTTCTCTTTGGCCAAAGAACTTTTCCGTGGTGGGGGTTGAATTTCGAAATGATTTAAATCATTCACTGGCGGAGTGTTGGGTGGGGTCTTATCTGTTGAATCTTTTCTCACCTTTAATAAGCTTTGACTTCGATTTATCGACTCGATTATTTCCTTAACTGATCGACGTCGTTCACCTTCGTTAAATTGCAACCCGTTCGGTTGTTTTTGCCTATACAGTTGACTTTCATTCTCGGAAATAGTATCGGGTGATGAGTCCTTAAGTGGGATATAACGTATTTGGAATCGTCCCGAGCTATCGTTCGAAACTTCGGATTTCTCTGATCGTTCTGAAATATCTTCTTTCGATTCGGTGATTCTTAATTCAACATTTGGAACTAATTCATCCATTACAATATTGGATACTTTTTCCTCAATTGCTGTTATTCGGTCTTGTTCCTGCTGCTTTCTATAAACCGGTTCGATATCCTCTACCAAACTATTATCCAGCGTGGATTCTGGTGTTGACTTGGAACTTCCATGTTTCTCCGCCTCTTCTTTAATTTTGTTTTCTTCTTCTATAAATTCTTTGGGTATTGGGGAAATTTCAGCTTTTACTTGAGTTCTAATGCACGGAGATGGCCTATTTGAAACAGCTACTATAACTCTATCCGGTTGGGGTTTTGTTATCATTTCCGAAGTATCTGTTTTCGTTGTTGTCACTTTTGTTACTCTAATTTGTGGTGGTGTGGATCTAGGAGTTATCATTGGTTTAACTATTTTCACTTCTTTTTTCGGAGAATCCTTAATAATATTTGATGAATTTTCAATAGTAACTTGAACCGTTTTCGTATTATTTATGCTTGTCGATTTCTCAGTCAAATTCTCTTTCGTTGATGAATTCTCGATGATTTCGTTCCCTTCTGTTGTTGAAGCAATGGCAATACTTTCGTCATCTGCTTTCGTAGTTTTAACAAAATTTTCTATTTCAGCTGTTAGATTAGCTATATTCACATTCTCTTTATTATCATTTTGGCTAAACTGACTAGTTGTTGTTGTTGTTGTTGGTGATGATGGTTGACTATTTGGTTCCTCATCTACTACTTTAGGTATCTACAAATATAAATATTTTATCATAAGTTCTTTAAAAATACTTATAAAAATTTTACTCTTTCAACAGAAAATGTTAATGATTTTTTTTTCTTTTTTTCTATTAATGATTTTTTTTTTGATTTTTTTTTATATAATTAAAAGAATTTAAAATAAAGAAAAAACTGGGGAAAGCCCAGTTGTATTTTCTACAAATAATATTTTTTTTCGAATAAAATTTTAATTACGTTGTGCAATAATTTTCAAATTATTCTAATTTTATTGTACAAATGCGCAAAATAAAATTTTTCTCATAAAAAAAAAATTGTGGAAAATTATGACTTCGATTTGTCATATTTTAATTTTAAATGTGCTAAAAAATTCTATCAATAAATATGAAGCAAGCTTGTAGGTTTTGTCTGACTCCGAAAAAGCCAGGTCTACAATAGCAAACAGAAGAATAAATTGTGATAAAAAGTTCATCTTAATTTTGTTTGGAGGTGTAAATTAATGTATATCGAGTGAAAAATTGAAATTCTTTCCTTTTGAGGCCGTTTGTTTTTGTACGAACACTCTGCTCGTATTGTTTGTATTATTCAAGATTGGATATTTTGCAATGAACTCAAAGTGATCACTCGTGACATTAATAGAAAAAATGCTTGTAAATTGAAATATATTTTTCTCTATAAACATTATCAACTATGGTGGAAATTTCAATAACTACTTCTTTTTCTTCAATAACTACTTCGCTAAAACGTGTAAATATTTTCAAAAAAAAAATCTAATTCATTACAAACGTAAGCAGTCCGTTTTTTATGTGCTTAAAAAGTGTCGTAATAATAAAGTTGAATTGCGAAATTCTAAGCTTAAATTATATAAAGAAAAGAAAAGTAAATACTAGAGCGGAATTGCATAAAATATTCATTATTCAGAAAAAAATGTGGATTCATTTTAATACCTAATTGATTCCAAGTCACCGTTCTATATACTAAATCCAACACTAAAATTTTGTCGCAACAAGAGAAACAAAAAATAAATAGTCAAGTTTATAAAATTTTCATTAATGTACGAATTTGCCATTAATTTCAAACTTTAAATCAATTACCAAATCGATTTGTATTTTTCGAATAAAATGAAATTCTATTCAGAAAATAATGGAACAAATTTGGTTGTAGGTTCATATTCAGTATTTTTTGGCTGTATTATTAGCAATGCCAAATTGAATAGTGAGTAGTGATTCTTAGTTTCTAATGGCATTTAAAACTTACTCGAATCGGAGGCGATGGTGCTCGACGCTTTTTCCTTGCTGGTCGTTTACCTTGTGTAGGCTTTAGTTGAACTTGAGCGTGGTTGTCACTGTTCATTTGTTTAGTGACTTCATCGTCGTCGTCATCTTCAAATGGATTTGTGCTGGCAACACTGACTTGTGATGATCTAATTATTTTTGAGAGTAAATAAATCAAAAAATAAAATTAGAACAACTTTTTTTTTTCATTATTTCTATCTCACACGATATTTCATTTTTATTGTTTAATGTGTAAGTGTTAATAAACAAACATGAAAAATCCTAGAAACCAAAAAAAAAAACATCCAAATATATGTACTTGTATTGATGATGATTTTCACTATGAATTTGTTCAAAATTCTTAAACAAAGTGCAAAAATGTATTGTAACAATGAGTAGGAAAATTATTTGAAGATACTTTTCGAAACATGTTGATTTTCGAACTTTATTTTTCCGAAGAATTCAATAGTAATCTAAGAAATTTCAGTTCAAAAATGGGAATTATTCCTGACTAATATTTTTATTAAAATTCAAAATCGTTGATTTTGAATTTTCACCTATTCAAAAAAAATCTAAAATTTACGAATTTCCAAATTAACAAAATTTTTATATCTGAATCTGAGTTGAGTTTGTTACTACTATTTTTGTAGATTTGTATTTTAATACAATAAAAAAAATTTTATATTTTCTGTATATGAAAAATTGAGCGAGTTTGTTTGTAGGGTTTCATATTAATCCAAAAGGTACTACAATTAACTCTCTTGCTTTTTATCTATGACAAATTATGACAGAAATTATCATGTAAATTATGGTAAAAATTTTAATTAATCTTGTTTATGTAGGACTTTGCCAAAAATTCTACATGAAGGTCCCAAGGTAATTTGTCGAGATGACCGTAAGGATTATACATAGCACTGTATTTATATATTACTGCATCGATAAATAAAACAAAAGTGAAATTAATAGAAAAGATTTAATTGGCATACGCGAATGAAGTAATATTTTTCACCTCAATTGATTGAGTATTTAACTGACTGACTGCGTACCTAAGCAGTATTAATTTGTTTTGTTTCTAAGCGTAATTAACACAATAGTTACGCAAATGCGACTAGTATTCCATCATCACATGATTTCTTATCATTTTAGAAATTAGCTAAATGTAAATAAACAAATAGAAACCCATTGAAGTGGAAATTTTAAAGGAAAATTAGCTCAAACGAAAAGTGCAATACGAGTTCTTGCATCAAGTTGACAGGTTCATTTTCGAAAGCACCAAAAACTGAAATAACACTGTCTTTTTTAACACAAAGTTAACAACACGGTACATCTTTCTACAATAAAATACGGTAGACCCTTCTTTAACGGGGTAAATAGGCTACTACAAAATGCCGTGTTGTATGAAACAGAGTTATAGAATGCTAGAAGTTATATTCTAATATAAAAAAAGGGTAACCTTCCATAAGCTTATTAGGAAATATTTTACTCATTTGCAGTGATACTTTTTGAACAGACTTTATTCTACGAGGTCTGTTCAAAAAGTATCGCGAAGTTTGAATTTCCGCGGGTTACGTATATTCGATTTTCGATTTTTTGTGGCGTTATGTTGGTACTTATGTCTCTCACTTATGCCGAAAAGTTCGGCCATTTCCGCGGGTTACGTATATTCGGAATGTTCAGTTAATTTGTGACAGCTGCTTTGCTTGCACGTGTTTTGGCTCGTCTTCGATTTTTGACCATTTTCGACCAAAAACAGCATCGCATTAATATTGCTAAGGAGCTGGTGGACTCTGTCCGCGACGACCCAAATATGCTCCAGAGGGTCATAACTGGTGACGGTCATGGGTTTATGGTTATGACGTGCAAACCAAATCTCAATCATCCCAATGGAAGCTGCCAAGACCGAAAAAAGCGCGGCAAGTTCGGTCGTATGTGAAGGTTTTGTTTACAGTTTTCTTCGATTGCAGAGGCGTGGTGCATCATGAGTTCTTCCCACAGGGTAGAACGGTCAATAAGAAATATTACCTGGAAGTTAGGCGCAAGTTGCGCAAAGCAATCCGCCAGAAACGCCCGGGTTTGTGGAAGAACAAAAATTGGTTTTGCACCATGATAACGCCCCTGCTCACGCATCGTTGCTTGTGGCCAAAAACAACACACTTATAATGGCGCAGCCACCGTATTACCCAGATCTGGCCCCCTGTGACTTTTTCTTGTTCCCGAAACAGATTCTTTGATCCATTTTTTAATAATGGGCAAAAATCAAAAAGGAGCCAAAACACGTGCAAGCGAAGCAGCTGTCAAAAATTAACTGAACATTAAAAATGGCTGAACTTATCGGCATAAGTGAGAGACATGAGTAACGGAAACGGAAATTCAAAATTCGCGATACTTTTTGAACAAATCTGGTATTGCCAAATGTCCTCATGGTCGTAGCGCTAAATAATGGTCGCTGGTTCTTGTCTCACAGACCTTACACAAAAAAAATTAACCATTCTACGTGGGCTACTATATATATTTCTGGCCTAATAATGAAAATGCGAATATTTATCAACGAAAAAGGTTTTATTGTTTTTCAAAATATTCTCCATCAAGATTTATACACTTTTGCATGCGCTCAAACCAATTTTCGAAGCACTTTTTCCACTCCGATTGAGACACCTCCAAAACATGGTTTTTGAATGCTTCAACAGCATCTTCTGGCGACGAAAATCGTTGACCACGCATTTTTTTCTTGATGTGTGGGAATAAAAAGAAGTCATTGGGTGCCAAGTCAGGGCTGTACGGAGGATGACCCATCAATTCGACGTTTTGTCCGGTCAAAAAGGCGCTGGTTTGAGCCGATGTGTGAGAGCTCGCATTGTCATGGTGCACAATGATTCGACTTCTCTTGTTCGTTTTTCGAATTTCTCCGAAGACTTCAGGCAAACAAATGGTGGTGTACCACTCAGAATTGACCGTCCTACGTTGCACAAGCGGAACAGTCGCCACATGACCAGTTTTGCCAAAGAAACAAGCGACCATTTGCTTCGAAGTGCTTCTTCCACGAACAACTTTCGTTGGATTTGACTCGTCTTGGAAGACCCACACGGTCGATTGCTGTTTTGTTTCGGGCTCATACGCATAGATCCATGATTCGTCACCTGTGACGATCTTATAAACGTCTTTTGAAGCACCGCGATCGTATTTTTTCAGCATTTCTTTACACCAATCCACACGAGCCTTTTTTTGAGCGATTGTCAAATTGTGCGGGATCCAACGAGAACAAACCTTTTTTACGGCCAGGTGTTCATGCAATATCGAATGTATGCTGGTGGGAGAAATGCCTAGGCATGCCTCTATCTCACGGTATGTCACATGACGGTCTTGCATTATCAGTTCACGTACGGCATCGATGTTTTCTGGAACAACGGCTGTTTTTGGACGACCTTCACGGAATTCGTCTTTGAGCGAGCGTCGGCCACGATTGAATTCGTTGTACCAGTTTTTCACAGTGCTATAGGATGGTGCTTCATAGCCATACAAAGATTTAAGTTCATCGATGCACTCTTGTCGTGATAATCCACGTCGAAAGTTGTGAAAAATGATCGCACGAAAATGTTCACGAGTTAATTCCATTTTTTTGCCAAATTGATTTTTTCAAGTCACTGTAAACAACACAAATGATAGTCGTACGTCAAAACGTTCTGAGTACGTTTATGCTAAAAAATGTCAAACTTTCCAATGGAAATGTCAGATCGCACCTGGCAACACTTAGTGTTGCCTAGGCCAGAAATATATATAGTAGCCTACGTAATTCAGATTTTTATCTCTGTATGTAATTCTTGTGCATCTTCTACCGTCTTTAAGAAATTCGTTTTGATTGTCCTTAAAAGTTCGTTATAAATTTCAAATGTATCAATATAGGCAATTTTGGAATCAGTTTTTCAATTGTCGACAATTCTATCGAAAGAGTGTGTATATAATTATAATATTTCTAAATTTTTATTATTACCTTAACAAAGTGCACTTTTAATATAATTTTATAAATGGCTTTTTTTCTGAAAGATAATTTCACATATTACGTATTTTTATTTAGAATTATTGATGACTGTATATTCATGTCAATTTCTTGTTAATTAATAACAGCCCTTTATGAATAATGAAGGTATTAAATAAATGCCTAATTTTGTGATAATTTTATGATATTATGAATTTTTACAAAATTTTACGTCTTTGATCGTCTAAAATGTAAGCCGAATTATTAAGCCAATTTTAATCAAAATAAATAAAATTGTTGTTAGAATTAAAAAAGAAAACAAACAAAATTGGATAGTTCTCTTTTTATATCCAATTCGAATTCAAAAAAAATATTATTTTTAACAAATCAAAAACCCTTTAATGATTTTGGTTTTAGTATTTGATGGACTTTGTAAAATTACATAAATGTGGTTTTTGTTTATAAAAAATGGATGGTTTCCCATGAAATTAAATAATAAAATAAAATTCCCCAGCAATATTGATGATCTCATTTCTTATCTATTCCGGGGGTATTTATGTTATAATGTCCCCCTCGAATGCCGCACACCAATGAACATTTTTAACATTCCACAGCGTTAATGTTCGATTATATCCAATAAGATGCTAATGTCTATTTATTTCCAATTAAAAATAAAAAAACCTCGAAAATGAACTTTTTTCTTCTTCTCTCCCAGCGATAAAAATTAAAAATAAAACAAAACGAAATAAAAAAAATCCCAACTTATAATAACACCAATAATAATGACGTACATGAGTTGGTAGTTTTGTTTTGTTATTATTAGAATTTTCATTAAAACAATTGACATTTGATAAAAAGATCAATCACAAAAACAGGAGAGAATTTTTTAACATAAGAAAAGATTGGGTCAACTCACCCTCGACTAATCCCATTATAATTATCATACGGTTCGATGGTGTTGTGATCATTATAGAGCCTACGAGCATGTGGTTGCGGGGTTACAGAACCACCGTAAACGTACCTTCTTGGTGGCGCTACTGGCGCTAAACGCGATGGACCATCCTGCCGGTTTGGAGTCTGTATTGTGCTTCGATATCTGTTGTTGCGATTGAATGCGAGTGCTGTGCCATCACGATCCAGGGTCTGTTTAAATGGAAGGGAAGTGTCAACAATCAAAATCCAGTATTTATGAGTATAAATCATTGAGAAACATTGAGTCGCTGCTTTTTAAGATAGTCGAACAACAAAAAATAATGATTTATAAAATTACCGAATTGAGGCGCATATCCTGTAGGGAGGTCCGGTATGGGACATTTCGTTCGAATCCGCTTCCAAAACCGCCAGCACCAACTGTGTTACGCATTCGTGGATCGTAAGTTCCATAGTGGGCTTCGCTGGGTTCGAATGTTCGTCGTAACGGCGGTGGACTTTCTGATGTCTTGTTGATTCCCAAAGTAGATGATTTCTTCTTCAGTCGGAACGATTTGAATGTCCTGTAAAAAATAATATCGGATTTTAGTTTAATTTTATTTTTAACTACAAATAATTAGCATTAATAATAATTATGAGTAATAATAAGAAGTGAAGCAACAAAGCAATGATACTGCATTTTTTTTTTGCAACAATTTTATTTTAGTTTTATTCATCAATGTTATCCTCTTTAAACTAGTTCCTTGGTGCAGCTTTACATCACCGGAGGCGTTATTTCTATTCTTTATAGTAGTGATCGAATTCTTCAATTAGAATCGCCTTTAACTTCTGAGGTACAAGATGGCGTTCTTTCAAGGGTTTTTTGTAAATATTTGGGAGCCAAAGAATGTTATACGGACTAAGATAAGGGGAATAGGTGAGGTTGAGAAACCCTATCCTGAGTCTTTTAAGGACTTCTGATCTTACAAAAGCCTTCATCGGTTTCACATTTCCATCAGTTTTCAATGTTGAAGACGTTCCCGATCGGGGCTTATCTTCCACCAAAAACTTTTGCTATTGATAAGGAATGTTCCACATTAAAGCTTGTTACAAGCTTAACAGCAAATTTGATGGCACATTGTTTCTACAAATTTCGCTGTTCCATTTTTCGCTATGCACTACAAGAACACAACTTCATTTATCACGCTACATATGGTTGCAGAGATGAAACTTTTACTGCACGTCTAAGAGGAACTAACGTGGAAAGGAGGTCACATAGCTCTCAGTGAGTGTCGTTACTTTTCTGAAACACCTCATACATTCTATCTTCGAATATTTAATAAGTCAAAATTGGGGTAAAAATGTGAAAATGAATTAATTGAAAATGTCATTCGGTGGTCTTTTATAAATACCGTCTTCCTTTTTTATAAATATTCTTTGACAAGTTATAAAAGTTCATTAATTATGTCACTATTTTTTTTTTCAAGATAAAATAATTAATATTTTTTGACAGTTTCATTTATTTATTTGTTTAAAAATAATTTTGTCCTAATCAGTAAAGAATTGACTAGCTCTGATAAATATTGGAATATGGCTGACTTTTATGTGACCATTATTATTAATGAAATTCTGTATATGAAATTTTGAAGTTATTCTTCTGATTAAATATTTCCAATCCATTTTTTGATAGTGTCTATCATTGTCTCTGGTAGCGAGGTCTATTTTGGTCACTATTTGTATTAAATGATATCAAAGTCTCGAACATAAAAGCTAAATCAATAAATAATAATACAATCTGACAAATTATTATTTAATGTTACGTTTATGAGAAATACCAACTGGACATGTTTTGGTTTGTGAAATTGTAGTAAATTAAGTGCTGAAGAAACAGTGATCGCTAAGAAATTATTATTCGTTTAGTATTAAAATTATTATTTTACTTATAGGTTATTAAACATACTATATAGAAAATATTTATAAGTTGTGATTTTCAGAATCCTTTCAATCATTATGTTTTTCTATCTTTGAAATTCTTATGGACTTAAAAAAATTTTAATTTCTTGCACTTTGTCTTAAATGGAAATGTGAAATTAGTTTTCATAATCGGAATTTCTTTTTTAATTTTATTTACATAAGAAATCAATTTTAGTATATTTTAAAAGAACACGACAGTGGATTTTTTAATATAGAATCATGCTTTCAGATAAAATAATTTGAAGTTTTATGAAACATAATAATTTGTTTTGATATTTTTTAACAGTCGCGTAGTATTTTTAAACTCCGTTTTTTTCTTTGACCTCTTAAATATTTTTTTTTTTTGCTGAAGGGTTAACTCCTACAAAAAATGTTTTCATCCAATAAATCACCAAAAATAAAATTTTGACTTCAAAAATGCTTCCTCCAAAAATGTGTCCATCAAAATTCTTTCTTTCGTCAAAAAATATTTTTCTAAAAGGGGTTTTCATAAAAAAATAATTCCCTCCAAAATGTTTCCAACAAAAAATGTTTATAACGAAAGTGATTTCTCCAAAAAATGTTCCTATTAAAAGTGTTTCCTCCAAAAAATTTTTACTTCGTAAATATTTTCTCCAAAAAAAATTTTCCTTTTATTAAATTTATTTTCCAAAATATTTCGCTATAAGAAAGTGTAAACTCAAAAAAAAAGTACCATCTAAAATATATATTGTATATTATTATCGCTTAAATATGTTTCCTTAAAAAATATGTTTCCTTAAAAAATGTTTCCTACAAAGGTTGATCTTTAATTTAACGAACTGACCATGTTACTTTTCAAGGATAGCAACGAAAGCGTGGATCAGAGCGAATTTTTTTTAGCAGCAAATGTATCCATTTTAAGCAAGAGATTTTCTGATATCGGATTTTGATGCGTTCTGGGTAAAATTGATCTGTTTTCTATTTACCGATGATGCTTTTATCTGTTTTTGACTTGGAATTTTTTAATATATTGTATATGTACTTTTTTTTGAATTTGAGTAATTTTGCTTTTAGAGGCTGTTCTAACCAATTTCTCGATTGTTATCCTTTACTCTTTAAAAACCAATCTCTTCCAAATTTAATTATTTTTTTTGTGATGGTAAATGGATCAACATTAAAGTTAGTATTGGTCGAATATCCAAAATTTTTTCGAAAAAGAAAATTGTTTGTTAATTCGCAATAATTATTGCAAATCAACAGGTTAATTCCTGAATATGGTAACAATTTCAACCTTGAATCAGTTGCATTGTCACACTTATTTTTATTAAAAATTTCCCCTTTAGCAATATTTAGATTTATAAACTGAAAAGTCTTTTATATAAATTTATTATTGATGTACATACCACACATATGTTGCTAAAAATCCATTTACATCTATTTTGTACAATTGACTTAGACCCCCATTAATAACGTCGACAAGAAAATACCTAATAATTTATATAAAATACATTCATAAGTTTTATGCATTGTACTATTTTTTTCGTTGGAAGGGTAGGGGGGGGGTGGTTTGTTGGTTTTGATTGTACGAATTGTCATATCCAAAATATATGAGATTTTTTCAAAATGGATAATTTCATTATCGCATAGTATCTAAATAGTTTCCCGAGTCATAAATAAATGTGCATACTCGAAAAATATCAGAAAAATAGAATTTTTAATATTATAGCCACTTTTTTATATTTATGAATATTTTATTATAATTTCAAATAAAAAATAAAACTTTTGAATAAACTTCTTTTCGTATAATACAATATAATATTTTATCCTTAATATCCATTATTGATTAATTGCTGGTTCATGTCATTAATTGCTAGTGAGTCTAAAAATAATATAAAACTATTAAAAAAATAAATAAAAACACACCCTCATAAAATGTACGTTATCGGTGATATTATAAAATTTGCACAAATCCGCCATTATTTGGAAATATTGATTTCTGTATTCTATTCAAAATCTGCACTTGCATGACATGAATCAGCAATTAATCAATTTCAATTTTATGAATACGAATAAAAATGCATTTTATTTAGTGAGAAAATATTTGATAAAAACAATAGTAAACATTAGAAAACTAACCATTTAAAGTTCAGCATCTTTTTTTTTATTCGTACTAAATTTAGTATATTTTCAAGTGGTATTATTGCAATTTTTTGTTGTTGAGTTTTTTAAAATGATTTTTAATAAAAGCAGAAATTATTTTTACACCTTATAATTTTGTTTTTTTTTAATTTAAAGTTTAAAATTTCGTCATATTGTAGGATTCGCAATAAAAAATTACATATATATATATATGTATTCAGTTGAATAAAATAAGCACTTATTTATTTACTTTATAACTAAAATTTAATATAATAAAATACATTTTGTTTTATATATTGTATATAAAAAAATTAACTTTAGTTTTATTAGAAGTTTACCCATAAATATAATTTTTTAACACGATAAATTTAGCAAAAAACCCTTAAATTTCTTTTTAAACAATTTTAACAGTACTTCCATAATACAGATTATGAAATTTCCACTCAACAAAAAAAAAATTCCAAAAAAAAAACTAATTAAAAATAATTAAAACAAGGAGAGAAAGGCGAAAAATTTAGAGTAAAATATTAAAATTTAACTGTTAAACTAGATTAAGACACTCTCAATTATATTCTAAATACTCGTACTTCGCGTTTAATACTCGATTAAAACTGATTTTATTTTAGATGAGATGTAATGGGATGAGATGAGATGAGATCTCCAAAAGTAATCAGAGTACAACGTGATCTCTTTTATGGTTTTATTACGATTGTTCAGATATTAGCATTTTCATTTTGAGTATTGTCTTATAAACTTGAATATTTTACGGAAATTAACGGATTAATTAACATTTATATTGTATGTATGTATTTTGCTTATGTACATTAGTGTGTGATGTTTTTATATTATATTTATACGAGCGTATTTTTATTGTACTGATTTCATTTTTGAAATTGTAATATTTCAACCACAGTTAAATAGTTTTATCTTGGAAGCGTTTATATTCATACATATATCTACACACATCCTTGAGGGGTTGTTCTTGAGATACTCTTCTATTCGAAAATATTCTGATTATCAGCAAGATGTGATAATTGATAAAATTCTCTTTTATTTTTCAAAGAGAAAAACAAACAAAAATACTCTTGTAAGTGTTATACAGTACCATATTTGAGAGTGTTTATCTCTTAGATTATAGAACTACTGGCTAAGCCTTTTGATCAAATTTAATGTACACGTAATTTGATGTCAGTACGTGTATATTTACTCCTAGCGATGATAAATCGAATATCGAGCATAATTATGTATAAAATTGTTCGAGTTGCTATGACCTTACATAATAGAGTATAAGGATAGACAGACAGCCACCGTATATGTATACGAATTTTAGTGATGCCAAAAAATCCGGTGGAATTGCAATAATTCAAATGTTAATTTTTTCATTCCTGACCTATCTATTAACTTAAAATTAAGCTGCAGATTCTTTTGTGTAAAATGTGTATTAAACCGCTTTTTTTAAAAATTTAATACAAATTATTTGGTTTACTAAAAACCATTACTTAATGAATAATTAACGAAAATTCGTTGATAATGTTGATAAAAATTCTTTTTAGCTGCTGTGTACGCCATCTATTTTTCACTTATCGTACTAAATAAAAAACCACATTTTTGGTGAGCGCCGCTTCTTTTTCCTTCAATTTGTAGTTTTGACATATCGAATGTATATTTTTCCTTCAATTTGTTTACAAGTGTTCTAAGTTCTTAAAAACTAAAAAATTCTTGTATAACATTACAGACGATTAATTGTGATCAGAATGATGTTTCAATGACGGTCGTCTGATTACTTCTCGATGGGGGTTTTATAATTTTGAATTTAAGAATTTTTATACTAATGTCAGTGAGTATTTATATATGATATTATAACTTATATAATATTCAATAAAGTTCAAATTTATCTTGTTATATAGCTTTGGGAAAAACACATATGGTTTAGATTATAATCTACAAATTTAAGCCAAAAAAAGATCATGGTCATAGCGGTCAGAATTGAAAGCAACGGTCTCTCGGTCTTCATTTTCAAAAAAAGAGCCAATGACAGAAACTTTTTGCGGATATTATGGCTTTTTCATAGTAACTTGAGGGTTTTTAGAGCCCTATAAATGGCAATTTTATTTATTGATATAAATAAAGAAAATTGCCATATATATAAGAGCCCTAAGAAATGAACCTCATCAGTGAAGAAATATTATCTTCTAAAATCGGAGAAGGTGGCTACGTTTCTCTAAAATGTCCTCTAAAAAGCAATTTATTGTGTAAAATAATGAAGTGAATTGTAAGAAATAAAAATTTGTAATTTTGCCAGTGTCTGCGTTTTTGCGAATCAATTTTTGATTAAAGTAAACAGAATTCTTGTGTAGATATGTTTATTAAACAATTCATACAATTCATTAAATATCCTTATTAATATAGACTGTTTCCATTATATTCTTATAGAAAATCTTACTTATTTTACAGTGCAGCAAAACAATTTAAGAGAACAAATAATATTTTGGTCAAAGAAAACAAAATAAATCAATTACGTCTATTTTTGCTTACATCACAAATAATCTAAAGTTCAGTATATAATTATTGGGAAAAGTACCAGATACATAATGTAACAATTCCAAAATTATAGTTTTTTTTTCAAATTTTCGAATATTTACAATGTTACCAATAGTAACAAAGAAAATAAATGTTGACTGCGCATCAGTTGCCATAATGTTTATTTTTTTTTTTAAATTTAAAATTCATGTAAATAAACAGAAAGTAGATATTGTTGTTTTCTTTTAACAAGATACTTTCGTAGATTTAGTTGAAAAATTTGATTGTTTCTGTTCGAATTTCTAATAAAATCTGATTGTTTATAAGAAAGTTGCATATCAGAAATGCTAATTACATACTCGTTGTTTTCTAACAGGAAACACGATTATTTTGACTTGATTTCCTTTCTGTAATTGCATCGAAAAATATTGTAATCAATGTTGCGCTCACCAACTACACGAGTGATTAATTTAATATTTTCGACTAATAGTAATATTTGTTGCATAAATAATTATTAGTGGATAATATCCATCCAATATTAACTGTAAATTCTTAATTTTTTGTTGATATTTCTGAAAAGAGAAGTTTATAATTAATTACAAAACTATGGAATTTTGGAATAATCTGGAGCTCAAGTTTGAAGTTTGTTGAATTCACTATCGAATTTTTCCGGATACTCGCGCAAGCAAACCAGCCAGTTTCTCATTTCATTAATAATAATCAATTTTTAATCTAAACATTTATTTTTGGAATAAGTTATGAAAACCTTTAAGTATTTTTAACAACAATTGTAAAAAATTGTGAAGCCATAAATTAAAAGTACTCGGCAGGAAATTTTTGTTAAGAGAAAGTGACGCTCTTAGAGTAACCAATGCAATTTTAAGTGGAGCAGAAAGAATTTTTTCTGATTGAACTTGAAAGAGGCCCAAACTTTACTTCTCTAAATCTGCGTTCCTCACCTAGATTGGAAACCATAGTTGGGAGTTTAATTGAGAGTGTGTACGTTACTAAGCAGATACAGAAAAACAAATACCGATCTATCTACAGGAATCTGTTCTAGAATTATAAGATGAACTAGGCGAGTCTTTACTATCATTCACGGATGCAGCAGATAATGAACAGACGATCTGGGATTTTTCAGCTTAAAGTTACCCTTTCCGTGGTCAATTGTTGGCAATTGGGACACCAGTATAGATGTTAATTAATATTTTCAATAGCAGACGTAAATTTTAGTTATAGTCTTACGGCTGTTAAGACTATTCATAGTTCATCAAATGACCCAGTTCTCAACATCATTTAATACAATCTGCTGAACAACAGAAATGCTGAATTACGTTGGGTTCTGGATCATCTGGATATTTTAGGAACTGAGCTCGAGGAAGAGATCGCGCAGGAAACCCTTCTGCGTCCAGTGGTCGTAGTAATCCCATACTTGCATTGCTTGCTAAGTATAAACCATACAATGAGCAATACTTTTTTAGCAATTTATTGTCCTTCTACCAATAAATCCTTCTACCAATCAGAATTTTGGTAAACATCCTTACCAAAATTCTGATCACGAAAGCTTCCCATCAAATTCATCATTATTCCAAAATTTTGTGCAAAAAATGTTAAGATACGAGTATCTATAACTGGATTCGAACTCACAACTGCTGCGTTGTTGTGTACTAAACGCTGACATCCCAGTGTCGCTTAATCCGAGCACTCTTTTTTTTATATACTCGTATGTTATATAGAGAAAATACTAGAAGAAATTCCCTTCTTATAAAAATATAATATAATCAGCCATTGTTTAATATTTGAAAATATTTGCAGAAAAATAAGATAGATTTTATGAATATTTACTTACCATAAATCCCTGAGACCTTCCAATGAGAAACTTCCTCGACGACTTCCGCTACTTTGTCCACTCTTTTTGCCTAATTTCCAGAAACGTAATCGTTTATGATTTTCATCCTCATAGAAAGGATTTAAATGTTCTGGATAATCGTAGATCGATATTTGACTAGTTGATCTACCCGTACTTTGCATCGTTCCGGAATTGTACATTTTTAATTTTGGACTTTGCTTTTAATTCCAAATAAAATTTTTCTCCACTTTTGGAAATTATTTCAATTAATATTGCGTTAATTCACTATTATAATAATTATTTTTTCCAGAACTACAGATTACAAAAGCACTTGTTTTTTAAAAAAAAAAAATTACTTTTGAATTTAAAAAGGTGTGTTCACCTCATCTTTATTGTAATAGAAAAATTCTCACAGCCATTATTTTCTGTATATTGTTTGTCAGAATTAAATACACTGTATTGGATTTCCATTAAAATCCAAACTATTTAAAAAAGAATTTTGAAAAAAAAAATCATTAATTTTTCTGTACTATATTCAGTTATTTTAAATACAAAATATAAAAAAATTCACAAAATATGTTAATACTATAACTTAGCATGTTTGTTGATAAATACAATTTGTACATATTTAGTTGTTTATAAGTGGCTTATTATCTATAAATTTAGTTGGAGAATGCGTTTAAGAATCTTCAAGGAGATTAGTTTAATACTTTCAGAAACTTGATTCTATTTGTATGTATCTATTCTGAATGGATTATTAATAATAGCGGGTACAAAGTTGACACTATTTGAATGGTTGAGCATTTATTGTGACCTCATTATCTCGTATAATATGCATTTAGAATAGAATGTTTAATATACAAGAACGTATGAGTTTTTTGCATTCAGAATTGATAGGATAGGATATACGGGATGATTTGCGCACCATAGAAATGGGTAAAGTGGGAAAAATGACGCGTCACTACTTACACGGTTATTATTAAAATTTATTCGAATCTAAGTAATACTATAGTACGTACGTATGAGTACAGTACTCGAATGTGCTTAAGGCACAATCATGCACTCATTGCTGTTCACTAACTAGAATTGCTCTTATATCTCGAGGTTAATATGATCATGAATTAAATATTTATTATTATTATAATTTACATTTAACAATGACTCCTTTTTATAATAAATTTCCAGATTGTTCATTATTCTTTAATTTTTTTTTAAATTTTCGTTTTAAATAAGTTTTATTATAGATATTCATGATATTATTGTGCGTTCATTTTGAATTTAATAAAAATATTTCTCTGAATGAAATGCCTTGATTTTTTAAAAGAAATACTAACTTTTCTAAAAGAGGAAAGAAATTTTTTGTAAGAAAATTCTTATAATTATTATTAATTATAACTAAGAATTATAAGCAAAAATTGTTAAAAATCAGAAACTTTCCAGAGCCTGTCCATATGATTTTCAGTATAGCCACGATGACATCGATTAAAAGATTTGTTTTTGAAGAAAAGTATCTGTTCGTCATTAAATAATTTTTTAAGTGAAAATTGATTTTCCAAAAATAACCGAACTTTATATTTAAATCATACAACATGCAGCGCCATCTATTGAGACATACGAATTGATGGAAAAAGTTTATAGTGATGATTGGATGAGTCGTGCTCAAGTTTATACGTGGTTTACACGATTTAAAAATGGTCGTGAGTATTTAAAGGACGACCTAAGGCCAGGTCGTCCAGAAGCTAGTAATCGTGCTGAATTGGTGGAAAAAGTCCGTGAAATCATTGGTATCGATGCAAATTTTACTACGAGAGTGTTGGCTGAGGAATTAAATACGAGTAAAAATACTATTTGGAGAATTTTAACTGAAGATTTGGGTAAAAGAAAGGTCTTTGCGCGTTTTGTTCCATATGAATTAAATGAAGACCAAAAAAGTGAATGAATTTTTGATGAAAAAACGGATTTTTCTCATCAATCACCCTCCGTATTTGCCTGATCTATCACCATGTCACTATTTTCTATTTCCAAAACTGAAAACCAAGATGAAAGGAGCATTTTATGATGATATTCCAGCCATTTTTGTTTTGAAACATTAGCATACTTTTTCTTTTATTGAAATGACTGTAACTTTCACATCTGTCATCCGATTTACATGAATTTAGGTTCGTTTGAAAGAGGATGAATGTATCTTTTTAGCGCTGCAATAGATGGCGCTGCATGTTGTATGATTTAAAAATAAATTCGGTTATTTTTTGGGCACACTGTGTAAGTTTCTATAAACTGTGGTTTACCATAAAGAAAATCAAATCGAAAACCGTCTTCAATTGCTCTCAGGCTCATACGGTTTTATGGATTAAGAACACTTTACGTATTAAATATTGGAACTATAGAACTTGACGTCTACTAATCTATCCAGTCGGACTATGTAATCGCACATTACAAGCAATTATATTTCAAGATATAGACTATCATTAATAGATAATTTTGCATTGTTGATTTTAATTAAAATAAATTGAAAGCTCGTGCACTTTTCCTCACCGAATTGTTTATTGTTTTATTCTCGGCATATGCCAATGTTCAAGTTCATTCCGATTATTGCAGTACCATTTGACGGCATCATTTTACAAAAACGGAAATGTTCTAAAAGAGGTACTTATGCACACCGTCTTACAATTACACTTTCGAGTTGAGGTTTATTATTTTGAATCTAGATGTTTATTATTCAAAATAAAACCAAACGAATTATCTTTGAATATGCCTTTGTTTTGTTTTCTATTTTATTGCAATGAAATTACAAAGTCACTTCCTAATAATTTTATTTGAAAGCAATAAAACGTCATATCTTTTCCTGACACAATTTTCTCTGACACTTTCATATTAGAGACTTCTTCAAAAAAAAAAAAATACCCTCGAACTCGAAAGGTTATGTAAATACGATCGCACTTCTACTGAAACTTTGTTTCGCAATTGAGTACTTACATCAATTGGAATCTGACCCAGCCATGCTCATTTGCTATCTTGTCCACTTATCTGATAGTCTACACACCGCCATTTGACATTAATACCTCCTTCATCATCAGCTTCAAATGTTATCACTAGCTCCCTAAACTGCTCACATCAGTGTTTTCACTATCAACAATACTATCCATACTATAATATCAACTTCTAAGTACACTAGTAAAGGTATGTGTACTTTTCTTTATCAAGCCTCTTGTATGATAATTGATAGTAAGTTTATTTGTGCATACATAGTCATACATTTTGTTGCTACCTTTTTTCCTCCCTCGCTGTAAATATCTATCAATAATATTAATTTTCCAGATTGGACTCCCAAATGACGCAGAAATGCCCCTTTTTTTATTCTTATAAATATGTATACGATCGAGTATTTATTCATAAACGCGTATGTGTGCTAATAATAACATATAATACGGTATGTCACCGTGAATAATACAAATATACTCAAAAGATAATTAATTTTTATCTTATGTAATCAGCGTTTCAACTGATAACATAAATAATGATAATGATAAATTTCACGTAAATTTAGATAAGTCTAAATTTTTTCGATTATTTTGTCGAAGCTTTTCTTGTTAATGTATTTTGAAATTTTTTTTATAAAAATAATTTTTTTGCTATCGTTAATTTTGTTTGATTTCAATTAATTATATTCGTTTATTTTTATAGATTGTTACATTACACGTTCCCTTTATCTGTTCTACTGTTATCTGATAATATCTGTTTTCGACCATTTTCGGCTAAGCCTTGTTTTTTTATCTAACACACTAAAAGATTATGAATGATTCTAAAATGAACTAAACAACAATAGTTATTAACCGGAAATTAATTTTTTTTACCGAAGGGAAACAATACTAAATTTTGTTCAATTAATCAGAACGATTCTTAAAATTTTTTTAACTTTTATTTTTTTTATGATTACTTACATTTAAATTCTGATTTTTACTTTTAAATCAATTTTATTTCAAGAAAGTAAAAATGAAAATTTAACCTAAATGTATAATACCGGAGAAAATTTAAGTGCGCTACTTTCAATACAAAATTATTAGTAACTCTTCCAAGAATCATTTATCGTCGATTAATTTCTTGGGGGAAAAACAGGTACCTCTTTTTCCGACAAAGACTACCAGGTGTATAAGCTTAAGGTTATAGACCAAAACACATGCGAAATCTTGCTCGCCAGGAAAAAAAGAAAGTCGTTCCTTCATCGGATTGTGACAGGCGATGAAAAGTGGATATATTTCGAGAATCCTAACCGCAAAAAATCGTGGGTTGATCCAGGCCAACCATCAACATCTTCCGCAAGACCCAAATCACTTCGGACGGACGACGATGCTGTGCGTTTGGTGGGATCAGCAGGGTATCGTCTACTATGGGATGTTGAAACCTAGTGAAACTGTCAATGCCCAACGCTACCACCAACAACTGATCAAATTGCACCGTGCTCTGCGTGAAAAAAGGACGGATTATCAACAAAGACATTACAAGCTGATTTTCCTCCACCATTGCACACGTAAAAAATGGTCCGAAACTACTTGGAGACTCAACTGGGTGGTGCTACCCCACTCCGCTTATTCACCAGACCTGGCCCCTTCCGGCTACCACCGGTTTTCGTCGATGGGCCACGCACTCGCTGAGCAGCACTTCGATTCTTACGAAGACGTCCGAAAATGGCTTGATGAGGGGTTTGCCTCGAAAGAGAAGGAATTTTGTTGACGTGGTATCCACAAATTGCCCGAGAGATGAGAAAAATGTGTAGCTAGCAAGGGCAAGTACTTTGAATAAATTTATTTTTGCCTTCTATGAAAAAACATGGGTTTTTTTATTAAAAACAGCGGATTTAAACTTATACACCTGATACTTGATGGAAATGGCCGTAAGACAGACTACATGTCTGAAATGTCAGATTTGAAGCAAAGAACCCTTTTTCTAAGTTCTTCAAGAACTTTTCTATGAAAAAAACTTATTAATCAAGCGTCTGACCTCACAGGAACCCTCACTGAAGACCTTCCTGAGCAAGGTTCGTCTTTCACTACTTCTCGGTTCATCAAAAATACTTGTGATCTTGCTTAGGAATATTTTCGACAGGCTCATTGCAAGTTTTCCTGAGTCTAAGCAGGGTATTCACAAAGCTTAATAAAAAATTTCATAGCACATCGTTAGTTCAATTTTCGCCGTTATATTTTTTTTCTCTTAATTTTTCTGCCATACATCGTATTTAATTATGGTTTAATTAAAGAAAAATATGTGGTTTGACATAAAATTTTATCAGGAAAAATTATATAATAAAAAATACTATTTGCTACAGTACAGAAAATTCATAATTTGAATCGAGATGTCATTAAGTGTTAACTAAAAAAAACAAACATTTTTTTATTTGCCAATTTGCCGTGTCGTATAAAAGTAACGAGTATCATTTCAGTACTACATATTACATGAAATAGTAATAAAAGTAGTAGTTGTTTTTTGTTCAATGTAATTTTATTGTACAATTTTTGGTTAAATAGTCTTTTTTGACTAAAGTTGAATTTTATTTAAAGCGTTTTTTTGTTTGTGATTTCTACATATTTTTTATTAATGAAGTTATCTAGTTAGTGGTGAATGACCTCATTAACTATAGTAACTTTTATAATTGCATGTATCTACCATACAATAGTAGTCTATAATTCTTTTTATCAATGGTCTATAAAATTATAATTACTCGTAATAAGAATTATTAGTCTAGGTATATTTTTCCTAATTAAATTAAGTATGAATATAGTTACGGAGATCTGCTTATCAAAAATTTGTATTTAAAAATGAAAGAAAAGTAAATAAATAAAAAAAATAATTGAAAAATGCTACTATTAAAATTCAGCATTCGTATATGGTACATATAAAAAATCATTTAATTTTAATAATTATTGATTTTTTTTAAAGGTATGTTCTAATAAAAGGAGATATCAATGAATTTTATACCCTCACAAATGTTGTTTTATTTTCTATAAAATAAATTTGAATTAACTAAATAAGCAAATTCCACTTGAATTTATTGGAACGTATGTAAATAATGCTGGTAGAAAATATCATTACTAATTAGTGTATTTTTTAGCTAAATTTGATATTCACTTTCTCACTTAAAAAGTTGATATTATCGTTATGTATATTTTATGATATATACGACGGTAGGAAAAATGCACAATCACAAAAAAGCTGGGACTTCGAAAGGTGTGTAAACTTTTATGACATCATAACTATTCGTCTTTGAATCGTGCCTAGCATTTAGCCTTACCGATAAATAAAAAAAAGAAGCCAAATATTCTGATATATAAAAACATAATACGTTTCGCACACACGAAGTTATATTCGTAATTAATACGATTATGTCATTTATTCAAATAAACTAAATATATAAATGACGCTCTTAAATAATACTTAAAATTTGAAATTGCTTACTACAAATGAGAAATGTACAAAAATAAAGAATGGCTAATTTTTAATGGTTTAGCCAAATCCGGAAGTTAAGTAGATTCACGCATATTTGAGCCGGAAAGTATGTCCATTTGTAACTAAACTTGTTAATTTTGCGCTTGAAAATCAACAAAATCGAATATTTAAAACTAATTTTAATTCGATTTGGTTATGGTAAATGTAGGTTTTTTTTTAAAAATATATTTTAGTTGAAAAATCAAGAATGATATAATCAAACTCAATCATTCAATGTGGTCTTAATAATTTGATGGTAAAAATGCAACTGTAGAGACAGTAAAGAAGTGGGAAAAGGTAAAAAGAAATATATTGGAGAAAAAACGCAACTGAATTACAAAACAGGAAGTACTTAAATGAATTCATACCTTCAAATTATCGAAATTTTAAGTTTATTCTGTGTTTAGTATAAGTTGGTGCAAATTAGTAGTGAATATGCTGAATAACTTACAGTCATGATATTTTCATATGAAATTAAAATGTTTTTTCCACAAAAATTTAGTAATAACCTGACCATTTTGTACGTTAAGTCTATCTAAAAATGTAAATTAAAATAACCTTCTCTTCGTGCTTTCTTTGTAATTTTCTTCTTTTTTTTTTAATTGCAAATTGGCATGTCTATAATTAAGTAAGTCGTATGTGGTTGATAATAGATCCTAGTGCATAGTTTTGGTAATTTAATTTTCGTTTATTTGTTTGTGTGTAAGGTCCAGTAGACATGGGCCAGGGGCTATTTTACAAAAGAGACTCGACTAGTAGGTTAGGTACCTTAGCTATGTGCCAGGGCCCATAAACTAAAACGAGGCTTGTGTGTGGTTAGTATGGTAGAATTGTGAGTGTAAAGTAATTCATATAATATAATATGATAGTGACGGTGAAGCACAGATTAGCATATAGAATGGTTGGTGTAGCCAATAAGAAAATAATGGCTCAGAGGAGTATGTCCAATCGTGTTTATCGGCATTTTCATTGCCCAAAATTCGCACATGCCCCGCCAATAGTTTGACCACCAATAGCTTTGATCTTTGATAGCGGTAAGATTGTTGCTAAAAATGATAGCACTCAACTGTCTGCCAGCAGTATGGAAATGTCTATCTTCTGAGAGCATTATCCACAAAATTTCAACAAAAATAAATAATTTCTTTTAATCACATCAAGTAGCTTTAAGGCAAACAAATTTTCTATTTTACCAATAACAAAATGCCTGAGTTTTTAAAGTAGTTGTTTTTATTAAAAAAAAAAAACACACGGTTAATAGGGAAATTTCGAATCAACCCACTTCTACGATAGTATTTTAAAAACTAATTTTGGAAATTATTACTAAGAAAGTAAGTTATACTCTTAAATAACTAATACTTCATGTGAAAGATTTCCATATGATCATACCAAATAAGGGATTTTATTATATTGTAAAAAAAAACCGTATTCATTTTCACCTTCTTGGATCACTCCTAAGAATAATGCTGACAAACGTGCTATTACGTTTTTTTTTGTGCCTCTATAAAAATATTAAAATTTTAGTAAGTTTTGATATTTTTAACAAAAGATTCTTAACTTTTGTGAATTTTACCATATTTAAAAACTAACCTCTGTTAGGGGAATGGAAAAACTACTTACTTATATACACATATATATACATTTTTTATTGGTTGATTTTATATTAATCAAAGAAAAAACGTTTAATTTTGCAATGGATTATTTCCTTGTTAAAAAAAGTTTATAATTAGTAGTTAAGTATGATCTCTTTGTTGATTGATGGAAATGATTTCAAATGAAAAAAATCCCCATTGGCTATTGTAGTCCATTCTCTCTCTATCCTTGAACGATGAATAAGCGTACTCTGTGTTAAGTGATCCACAAAAATAGACAGTTCAGTGATCACAGAACAAAGAAAACACTTCTTACTAAATAATACTATTTTTTTTTATTCACCCCAACTTTCTGTGGTAATATAATTTTTTTTCGTTTTTGATCTTGTTTTATTCGTGATCAACTCTTCACACCTAATTGCGTACAATATCTGAGTAAATTGGAACATTTCGAATTTCGCATTGCACTAATTAATACACGAAAATATGAACATCGAAGTTTATACACAGATAGACTAATTTGCAAAGTTCATAAAGATGAAATGAAGAAAAAAAATTGTTTATTATTATTTATAAAATTAAATTGGGAATAAGACTGGGGTTAGATAAAATACTCTTTAATCTCGTTCATTGTTTGATTTATTTAATTGTGAATTATTTATTTATGTGCTGTATTTATTTCAAATTTTATTCGATATAGTTTTTTGGACAAGAGAGGGCGGGATTTTTGCAATAGAGGATTTTTTTTGTATATAACAGTTCGGCTGAAAAGTTTAGAACGAAACACAGTAGAAATATTTTTTTTTGCAAAATTCATTTTTATTATTTAACATAGTTGCCTTCGAGGGCGATACAGCGATTATAGCGATCTTCCAACTTTTCGATACCATTTTTATAGTACTCTTTCGGTTTTGCCTCAAAATAGGCCTCAGTTTCGGCAATCGGTCTTAAATTTCTTGCCAGCGAGCATTCTCTTGAGGTCTGCAAACAGGAAAAAGTCGCTGGGGGCCAGATCTGGAAAATACGGTGGATGGGGAAGCAATTCGTAGCCCAATTCATTGAGTTTGACCATCGTTTTCATCGACTTGTGACACGGTGCATTGTCTTGGTGAAACAACACTTTTTTCTTCTTCAAATGAGGCCGTTTCTTAGCGATAACTTTCTTCAAACGATCCAATAACGCTATATAATAGTCGCTGTTCATCGTCTGTCCCTTCTGGAGATAGTCAATGAATATTATACCATGTGCATCCCAAAATACAGACGCTATCACCTTGCCAGCCGACTGTTGCGTCTTTCCATGCTTTGGATTCGGTTCGTCGCTCGCTCTCCACTCTGCCGACTGCCGATTGGACTCTAGAGTGTGGTGACGGAGCCATGTTTCATCCATTGTCACATATTGACGCAAAAATTCGGCTTTATTGCGCTTGAACAGCTCCAAACACTGCTCAGAATCATCAACACGTGGTTGTTTTTGGTCCACAGTGAGCCCACGCGGCAACCACTTTGCTCACAGCTTTTGCATGCCCAAATATTCATGCACGATATGTCCAACACGCTCTTTCGATATCTTCAGAGTCTCAGCTATCTCGCTCAACTTCACTTTACGGTCATTTAAAATTATTTTGTGGATTTTTTTGATGTTTTCTGCCGTAACCACCTCTTTTGGGCGTCCACTGCGTTCTGCATCAACTGTGCTCGTACGACCAGTTCGAAATTGACGAAACCAATATTCCACAGTTGAAATAGCTGGAGCAGAGTCTAGGTAACATTTGTCAAACCATGCTTTGGTTTCCACTGTATTTTTTTTCATCAAAAAGCAATGCTTTATCAATACACGAAATTCGTCTTTATCCATTTTTTTTTCAATAACAAAAGTTGCTCCACTCAAAATGCTATATCTCACGAACCAATCGACCGATTGCTGTCAAATTTTGACAAGAATTATTTGAAGCATGGGGCTTTGTGATAATTAAGTAGATTTTTGCAAGAGGCGCCATCTAGACGTCATGGTTCTCAACTTTTCAGCCGAACATATATTACTAGTGTTTTTCCAAATTATGTATTTTGTAGTCACGAGATGTGATGCTGCTTCTTTGTAATAGATAAGAAAACGAGTTAATTTTCAATAGAATTTTTTCAGACTAAAATCGTATTTCACAATAATTTTCCAGTATTTACTTATTTTTATCGTTAAATACAAGTTACAGAAGAATATAGGACTAAAATAATTACATAGACGGAGATGAATAAAAAAGTTTCCAAAATGACAGGTAAAAAATTTCATTTTTTTTATTTTTCATTGTATTTTGATCAACAACCACCCCCTACCCCCTTCGAAAGTGGTTTTCTTCAAAATTCTCAAAATACCTCCTTACAGCGTCTATGGCCTCTTTTATGATATATGCGATGGTAGGAAAAATTAACAACAACATATATTTTTCCTTTGGTAATCATGTCTAGTTTTGTACCAGAAAAAGAGCATATACGGGAAGCTCTGCTTTTCTGCTTCAATTTGAAGAAATCGGCTTCTATGGTGACAATGATTTATCGGAAACAACGTGCCGAGATTGGTTTCGTCGGTTCACGGCAATTTTGACTTGTGGGACAAGAATCGTGAAAATCGGCCTGGAAAGGTTGAGGACTATCAATTGCAGGCTCTTTTGGGCGAAGACAATAACCAATCGCAAAAAATGCTCGCGGAGCAATTGGGTGTTACTCAACCAGCCATTTCCATGCGTCTGCGTATCATGGGGAAGATTGAAAGGATCGGAAAATGGGTGCCGCATGAATTGAACAATAGGAAGATGGAGCGACGCCAAAAGACATGCGAAATCTTGCTCGGCAGACAAAAAAGAAAGTCGTTCCTGCATCGGATTGTGATAGGCGATGAAACGTGGATATATTTCGAGAATTCTAAACGCAAGAAATAGTAGGTTGATTCCGGCCAACCCTCAACATCTTTCCCAAGACCAAATTGCTTCGGACGGAAGACGATGCTGTGCGTTTGGTGGGATCGGCAGAGTCTCGTCTACTATGAGGTGTTGAAACCTGGTGAAACTGTCAATGCCTACCGCTACCACCAACAACTGATCAAATTGCATCGTGCTCTGCGTGAAAAAAGGACGGATTACCAACAAAGACATGACAAGCTGATTTTCCTCCACGACAACGCACCATCGCACACGTCAAAAATGGTCCAAAACTACTTGGAGACACTCAACTGGGAGGTGCTACCCCACCCCGCTTATTCTCCAGACCTGGCCCCTTCCCACTACCACCTGTTTTCGTCGATGGGCCATGCGCTCACTGAGCAGCACTTCGATTTTTACGAAAACGTCCGAAAATGGCTTGATGAGTTGTTTGGCTCGAAAGAGAAGGAATTTTTTTGTCATGATATCCACAAATTGCCCGAGAAATGAGAAAAATGTGTAGCTAGCAACGGCAAGTACTTTGAATAAATTTATTTTTGCTTTCTATAAAAAAACGTGTTTTTTTTTACTAAAAAATAGCGGATTTAAACTTATACACCTGGTACAAGCATCTCCTTCCAGACATAAATGTTTTCAGTTACGAGAAGAAGTGTAACAGCAACATTTTCCCAGAGAGAAATGATTTTAAACTTTGGAAATTTGCTACATTTATTGTAAATTATCCAAAAGATAGTTTTTACCCTTTTTTGGATGGTTAATTAATTAGAAGAATTTCGTTTGCGTCTCAAAAAACTAATGACATTATCTTTCCATCAATTGGAATAGTCTTCACTTTCTTTGTAGCCTATCTACTGGCTTTAACCCACTGTTTTGACTGTCTTTTAATTTTTGGGGTATAGTCTTAAACTCATGTTTTATTCATGGTAATGGAATGTCTTTTGAAATTCGTTAGATTTCAGCTGCTGACGTTCTGAATATGTTTTTATTCTGCATTCAGCAAATGCGGCATCTAACTTACGAACAACTCTTTCAGATCCAATTCATTGTGTAAGAAATAGAGCACATGTACAACTTCTTCAATTTGAAGAACCTATGATCACTTTATCATAATATCTGGTATGGTGGACCTCCTGAAAGTGGTTCGATAGTTGCTTGTGCGTCCTGTCGCGTCTTAATTAAGACACACAAAAAAAAGAGTGGAAAATGATTGTGATAAATCTCGGAGTACACTGTCTAACTTCAATTTTATTTTTTTGGAAGTTTTTCACTCTCGTATGATGAGGTTAGGATAGGTATTGGGAAAATTTATACGCTTAGTATGATTGCTGTTTCAAAATAAGCCTACAATTTATTGTCGCTAGATATCGTAGAGCTATTATTGTACTTTAAATAAGTCTTTTTATATAATGGCTAATAGAAAAAATTGTTTATTTTTTAAATAAAAAAAATGCAATTGATAAAATCTGAATAGACATTTTTCTTAATAATATTTATTACAAAATTCACAAACTCTGTCTAAGTGTAAAAATATCGATTTTTAATTAATTTAAAAAGTATCAAATTGATAAGGTAAACATTTTATGTGATATTTAATAAACACTTCAGAATTTTTTAATATTGTATATATCTATAAGCCATCTAATCAATCCATTACAGATACAACTAAATTTTTATTATTATTACGAAATGATTGACTTATTAAGTACACCAGAGTAGAGTATAAAATGTGGGCAGTTAAATGTAATCAATTCAGTTTGTTTAAATTTTATCTTATATTTTTTTCGTTTTTTATTCTGCTCATTGCAAACTCACTTACGCAACTATCATAATAAATTTTACTCATTAAAAATCAGTCTAATTTCTGTTTATTATTAATAATATTTTCTTGTTTTTCAATTTATCACTTGAAACTACTTAGTAATCAACAAGATACTGTAAAACAAAAATAATCTCAGTGTACAATTTAGGTTATTTTTTGTTCATTCATAGATAAATACGAGAAGACTTGTAAGGCTAATTATAGATGCCACTTGAGTGGATAAAATTTACACTTAAATGTATATATTTGTTTAGATTTTTAGACTCACAGAAAAAATGCATGAACATTTAATCATTTTGAAAATTTGATGAACAATTTAATAATGCAAGAACTATATTTTATTTTTTTAAATTAATTTAGTTATGTCTTAAATTGACCAAAACTTCTTAAAGGATTAGCAGTTTTTTATAGTAAATACGGTTTATTAAATTTGTAAATTGGCACGTTTCTTTTACGTTTTGTCGATTGTTTTCAATAAACAAATACGAGGTGTGGCAGAGAGAGCGATCTGAAACATAGATTGTACGTTAGTGTTTACTAGTTGCGTAATAAGTGAAGTTGTGTTTTTGTAGTGCGCTACGAAAGATGGAACAGCGGAATTTGGAGCAACTATGTGCCATTCTATTTTGTTTTAAGCCTGGTGAACATCCGAATTTCACTCACGAAATTTGCATCGAGCTTATGGGGAATATTCCTTATAAAGAGCACAACTTTTTCGGTGTCATAACGAACTGAGAATCAGTGCAAGACAAACCCCACTCAGAGAGGGGGAACAACATCAAAAACCAGTGAGGGCTTTTATGAGATTAAACTGTCGATTAAAATTGAAAGGGATGAGTAGATTCAGGATAAGGATATATTGTGTCAGATCGGACATTGCAGGTACTTGAATACTTTTTCATGACAACGACGCTCTCCGTCATATGGTCATCTCCCTCAACGAGTTTCTTTACCAGCCCCCCTATTCACCTGATATCACTTCGTGTGAGTTTTTCATGTTCCCCAAGATCAACAAACATTTGAAAGGACAAAATCCTTCTAGCACTGTTACAAAGAGTGGAAATAATGCCTCCGCCGATTTTTGATATATCTATGAGCTATTTAATCAATCCATTAAAGATACAGATAAATTTTTTTTATTATTACGAAAGAGTTGATTTATTAACTACGCCAGAGTAGAGATGTGAAGTTACCCAAGGAACTGTTTTAAAACGGATAATATAAATGTATAAATATAAAATAAAATTGTTGCAAAAAAAATTGCCCTCATTGCGTTTTTGCCACGTCATGTATTTTGAACTTTGTAAAAAAACAACATAAAAATTAAATGCCTATAGCAAGAATATCATTTAAAATTTTACAAGCTATTCAAAAAAATATTGCTTACATAATAAGATTAATTTTGAAATTAAGAAAATTTTAAACATTTTCGAAGAACGAACAATTAATTGTAAAAATGTAAATAAATACTTTGAACCGAATGCGATAAGATAAATGCCAATATTGAAACTGATATTGTTAATCAGGAAAATTTTACAATTCTTGATTATGGAAAGTATAAAAATGATTAATAAAATAGTATTTAATTGTTATCAGAATGAACGAAATTGAAAAAAGGTTATAGAATTTTTTTTATGACTGATTTGTTGCAATCGATCAACTGCCAAGTTTCAGTTCCTTTGAGGTCAATCGAACTTATATGCATAAAAGCTTATCGATTGAGATTTTGCTTGCATATTATTATTATAATTATTATTATGGAATTGAAATTTCTATTTACAGAAACTATTAGTTATTCCACTTTACATAACATATTTGATGACATCATACAAACAGGAATTTTTATTGAAATTTTTTTACATCCAGAAAATAGACAAGCCATAATTATGTAACAATATTTAGAAGCGTTTCTATTTGAAATTTCGATTTCTAGTTCAATTCTCATGAAATATATAAAAATTTCTCACAAATTTATATACTAAATTTTCCAACGAGTTCTTAGGAAAAATTTTGTAAAACTTTTGCCGGAAAATGGAATATTCACTGGGTTTTCAGACAATAACTTCTCAGTTTTTGATTATATTTTCGATGATTATAAATGATTAAAATATCGGATGTACTACGTTAAATGAAAACTGGCATTTTATATTCAAATTTTGCTTTATTGTTTTGTTAATTTTATAAAATGTAGAAAAACTGACATTTTGCGATTGGAATAATATGAACAATTTTAGAAATGTGGAATTTTAAAAAATTTCGATGATAAAAAATAAGATTATTCGGGAACAAAATCCTTAAATAATTTTGTGTTATTCAAATTTTATATAATGCAAACTTGAAATGGAACCCTTTCAAAAATATTTTTAATACGACAAAATTTTTTTTGGAATTTTGTAAATTGACTGAGCAGACCTTAAAAAAAGCCTTCTCAAAAATTAAATGGAAGACTTAACTGGAAAATTATAATCAAATTATCTATAAATTTTTTTCCTAAAATTTTAACTTTCTGGAAATTTTTGTGCGATTTTAAATTTTTTCTGGACAAAAAAAAACATTTCAACACGCACAAACTGGCATTTTAAGTTGTTTTTTTTTGTAAAATCAATTCCAAAATATTTTGGTAAGAAACATTGTCCTTTTTTAAAGGGAACTTTTCTTTGAAAAACAAACCAATACCTCTGGTCTAAAAAGCTATCCAACTAAAATTTTATTTAACAAAATAATTTTGCAAAATATTACCTCCCCAAAAAAAAATTAATACGAAAATATACATAAATAAATAGTGCGAAATTTTTTATTCAATAATTTATTAGACCGAATAAAATGACCTCGAAAATCTCAGAAATCTTATTTAGAAAATTGTCTTCGAGGTGATTTTTTTAGGTGAAAATCTTCCGTCATATTGAAAAAAGCAATTCCGCTTTGTTGGTTGTGAACAATGGCGTTGTTAAAGCACAGCAAGGTTATAAGAGATTTTGACTAAATAAAAAGAGATGAACGAAAATTGTAGTCATTTTTTGGATCTCTTATCAAAATAGTCTTCCTAAAATATCTTTGACTCTGTCGTTTAGTAGATACTCTCATCATTATGCAAGAATTCCGTTTCTAAATGTAAAAATCCATCTAGAAATAGAATTTTAATATGAACATTATTGTTAATTACAAATGACAGTCTAAGGTAGGTTTTTTTTTGATGTCGATAATACACAATAGTCAGAAAACGCATGCGTTTCAACAATAAATTACAGGAAATGCATTTACGAAATCACACATTTCAAATGCCGGTGTTTCAATCAAATTCATATGCGCATACAATTGCACATACTCGTACATACAAATTCGACTGTTGGTATCTTCTGCCCAAACATACCCAATTCCCAAGGTGAACTGCTGTACTACGACGTCTGGATGCAAATGCGTCTTTCTCTACAAGCATGCGCTTAGGCTTAACGTTCTCCAGCCGTACGCAATAATGATGCAACACAAAATGATAAATGATATTTTAACACAACCGAATCGGTGTTCATTCAAAATTGTTGAATTTGATTATTTTAAGACGCAAACATAAACAACTGAACTCAGTCAACTCAACTCAACTCAACTCAAGTCAAGTCAATTCAATTCAATTCAATTCAGGCAATACGCCCAATCTTCCATTCGTGTGCTCCAACAGAGTTGATGTAGTTTATTGAAAGCTTTACAGCTTTATGGGTAAATTTATTTGAAAACACGCATCAAAAATTTTTATTTCCAAATTAGCTCTGAATCGTAGAAAATTATCAAGCGGAAAACGGGGAGGTAGAAGTATGGAAAAACTAAATTATTTAAGTGCCAGTAATGCTTAAGATTTTCTCATTTCAAAAATATCGGTATGCTCTTTTTGGCATATATTCAAAAATAAAAAAAGTTTTAAAATTAAGTATAGAACGAAGGTAAAAACTCTTCATTGAAGAGAAAAACGAAAATCTGAAGAGATTTGAAATTTTTCGCATCGTAGTTTTCCTAACAAATTTTTGATTTCTCTACAAGAAAGAGTATCTACTGAAAATGTAAAGTTTTAAAAATAAACCCACAGTCGATAGATTAATCATAATTTTTGACACACTTTTGAAAATATTGGAAAATTCTACTTCCTGGGATGGTTCTTTTAATGTTTATTAACGTTTTAGTTAATTCGGTTATTTCTCGTAAGTATAACATAATAACAGGAATAGATTATCGTTCTTATTATAAGTAACAACAAAGTTAGGTGACATAATTGCTATAATGATACTTTAAATAAGTGGATGAGACTATTTTACATTAACGATTTGTGATTAAATATTTTTTTGGAGAGTTTTCTAAATGTTATTTGTAGAATCTTTTATTATCTGAATAGTCATCTATTCTTAAATATAGAAAAATAATAGGCATTTTACCATATTAAATTATGATATTTTTGGTATTTAAAATGTTGTTCTTTTCTCTCCCTGATTAAGTAGATGGGAAGTATCTTATTTCAGAAATCTCCAAATTGGTTTTTTTTTATATAATGAGTAGATTAGAATCAAATTACTCAAGTTAACTTCTCGAATTTCATTCATATTAATGGTTTTAAGAAAATTGTCAAGATTTTTCTTATAGTAGTGCTTGTTAATTCCAAAAAGATCTAAATGAATTTTGCTAAAAAATGTATAGACATTTTTCGATAAAATTTGTTATACTGTGAAAATGTCTACTGAGAAAAATTCGACTGGAAATATTTCTTCTATGAAAGTTTCTACTGTAAAAATTTCTATTGCGAAAATTTCAGTATGAAAATTTCTTCTCCTAATATAGGGTGGACCATATAAGAGTTCCATTTTAAAATGGTGTACCATTTAAAGACTAGAGTATATTTTTTTAAATTTCCGGTTTGATTAGAAAGATTGAACCTTGAAATTTAATAATGAAACACAACATCATTCCCAGAAAACTGAGAAATATTGAGAACTTTCGAAAACCGGATAATCAGCCGAAATTCTGATATCAATTAGCCGCCTTGGAGCTGTGATTTGAGCCCGTTGGATTATTTCTGTCAGGGCCGTCAAGGATAAATGTTACGCAATCCTTCCAAAGACAATTGAGGTCTTGAAACATGAAATCAAAGTTGCTATTAGAGAGATACAGGTCCAGACAATCGAAAATGTACTGAAAAATTTGGTCGAGCGAATAGGGTACTCTAAGGCCAGCCGTGGCAGTCATTTAACTGATGTTATATTTCATTCTTAAATTTCAAAGTTCAATCTTTCTAATAAAATCGGAAATTAAAAAAAATATACGCTAGTTTTTTTAATTTACTTTTTAAAATGCAACTTTTAAATTTGCACCACATATATGGTCCACCCTATACATTTTTACGAATAAAATCGAAGCCGAGAATATATTGTATTAACCTAAAATGTATAGTAAAAGTTTGTATAGTAAATATTTTCACTGTTAAAATTTTTCGAAGCAAAAAGTTTTACTATAAAAATTTTCATAAGAAAAAAAATTCACCGTAAAAATTTTTAAAGTGAAAATTTTATTGTGAAACTTTCCACTGTAAAGATTTTACTGCTGTAAAAAATTTTAATTTGAAAAATTTTATTAGGTGTACGTTTACTGTGAAAAATTTAAGTGGTAAATTTTTAAATAAATTATTTTTACAAAAAAAAAAATCATAGCAAATTCTTTTACAGAGTAGATTAATATCACAATAATAATTATAATTTCTACTTCAAAAAATATTCACAGTAAAATTTTTGCACCGAAACTTTTTGCACTCAAGATTTTTAGCTATAATTTCTACAGTGAACAATTTTATTGTGAAAATCTTCAGGCTGTGAAAAATTTTATAGTAGAGATGTGTTCACTGTGAAAATTTTCAGTTTAAAAATTGTTCCCAGAAATAAGTTTTCTTAAAAAAAGCCCCACAACAAAAATTTTCGTATTAAAATTTTTTTATATATAATTATTTAAGACTTTACTTTTTTAAGTAAAAATGTTTATTTTTAAAAAATTTTCCATAAAAAGAATTGTTGCCACGTGAATTTTTTGCGGAAATGCTTTTGTTCAAAGGAATATTTTCTGAGTTTTTGTATCTTAAATCTTTATAATGATCTAATAAGCCACATTTAATGTATCTATTTTCAAGGCAGTTTTGCGCAGTTTATTATTAAAAAATAATTTTTTTATCAGGAATTTTTTATTAAATAGAATTAATTTTTATTAAAGAAAAACGCACTTCCCACTCATTCATTTTCTGACATTGAGCTTGAGAACATCCCCAAAAAAAAATTGCACTAATTCACCATTTTCGTGTATTACTTAATAAAGTCGAAACCACTTATCTTAAGTAAGAAATTCAACAAAATAATTTATGCACTATAAATGTATGTGGAGTTAAATCGGAAGACAAATCTTAATTCAAATAATTATGGTGGGCGACTGGACAATATATCGTTAAACGTATAGATTTTAATGACTTTACATAAATTTGTTAATTTATTATGTAAAATTTTAAGGAGAAACATATAAAATTCGGATAGATATTTTAGATCATTTATAATTGAAGATCTGCGCTCAAGCTTAGATTTAATTGACTAAAATATTTTTTACTTAGGTCTATCTGTATCACTCAAATTCACATAACAGCAAGATGAGTTTCAATTTGCCAACAATATTTTAGACTAACATTTTAGATAAGCACTTGTTTTAACGATCCAATAGCATTTAAAGTAATTAAATGAAGCAAAAAAAATTCAAACAAACTAAAGTCAATAAGATAAAAATGGTCTGTACAAATAGAAGTGAAGATATTGGTACTCGTAGATAACGTAGTGGCAGGTGCACAAACACCTAAAAACAAAAGCAATTAAAAGGAAATGTTCAGCCTTTGCTCATGGTAAGTGCGCAATTAATTGAACTTTTTCAACTTTCTAGTCAATTTTTTGCAATTTGTAGGATGATAATTTTTTCGAAATTTAAATTCGATTATATTTGCTGATTTGATTTGATTTTTTTAAAAAGAAAGTGTAGAGTTTGAATTAGGTTTTGAAATTGAATGACTATGTAAGTTTAAGTCTAGATTTTAATCACTTTCAAAACTACGTGACAGCTGAGGAAGAATTCTAGTAAGACTTTTTAAACTAACAACTGTCGCATATTGTTCTTAATGTATTGAATTGCTCTTACATGGTTGGCATACAGTTATCTTTTCAAATAGCCTTAAATAAAAACCGACCAACGGTGTCAAATCGCAAGATCTTGGCCGCCAATTCACATCAGCGTTTTATGAGATAATTCGACGTGTAGTTGCAGTAGCGTAAATTAGATAGAATTTTAATATTGACAAAGTTCGGAGAAGTCCAAAAATTAAGGAGATCTACTGGAATTAGACATTTTTCACCATCTCTTCTTTGTATCTCTGGATCGAATTGCAGTAATACAAATAAGGCAAAGTTATAATAATATTGATAATGTCAAAAGAACCCCCAAAAATACGAAGACTTTAAGTCAATTTATAGCTAGTTGGCTGCTTTCATTTCGGGCAGGAAGATTTAATTGCCAATTTAAAAAAGAAATTTTAGAATGGAAAATTTCTACAATAACGGGACAAATCTCACCTAAAATTCTCACCTTAGGGTCAATGAAAATGTTAAAAATTTATATTGAAGTATTTTGCATTCAGCAACAAGTTTTAGTGAGTGAAAAATATAATAATCCTGCTTTTGTACAATTCTCATCCTCAGAATTACGCAAGAATTATTTATCCGGTTGACTAGACTGATTACAACAAGCTTTCTGGTTTTTATATATATATACTTTGCATGTTTACTTACGGTCACTGCATTGGGTTGTTTGGAAAGTAATTTCGTTTTTTTACAACATAGGACTTAATTGTATTTTTTCTTAACCAATTTCACCGCATAAGCCGCATAATCATATAATATTTTGATAGCTGATATAGCAAGGCTTGCTTTGATTGATTCTGCATAGTAGTTTTTGGTTGATACCCTTTTAAATATGGAAAGTGAAAAACAGCATTTTCGGCATATTTTACTTTTTTACTATAGAAAATATAAAAATGTTGTTCAAGCAAGAAAAAAATTATTCGATGTGTATGGAAAAGACGTGTTAAGTGAGTGCCAGTGCCAAAACTGGTTTGAAAATCGAAGATGCACCACGTTCTGGAAGGCCAGTTAAAGCTGATGAAGACACAATAAAGGCATTAATTGATGTAAACTGGCAAATAACAACTCGTGAGATCGCTGAGAGATTAAATTTATCGAATTCGATCGTTCGTGCTCATCTTCTTACGGAAAAAAATTTGTGCCGTCGCATTGACGTTTCTGATTTGCTTCTCAAACGCCAAGAAAATGATTCATTTTTGAAGCGTATCATAATTGGCGACGAGAAATCGGTTGTCTACAACAATGTTAAGCGCAAAAGATCCTGGAGTAGAAAAGATGAACCGGCTCAAAGCACTTCGAAAGCCAATATTCATCAAAACAAAGTTATGTTATCTGTTTGGTGGGATTTTAAAGGAATCGTTTGTTTTGAGCTTCTACCGAGCAACACAACGATCAATTCTGAAGTGTATATTGTCATCAGTTTATAAAAAAAAACGAAATTACTTTCCGAACAACCCAATAATAATCTTTTCGTATAGCTTTAAATATAATATATATTCGTACTGGCAGATACTTATATAATCTTTAATTTCTAAATAATCATTTTAATTTTTTTTTTACTTCGACGAAGTATTAATGATTATTTTTCTGTTTGCTTTTTTAAGGATACAATAATTAAAAGCTACCAAAAAATTGAACTAGAAATCATTTGAAAATTGGGAAAAGTATATTTACTACTTCCATTAGTAATTAATACTAATTTTAATTGTTTTTTTTTCGAATTTAAATCGATTACTTATGAAATAAAATGTACGAAAAGTATCCATAAAATAATATACAAAAATTATAATCTTTCCTTGTTAAAATTTGATATACACTCTGTAAAGTAGACTTTTTCATCTTAGACGTATTTACATCATTAGCTACAAAATAGAAATACATTAAGAATGTGCATTACATCAGAGTCCATTACTTTGAAGAGAAAGAAAAAACATCGATTTCATCAGGATATTGAATTCTGGGGCAACCAACATAATCGTTTCAATATTTATCAAAAAATTCTTCTATCAAACAGTTCTTAGACACGATTCCATTTCGCTTATTGAACTGTATTTCTTTCTAAATGTTCCAAATTCTAAAGATACGATAGAATATTGATTTTAGTTATTCGAAAATGGATAAAAAAATAACAACAAATATTGATATCCAATTCAAGTTTATTATTAAACGAAAAACACGTGGCTGGCTGTGATTATAAACTAAACAATAACGAACAGAACGTGTATAAATATTTCTTAGTATATAATATTTAGTACTTAGAATTTTCCAATGCACCATTTGTTTTTTATTTACATTATTTACATTGAAATTAAGGTAAAAGTACATTTGGGAAAATTTTCTTCATTTTGGAAATTTATAAATATAAGATCAACGAGCGTGGAAAAGATCTGGCTGGAAAGGTTCCAAAAGAACGAATGATTTTTCAATTGAGAATAATTTTCGGAAAATTTTCCACAAAAGTGAACAATTTTTTTACGTGCAATAAGAAGAAAATTCTGTTCAATTGACTTGGTTTATGATATTCAGATAATAATAAACAGAAAATCCATTAGTACTCTGTATTCAATGATAAGAGCCAGCGAACACGACTTTGGTTTGTGCGTGATTAGATATTCTCTGGTGGTGATTAAACGTGTAAATATCGAACCGATAAGATATCTTCCACCTTACACTATACTGGGTTTGATATTTCTAAATTTTTCCATTCGCGTGCACTTATGGTAAATAGGACATATAATGAAAGAATTTTCATATGGTTTTTATTTATTTTTTCGTCTGACCCACATAGATAGAAAGATTACTAAAAGAATTTGATAAATTTTTTTTTCTCTTTTTCTATTTGCCATAGCAGATAACTACCTTAAATTACTTTTATAAAAGATACTCAGGTTTTTAGTATAAAGTTTTTCAAATTATAAAAAAAAAGTTCAAAATATTTTATATTTTTTGTCAATTAAAAATTTACAATTTTGGCACGGTTTTCCTATTTTTTATTTAAACACTAATCAAGTGTTCCAATTTAATGTTACCAATTTGCTAACATTTCCTAAATAAGTTGATTAAAAATTCGGAAGTTTCTTCATAGAAACATCGAAGAAAATTTAATAGGAAATTTATTAAAATGGTCGATCGGAAATTACAAAGTTCTTTGATAGAAAACTTGAAAATTATTCTACTTGAAGCGATGATTAACAGAAACTGAAAATTTTACTTTTCAAAATTCAAAATTTTTCGAATAAAAATTCCTTTGTTTTGTAAAAAAAAAAAATTCGAAAATCTTTTCATTGAAAGTTCGAAATTTTTTGATGAGAAATTAAAAGATTTTAATAGAAAATTGTAGATTTTTTTTTATAAGAAAATTTAAACTTTTTTTTATAGAAAATTCAAAAAAATTGGTGTGAAAAATTGTTAGTCAAAAATTCGAAATTTTTTTTCGAAAATTCGAAAGTTGTTTTTCGAAAATTCGAAAAACTGAAAATTCCAAAAAAAAATTTTAATTGAAAAATTTAAAATTCGAAATTTTTTTTAATACGAAAAGTTGTTAATATCAGAAAAAATATTTTTGTTTTTTGTTTGTTTAATTTGATTGATAGTACTAATTTTTAAGCGCCAATTATTTGTTCTATTCGAATTTTGGTTTGGTGAAAAAAACATTTGGTTCTGAAATAAATATTAGCTAATATTACGAATGCTGCTATTTAAAACTTTCTAATCGTCTGTTAAAAAAACAGCAATCTTTTATTTATCATTTTATTATCCATTTGGACATATATTCAATATCTACATTTGATTATTAATTCGGACGTCTTAAATGATTTTAGGTTGATTCAATTACCAAACTGAAAATTTTGTGACCGATTTCAAATTTAAAAAAATTGATATTTTCGAAGTTTTCGGAACTAATTTTTGGATGCATTTAACCGGATTTATCGTATAAAGGATTCTAAGAATATTGGCCGGATTAAGACTCTAAAGTTCTTTGATGACTTGCTTACATTAGTATTTAGATCGTTGGTATATTAAAAACTATTTAAATTTTATACAACATTTTAAATAGTTTTAAATTACTTTAAGAAGTTGTGGAGAGATTCCATTGTCTATAATAGAAGCCTTCTAGGCACATCTTACTGAGTTAATAGTTTTAGATAAGATGGACTTATATTATTAAATAAAAAAGAGCCATTTGAGCAATTCAAGCTTGGAGGATTAATTGCGAATTGTTACCAAAAAAACGTATAAGCTCAGAAAAGTCCTTACATACTAAGGACTATTTTCCACAGGCTTATTCTGTATAAGCTCAGAATAGTCAGTACTCCAAATGCACAAAAAAAATCATTGGTTGATGTTTCCTTCTCTCTTAATTCAATCAGAATCAATTAAAATAGATAAATTTTTAAGAAAAAATATGATAGAATAAATTATTTTATCTAATTCATGTATGGCGCAAATCAGAGGTGATTATTTATGACGATTTAGAACGTTGAAGTTCATGGATATAGAAAATTACTGCGCAATGAAATTTGATAACTGAAGAATGACGGATAAGCTGAGTTATCGCTAATTTTGAATTTCCGCGGGTTACGTATATTCAATTTTCGAGGTTACGTATTTTGTGGCGTTATGTTGGTACTTATGTCTCTCACTTATGCCGACAAGTTCGGCCATTTTGAATGTTCAGTTAATTTTTGACAGCTGCTTTGTCTGCACGTGTTTTGACAGCTGCTTTGCCTGCATCAATTTTTCGATAAATTTTAATTGTAAAAATCTTATGCATTTTTTTCTAATTCCTAATGAGAACTTACTAAGCTATATTTAATAGATATTAAATAATTAACACAAATACGAAATTATTTCTGATACATAATTTAATCCTGCTTACTTAAAGTATCTATCGATTACAGTTAATTTTCATCTAATATCTGGTCGTATTTTATAACGATAATATTTCTTTTTTTACGATTATTATTTGCACCATAGTCATTTTTATATTTTAATCTATAATTGAGAAAAATATTCATACTTAAATATTGAATGTAGCAAATTCTATAAGAAATATGATCAATTGAACTGTCAGCAGAATATCAAAAATTACGAACTAATACTGCATCTTCTGTAGAGTATGCATATGGGAATGGAATGGTACGTATATACAAGAGTATGCCGGATAGGTTGGAACGAGGGCAACGAAGTAAGGGGATGGTCAGAAGATTCTCTCATATTATTGAAGGGTATTGACGTGTAAATGCCGGTAGAAACTCATGTTGCAGTCATCGTTGATTGATTGAATTCACGCTACACCGGATAAAAAGACAAGTTAAATGAACCTAATGGAAAATATGTCTCAACAATAAAATAAGAAACCGAATCATAAAAATATGCATACATACTCGGCATGTATGCAATTAACCAACAGACGACAAGGTCCCCAAAGACTGCGCAGTAAACGCATACTGATCCAAGATCCACGACTGGTTCGAGGCAGTTATTAACTAACGACTCAGCAAGTCTAGAAAAGTATTGAAGAAGAAATTGAAATGCAATACGAAGCCATTCTGTTCTAACAAGAAACTACCTAGCCACTGGTATTTATTGTGGTATGTCTAATTCTTCTCCGGCATATTTCTACCCCCAGTATATTTTTTCATTTTAATTTAAATATGCTACACTATATATACGAGTACTATGATAGAGAAAAACTTCTATTCCGATGAAACTCAATGCAATCGAATCGTTTGATTGGTATCAATTGAGATGCTTCTTAACAAATTGTTTGTCTAGTTTAGATAGTTTAGTTGGGATTTTTTTGTTTCTTTTGCTTCCAATATCACTGGTCTTGTTGTGCACACTCCTGAGATCGAAATTCTGTTCTATCTTGTCTCTACGCATATCAGCTAATTAAATTGAATTTGATCATATAGCACATTGTTGAAGTACATTGGGGAGTCATGTTGCGCAAACGAAAATAATATCCCCAAACATGTACAACGACAATTGTTTACATCATGGAAAATTGTTTAGCCTAGTTTTGATCAATTGTATATTTAAAAGCACGTGTTAGTCTCTCTATGGTGCATTAGAATTTTTTTTTAAAAGAAAATATTTTTCTCTCTTTATTCCAATATTTTAAACTTTTCAATAGCAATTTTCTATTAAATATAAAATATGTGAGTTGTATAGGAATTTTATAGCGCAAATATTGTGATCACTTTTATTGTTTAATTTGAATGATGTTAACGATTAATTTGGTGTTATTTATTTGCATATGATACGAAATTATTTTTAAGAAATTAATACGAGGTCTGTTCAAAAAGTATCGCGAATTTTGAAATTCCGTGGATTACGTATATTCGATTTTCGATTTTTTGTGGCGTTATGTTGGTACTCATGTCTCTCACTTATGCCGACAAGTTCGTCCATTTTAAATGTTCAGTTAATTTTTTTCGTCTTCGATTTTTGCTCAATTTCAATAAAAAACAGCATCGCATTAACATTGCTAAAGAGCTGTTGTACTCTGTTCGCGAAGACCCAAGTTTGATCCAGGGGATTATAAATGGTGACGAATCATGGGTTTATGGTTATGACGTGGAAACCAAAGCTCAATCATCCCAATGGAAGCTGCCGCACGAGCCAAGACCGAAAAAGGTATGCCAAGTTCGGTCGAATGTGAAAGTTTTGCTTACAGTTTTCTTCGAATACAGGCGCGTGGTGCATCATGAGTTTTTGCCACAGGGTAGAACGGTCAATAAGGAATATTACCTGCAAGTTATGCGAAAGTTTCACGAAGCAATCCGCTAGAAACGCCCGGATTTGTGGAAGAATAAAAATTGGCTTTTGCACCATGATATCGCCCCTGCTCACGCATCGTCGCTTGTGCGCAAATTTTTGGCCAAAAACAATACACTAATAATGCCGCAGCCACTGTATTCCCGAGATCTGGCCCCCTGTGACTTTTTCTTGTTCCCGAAACTGAAGAACCCCATGAAAGGACGACGCTACGCTACGATTGAGGAGATTAAGATGGCATCGAAGGAGGAGCTGAACAAGATCACAAAAAAATGATTTTTTGCAGTGCTTCGAGGATTGGAAAAAACGTTGGCACAAGTGAATAATATCTGGTGGGGATTACTTTGAAGGGGACAAAATAAATATTCATGAATAAATAAATAGTTTTCCAAAAAACACAAAATTCGCGATTCTTTTTGAACCGACCTCGTATAAGCTAGGTTAATAAAATGTGTACTCCTTAGGATCTTAGGTTTATTTAAAATTACTTAGATTATATAACATCCTTCACAGTTATACAATAATCTGATATCAATATTAATAATCTGCGGTATGGTGTTTTACCAAACTGGGCACCTACTTAATATACAATAGGTTTCCGATGACGATTCCAATTTCTCTTGAATTCCTAATTTAGCAAACGATATTAATCTCTACAGATAGTCTTGCAGTACTCGAAGGTGCCACAGACCCGGCTTTGAATAGTGTACTGCTAAATAGTAGGGGTTTCGGATTGTTATGAGTTACATCAATATACCTAGTACTGGACATGTCAAGATGTTATGGTATGTTAGTAAGGGAAATATGTGATTTATTCCCTGAGTAGTGGATTAAATATGAGGAAGGTATAAAAATTGGAAATTTAAGAACGTGGAGTTCAACAGGAGTATAGCCAGATAAAGCCATACTCAAAGAAGACCTTACTTTGTTGGGCATGAGTGGTGCTAGTTTTATGCGGTAATCATGTCGGAAGGATATATTCGAAGCTTGTGCAAAGTATTGCTCTCACACTCACAATAACAAAGAAATACCATGCCTTAAATATACGGGAGAATATGGGGACACCCAAAGGTATAGAAAAGAAAGAATATAGACAAGAAATAACGGCACGAAAATAAATCAGAAATAAAGAAAAATGTCAAAAGAAAGAAAAAACTATTAAAACTTGGAGGAAAGGACGAAGGTGAACGTATAAAAATAGGAAAGAGCAAACATTTTAAAATGTTAAAATAATGAAAAAAATATAGTTATTCCCAATATAGCGCATCATCTCAATAAAGGGCAATGAACATCGATAGTTTTGTGTGAACACTTGTATTAGTCGAATAGTGAAACATTTCTTGCACCAATCTATTCTAGGCAAGCAAATTGTTTAAAATTAGGATTGGGCATATTTTATACATTCTCCGAGACTGCCAGAACTCCCAGAATTACTTTTCAAGTAGGATTCCGAACCTCGTCGATCTTCTTAACCTATCATATATGTTTTCCAGTTCCTTCTTTAATCATGCCAAACAAAATTATTTACTCCAAGAAATCTTCTTAAGATTTAAATACTTAAATTTATGCTGTCCTAATGAAATTATAAGTAACCTTGCTGAAGTAGGCCTTCAACATCAAAAAATGATGAAAAAGTGCAATTATAGTTAGGCTCTTGTGATATCAGACCATCGATTAACATTGAACTTCTTCGAAATGATCAGAAGAAGGGTTCTATCAGATGTAACAAGGCTATCTACATTCTGTGGTTTACCAATCCCCCCTTCCTCTCCCCCTATTCACTTTTTTGTTCTCCATGATCAAAAGATGTAATCTTGGTAATGTTGATAGCATCTAACAAATTTAAACCAAGTAGCTGAAGATGATTCCAGTTGAGGCGTTCTAGCAGTTTGTTTCTGTGGAGTAGAAACAGTACCTCCGCCGATATATAGCTGCCCAAGAGGAACTTTATTGAAGAGGATATTATTAATGTATAAAATTAAAATTAAATTTTTGCTCATTACATTTCTGCCAAACTTTCTATTATTTGAGGATTACTTCAGAAGTTGTTCTATATTTATTAGAATGAAACCATAAATAATGTAGTTGGTGAAATGCACTTAAATTAGTTAAAAATTTTAAATCTAATTTTGAAAATACATCAAATAAATTTGTGCTGTCATACTCCATTGTTAAAATCTACCAAAAAGATAGGGGCTAGAGCAATTTATCTATTTACTTTGAGCAAGCATAATTATAATAAAACCTTTTCAGCAGAGGGGCTTGATTCGAATAAACACGGTAACAAGTTCGATATAAACTAAAAATGCACTTTTGTTCTAAAGTTTTTCTAGTTTCTAATTAAAGTGCTTTAGTAATAATATTATTTGAAATTATTTATAAAGAGTACTTTATTTTGATCATTATTACTTTCTTCCCTAAAATCTTTCCCTCCAATACAATCAATATGAGTGAGTATATACACTTTTGTTAACTAGTTAAAATCATATGGACTAAAAATAGTACTTAATAATTAGTAAACACTAGTAAATATTCATATTTCGTGATATTTTTTAATTGCACTAATCATGTTAGTGAAATTTAAAATTTATTACGAAGTGTATACTAAAATTAACAGATTCGAACTTTTCAATATTACGTAGTGAAAGGGGAAAACGTAAATTTTTTTTACTTTTCTACTTACTCAAAATTAAAAGTATATGTCGATTGCTATTTATTGAGCATATATATTTTTTTTTGATGGATTATCCTATTAAAAATATTAGTAAATTAAAATTTATGCTTTAGTTTAAAATGAACTTTTTTCTTATAAAAATCAAAAGACATTTTTCTTGTCAATGACATTTTTACTGATAAAGAATCTATTTCAAAAAAACGTAATAACTTTTTATTGAATTTTTGAAAATAAAAATATATATTATTTCCACTAAATTTTAATTTTTTATTTTAAATTTTAATAATTTATTAGTGAAAATAATATTCAAATGTCAATATTTTTACTATAATAAATAAATCAATTTGCTAGCTTTATAAGGTGAGTTCTTTCCGCCTACCTTGTTTATTTTATTTTAGTTTTTTTTTTTGCTTCTTTATGCATAAAAATTTCTTTAATAGGAGATAGTATTCGAATTTAGCTGGGATGAATTGGGATGCATCGATAACCAATTCTGATTTTATTGGCACATAAAGCCGAGTAATGCATGTGGAACTTGTCTAGATTATCAACTGTCATCAAAATAAAAAATAAATTCGAACAGGAAATTACAAATAGTTTGAATAACTTTCAGTTAAAACTGGATTTTTAATATATTTTTTCGTTTTTAAAAAAAAATACTATTTTGAAGAGCATAAACTATAAAACTTTTGGTATTAGAAAAATAATTCTTAAAGAAATAAGGCAGGCCAATAATGATACATTTTTAGCACATAAATATCCATAGTTATTTTAATAATTTAATTTTTATTATATAAAATTTAAAATTAATTTAAATTTTTTTCTGACAAAAAAATAGGGGTCTAAAAATATCTCCATATTTTTCATAAAGCAGACACTACAAATATTTACTTCTACGAATCAATGACGAATTTATTGTTATTTTTGCATTTTATATTTTATTTTGTTATTGATATTGGAATAATGCTGGTATTATCAACAATACTTTTACTATTCAAGTTTATCTTTTAATCTTATTTTTTAAATGTTTTATTTGAAATTTTAAAATTACATAAATTCTGTGTGTTTTTCTGATAACCACGTGTATAATGTACGAATAAATATTGAAGCAATTCCGATGAATTTTGAAAAGAAATGTCGCACTTACAAAGCTTTTGACGATGAAAAATTCATATTTAATCATTTTCAATTTTTATATCACTTAGATAAGAATGTTATATTATTCACAAATGAATAATTGATTTTTGGTTGGAAAGTGTTAGTTGTTAGCATTAAATTTTTTTTTATTCAAATTCTAGGTTAATTTTTGTCATTAAAAGTTCAAAATTAAAAATTTTATTTCCTATCACATTTACCTTAAGTTATTTTTAAAATTTTGTACAATCCTCTATTCAGTGTTAGTCGTAAAAGTAAGAAATACATTTGAATTTACGATTGGATATTGGCTAATTTTTATTCTGTGTAAAAATGCCGATCATGCAGTTAGGCCCATAGGGGCAGGAGCACCTAAATAGACATTTCAGTACTACAATAGGTTTACTTACAGTGCTTGTTAAAAGTAAAAACGGACAGGTTATTTCTGAGAAGAATTGTAATTTTTTTTAATGTCATTTATGAGAACGTTTTTATTGAAACGTAAATTCTTAGTGCATCTATAACTAAATGACACACCAACTATGTCACCAGTTGGATTTGAACTCAAGACTGCTACGTTCCAGTGACGCTAAATCAGGGAGGGCATTATAATAATTTGTGCTGTAGTTTTTATTATTATTAATATTACCATACACTTTTTACAATCAATCCACTAGTATTTCATGAAAAATACCTGCTCATCTGTTTTATTTATTATTTTTTTCCTTTATTCAAACATACAATTAATCACCAATTCAAGTCAACTTCTATTAATTTTTTTTTGAAAATTCCTATTAAGATTTACATTGTGTTGATTACAAATTTTAAACTTGGTAGTAATTTTAGAACTGTTTTTAAGTTCTTATTACGATTTATTCAATTATGTTTTTCATAAACAAATTAATTGAACTTGCTTGTAAAAATTTGTAGGTATTGTATTTTTAGATAAAACTGCAGCTACAATAATGGAAAAAGAACACTGCCACAAACCACAAATTTTTTAGTGAACAAAATTTTTAAAATGGTATTAAAATTTTGCACAATTTCATAGAAGCTTACAGTTTTTTGCAAATTTATACAACAATGGGGCGGAGAAAATGTTCAATATATAAAAATATATGTAAGTGTAAATAGTTATAATATTTTTTTATGGTTTCTTTCTACAAAAATTCCTTTTAATTTATATAAATTTTATTTTTCAAATATAGAGAACTAATATTTTCCTTCAAAATAAAATAACTTTTGCCCTTGATTAATAAACTTCAACCAAAAAAAATAAAATAAACAGCAACAAAATTTTAACCAAATAATTAATAGAATAAAATTTACATACAAATAATAATACTTTAGAGTATAAATACGAAATTTTGTCATTCAGTTATTTTTAGGTGTTACGTTACGTACGTGCATTGATTGTGAACTTTTTATTATTATAAATACACCACTAGCTGATTCACATAGTTAATGATAGGTTTTTTTTTTTTGGAATTCAAATGCACAAAAAAACTATATTTATTCCTTTCTATAAAAAAGCTAATTTTTAATTAAAGAAGAAAAAAACTAAATAAAATTTAATTATATATTATTATATATATTTTATTAAATAAGTAAAATAATTTCATTACGTAAATTTAAATACGTTGCGGCTGTTCAAATTGTTTTTTAATTAAATCGAAAATTTTAAGGGTGGGGGTGGTAGAAAATTTACAATCGAAAAACTAAATCCCGATCGCATTGACCGTCACTATTATACTGAAAAGACTGATCGTGACTAAGTGTTGTTGTCGGTAGAGGTAATGTTCGGTGTTTCTGAGCTTTGAGCTAAGAAAACCGATCGTAAAAGAAAAGAAGAAGAAGAATAGTAAGACGTCGACGACGACAATGAAAAGTTATTTTTCTTCATTCTCATGAGCTACTACTGATCAAAGGTATTTCTGCACAAAAATACTACAAATACGAGTGATTCTTTTCTTTTTGCATACTTTATGTTATAGATCTAAGATTTATTTATTTATTTTTATTTATTTTATTGACATGTTTGCTCTGTCCTTTGTCTATTTATAAACTTTCTGCACATACTCACTCTCAAATTACAACATAAAAATAGTTCGTTCGTATTTAATTTAAAAGCAAACATTCATTTTTCAGTTCACAATAAATTTAGACTAAAAAAAATTCAACGGAAATAAATACAATCAATTTATACACGTAAAAAAAGAAACTAATTAATATTAAAAAATAATGAAAAGCTTAATAATAATTCATTTTAATTATGTTCGCGTACTTCATCGCCCACATCACGTACACTATTACTGTTAGGATCCGTCTTACTACCTGTTTGGTCAGTCTGTTTATTTGTCGGCTCTTCTATTCATATAAATTTGCTTTGACCATACAATAGTAAATCATAATATTCACTCGGGGTATGTTCAATTCAATTCTTTTTATGTACTGTCTTCATTGGTATCACTTTTAAAATTCTTCGAGTAATAGAATCGGCCGAGTACAGTCTTATCGGCATACGACAAACCCGACAAACCAGCTTGTACACTCGACATTAAACTGCAAATGATGACTCCACTATGGGGATCCAAGAAATCTAGCCTAACTAGTCGCGCATATCTGCCGATTCTGCTTTTATTGTATATACAAATAATATGGAACATTTATGGATGAACATATTTCGTGTACTTGTGCACCTGTTAGTAGCTAATGCCATACAAGCAAAGCCCGGCTACTAGTCTAATCATGTTTTAGAAGAAAAAAAATATTCTCAAAAAAGAGAAAAAAAATAGCAAAAAATATTTGTTCATCAATAAACTATGCTTTACAGCTCACAATTATTGCTAACAGCTAAAAATAGTCTCTATTCTTAAGTGCAATAAAGAGAAATATCGCGTGCTACGCTGCTGTTAATGTGCGACCAAAGTCGCCGGTTCGAATTTTTCCATTGTTAATGAGAAAGCTTACGTAGGCCATATGACTAGACGCCAACGATTTTCTCTGCGGATTGGGTGTGGAACTCATTTCCATTCCACTTGCTCATGCCACAGAGAAAATGTCTAGCGTCCGTACTCGATCCAATAGTGGAAGTTGAAATACACACTTCGTGTGCACAGAACCTTATCGATCCACATCAGTTTGAGTATTGCCAGAATTGCATAGCTTTCCGTAAAATACTTTTATTTAAATTGTTTATTCTGAAGAATGTTTGATTTATGAAGAGAATTTTTTTTGTCATTTTTTTTTCTTCAGTTGTACAAAAAAAAAGGCAAAACGCTGCTGCTAGAAAAACAGTCTATAATATACGAGTATACAAATTTTTAATAGAGCCTCCATTTTTAGTTAATATATCACTTGTTATGTGAGTAAATACACAAATTGAAATATAATTAACATGAATGGATATATGGCTCTTATTTTTTTCTAACAAAATACTTGCGTTCGGCAGTACTTAATCCAAAGAAAACATTCGCCAAACTACAAAGAATGTAATTTAGTTGATAAATCTGAAATCTGATCAAGAAAAATTGATGGTTTTTTTTCTCAATAAGACAGAATTGATCAATAACCATCGAACAATTTTAAATTTAATTAACATACACAATTAGGGGTTGATTTTTGTTGTTGATTAAATATTTGTTTAAATAAAAATTAGAATTCAAGAAATTTTGTTCAATTAAACACGAGGTAATCAACAATATTTTCAAACTGAATTTATGTGAAAAAATAATATTTTGACTATTTCTAATCAAAAATTTCAAATTGAACTCATATATGACAATAAGGGTCTAAAATATTTCTGATTAAATATTTATTTGCCAAGCAAAAAATTTATTAAACAAAATTAAAATTCCAATACTTTATGATAATTTTGATGGTTATTTTGAATTTCGGTAATTTTTATGGTAATTTCGAATTTTTGTTTAACTTTTTCTTTCATCAGTTTATTTGGTTGATCTACAAATAATAAAATTCTAAAAATGAACCCATCAAAAGAATTCTTGTCCATATTTTTATAACAAAATATATTTTTCGCCAAGTCCTTCCTCCAGTTTAAAAACCATATATATTTTTAAGCGCATGCACAGGGTGAGTCATATTGGATAGACTCATTTTTTACAAAAAATCTTCATAAAAAAACACTCTTTTTGCTCTACAAGCATTGATTAATAATACACAATATAAAGAGTTCCAACGTACAATAGAACAAAATTTTTGTTCATGAAAATATTGACTTCCCAATTGATTTTATCGAACGCATGATTTGGATGTATTTTAACGTGAACATTTCTGGTTCAAGCTACTATAGTCACATATTTTTCTTTATCATTTTTCTAGAATTCTATATGTATACTGATCGCGAAAAATCAACACCATTCGAAACGTATTTGATGGAAATAAAAACAAATTAGCATATGATCAAGTAAAAAATCATATATTTCGATTCAAGGAAATTCGTTGTGATTAGTTTTTAAATATAATATCGTGCAAAATGGTTGCCCTGAGCTCGAATGGCGTAATGTGCCCATTTTTCGGTATTTTCCATTACATGGCGAATGTTGGCCTTAAGTACTTCTAGGGTCAGGGTCCTTGGCTTGTTCATGCAAACCTTTCACTTCAAGTAGCCCCACACGAAAAAGTCCGGCGGTGTCAAATCAGGCAAACGCGGAGGCCAGTCAAAATCACTATTTTTTTATTTCAAACGACCAGAAAACAATAGCTTAACAAAAAATCGATTGTGCTGCGAGATGTGTGGTGTGGAGTGCCGCCTTGTTGAATGGCACAAATACCGCACCACACAGTAATTTTTTGGTCGTGAAGAGATGCCTCTTCAATATTTGATGGGTTTCCAGTCCCGTAAAATCGACAATTTGGTTTGTTACGGTTCCGTTTAACGTGAAATTTTTTTTTCGTTCATCGCGTTCGGGTAGCATGAACTGAAGTTTCATAAACATGCTGTATGACAGTTGTCAGACAAAACTGTCAAAATTATGGTGTTGCTTGATGGATCCGTTTAATATGGCTCATCTTGTATTTTATTCAATAAAATTTAGCTAATTAATAATCATCCGAAAAAATTACACTTTATTTTAAAGAATTAATAATAGTTAGGATTTTTTTATGGTCACTTATTTGGATAACAAGCCTCTATCTAAAAAAAATATTCCAAATACAAAAATTAAAAATTCTTAGGGAAAAATCAAATTTTGTAAGCTTAGAACCAAATTCTAACGGTTAAAGTAAAATATTTTTTTGAGCATAAGTATTTTGTTGAATAAAGTTGCGTTGATCAAATAATCGTATTCATATAACATATTTTGCCAACAACTGTCAAAATGCACAAACAAAAACCAAATTCAAAAATAGAAATTATTTTAAATAATTAATATGCTGCTCATCAAATTTTCTTTAATCAACAATAAAAAAAAATTTTAAATTACGCTAACGAAAATTAATTCTGGTCTACTTTTTTTAATCTATTTGAGATTTTTTTGGTAAAAATATTGCATATTCGAAAATTTTCATACCAAAAAAATCTGTTCGCTGACTGACAATGAACAACAACTTCAAAGTACGTACATCCATACTATAAAAATGTATTCTGCATTTTTTCTGATGAAAGACCTTTTCGATAGTCACCGAGTACTATACATTAACGATGAATGATCTGGGCTTAGTCGAAGAAATTATGTTAAATAAATAAAACTTTGATGATCAACAATCAATAGGAAATGTAAAATAAAATTTGTTTAAGTAAATTATAGTCACGAACTTTAGAATTTATTTTTATCTTGTTTAAATACGTGTTTTAAACTGAATTACAAAATTTTTGAATAAATCATGTACATTATTCCAAAACAAAATTTGTCTAATATATACGAAAATAATGAACTATTGATTATATCGTTTATCATAAACCATCCAATTACGCAGTGTTTGTTGATAGGGTCTTGTACGATGCTAGTACGCAATTCTCCGTAATTCGCACTTTTTTCGAATACAAAGCAACTATGGAAAAATTCGAATTATTCGATCTAATATGTCCTTAGCAAGATACTGTCAATAATATTATTCTTACCTTGAATAATATTGTAGTATTTTATGTTCACTGAAATATTGCACCTTAAACCAAATTGCTCTTAATTATCAATTGTAAGTGCAATGATGTTGTGCACTGAGTAAGAAAAAATCTATATTATAATAATATAAAAACAAAACACGATATTATTCCTCATATTAAAGTAGAGGTGATAATTAGTATGCATCATGTTTTAGCAAATGAATTCTTATTGCTCAGTGCTCTTACAGATACCGGTACTATTACAATGAGTGGATTAAAAAATGTTAATTAAAATTTATTTCATTTAACAAAATGCTTGATTATTTTTTTTTGAAATGTTAAAATATTTAGAATAAGCAGTTCCTTTCCAAATATTTATTTGTACTCAAGATAATGAAAAAATTTACTTAAAAATAAATTCTATAATGTACGAGGTCTGTTAAAAAAGTATCGCGAATTTTGAATTTCCGCGGGTTACGTATATTCGATTTTCGATTTTTTGTGGCGTTATGTTGGTAGTTATGTTCCTCACTTATGCCGACAAGTTTGGCCATTTTGAATGTTCAGTTAATTTTTGATAGCTGCTTTGGTTGCACCGTTTTGGCTCGTCTTCGATTTTTGCTCAATTTCGACCAAACACAGCATCGCAGTTGAACTCTGTCCACGACGACCTAAATTTGCTCCAGAGGGTCATAACTGGAAACCAAAGCTCAATCATCCCAATGGAAGCTGCCGCACGAGCCAAGACCGAAAAAAGCGCCAAGTTCCCTCATTGCTGTGGCGTTGTGTATCATGAGTTCTTGCCAGAGGGTAGAACGGTCAATAAGGAATATAACCTGCAAGTAATGCGCAAGTTGCGCTAAGCAATCCGCCAGAAACGCCCGGATTTGTGGAAGAACAAAAATTGGCTTTTGCCATTTTTGGCCAAAAACAACACACTAATAATGACGCAGCCACCGTATACCCCAATGCCGCAGCCACCGTATTCCTCCTGTGACTTTTTCTTGCTCCCAAAACTGAAGAACCCCATGAAAGGATGACGCTACGCTACGATAGAGGAGATAAAGACAGCATCGAAGGAGGAGCTGAACAAGATCACAAGAAATGATTTTTTGAAGTGCTTCGAGGATTGGAAACAACGTTGGCACAAGTGTATAATATCTGGTGGGGATTACTTTGTAAGGGACAAAATAAATATTCATGAATAAATAAATAATTTTTGAAAAAAATAAAATAAAATTCGCGATACTTTTTGAACAGACCTCGTACATAAAAAATATCTTACATTTCCACATGTCTTATCAAAAAATAACTTATTGAATTTCATTTTCTTTTTAAATTGCAAAGTTATTTCAAACTAATTTTCTTATTAACAATAATTTAATAAATTTCAAAAATTATATTTAAAAAAACCTTTTTCTTCCAAAATCACGTTTTGCTGAAAAATCATCATTTAATCTAATTCTAGTTAGCCCACGGTTTAGCTACTAAGAAGTCAAGTCACTTATGTAACCTTGCATTAGCTGCCTTTTAAATTTGTTTGATCTATCCATTGAAGTAATTATCTGAGAAGAATAGTTCTAACTGTTTAGACAAGTTTAAATTACCCCCCCCCCCCTCCAAAATTTATAGAATGAAGACCTTAGTTGACTCCTTGGAATCCTCCCCTAAGTTATTTGGATTAATTTTTCCTCAGTTTAAATCTTATGGTTCGTTGATTAATTCGTAAATATTGTATTTAGGCTAATTCTATCCTTAAATTCTTCCTCCACTGAAATCATGAGCTATATTTGCCACGAGGTGGACTGCTTTAAATTTAATGGCGGTACATAACATGCAGCCATATTTTCTTCCAACACCCATAGTTAAGAATAGAAAAAGTTTTCCGTAGTTCTGAGATCGTCGTGTGTTAGTATGCTTCAATTGTAGATAAATAGTATTCCTTATTTTAATAGTTGAATAAAATGCCTTGTGTTAGGTGGAAGAAAAACTACATTCACATTGGGATGGTTTAGGTCTTACACGTATGGATCTAGAATTCATAATGATTTTGATAGATCCAAAAAATAATAGTAATAAAAAATGCCATAAAAAAATAATTTGAATTTCTTCTTCTTAATTATGTGTATATAATTGTATACTTTCTTATTTATTTCGTTTTTCTAAAAACTTAAAATATATTTGAATTACTATAAACGAGGTCTGTTCAAAAAGTATCGCAAATTTTGAATTTCCGCGGGTTACATATATTCGATTTTCAAATTTTTTTTGAAAATCGAATATATATGTGGCGTTATGTTGGTACTTATATGTGGCGTTATGTTGGTACTTACGTATCTCAACCGAAAAGTTCGGCCATTTTGAATGTTCAGTTAATTTTTGACAGCTGCTTTGCTTGCACGTGTTTTGGCTCGTCTTCGATTTTTGCCCATTTTAGAAAATGGATCAAAGAATCTTTTTCGGGAACAAGAAAAAGTCACAGGGGGCCAGATCTGGGGAATATGGTGGCTGCGTCATTACTAGTATATTGTTTTTGGCCAAAAAATAGCACACAAGCAACGGTGCGTGAGCAGGGGCGTTATCATGCTGCAAAAGCCAATTTTTGTTCTTCCACAAATCCGGGCGTTTCTGGCGGATTGCTTTGCGCAAATTGCGCATAACTTCCAAGTAATATTCCATATTGACCGTTCTACCCTGTAGCAAGAACTCATGATGCACCACGCCATGAAATCGAAGAAAACTGTAAGCAAAACCTTCACATTCGACCGAACTTTGCGCGCTTTTTTCGGTCTTGGCTCGTGCGGCAGCTTCCATTGGGATGATTGAGCTTTGGTTTACACGTCATCATCATAAACCCATGATTCGTCACCAGTTATGACCCTCTGGAGCAAATTTGGGTCTTCATGGACAAAGTCCAACAGCTCCTTAGCAATGTTAATGCGCTGCTGTTTTTGGTCGAAAATGGGCAAAAATCGAAGACGATCCAAAACACGTGGAAACAAAGCAGATGTGAAAAATTAACTGAACATTTAAAATGGCCGAAATTTTCGGCATAAGTGAGAGACATAAATACCAATATAACGCCACAAAAAATCGAAAATCGAATAAATTCGCGATACTTTTTGAACAGACCTCGTATAGCGAACTAAGAGCTAATACCAAAACCGCTTTATAAAAGTCTTTTTACTTTTTATTAAAAGATTAATATTTTTCCACCATTTGAATTTTTGGAAAATTTCATTCACAGCATTTGCTTATTTGAATGTTATTCAAATTAAATAATGCTAATTGATGAGTAATCTAAGTAATGTCTAATATGTTATATAAATAAAAATAAACATAAAATTAGATATTAAACAGCATTAAATGTTTGCATTAAGAAGATAATCAAAATATTTTCCGATTAACTTTTCTTGATGGTAAAAGAGACAACAAAATTTGATGGATTCAACGATTATTTGATGTGGAAATTATTGGGAAAAACTATTGTACGAGATGAGAATCTCTATTGTGGAAACTATGGAGAAATGGGGATAATCAAAGTTTTTTTCTTATTTTTCAGTTTGTTTTGATTTTTTATAACATATTTTCTTGATGCTTTAATACATATGTATGTTCATGCATCCGGAATGGCAGAGACACCAGAACATGATCGTTATTGGCTTGGGGATTGTGGGCGGCCTCAGCAATAGTGTTGGTATTGATGCCATTGACTGAAGCTTTGCTGTTTCAATTTCGTTAGGGTCATGGATCCAGTGGGCTATTTTCAGTATTAAAATGCGTGTAGCATAGTGGATTTTGACCAGCTGACATACTATTCAAGGTTATATAATCTATTTTGGAGATGTGCGTATGTTAATATTGGCACTGTCTTATAATTTGTTTCTAGTTCAGGTTCGCATTTATTTTGTGTTGATTTTTCTATGTGGAAGTACTTTGACTCTATTACCGCACTTTTATTTTCAACAGCAAAGAAATCTAATAAATTTGAACATATTCTTTAATAAGTCCCGTGCCAAATGTCTATAAGCAATATAGAGAAAAATAGATAAATTGGTATTACTATAATTGAAATCGATATAAATTGGAATGAAGACATGCATATGCGTACATCGATGTTATTTGCGATAGAAATGAGCATTTATTCTTAGGAATAGAAAATTTAATAGAAATTCTTCCAAACATATTGATATTTATAAATGAAGAAAAGCAGATTTTTTATTTTCTTTTTTTTTATTATATTCGGTAACATTCGATCATTTTCTATTTCAATCTTTAGACATAGAAAGTTTTTTATAACATTAGTATCGTTAGGAGTTTTTATTTTTTAATTTCGAATTTTGATTAATTAAAAAATAAGCATGGAAATGGTCAGGATTTATTAGTTATTATTGATGATTGATAAAGATCTCTGATCTCGTAATTTTTGTACCAAAACTAGGAATAAACGAACTATAAAAATTCCAATTTTTTTTTTAAATTTCGATTTTTTAGCTATTATAATTCCAATTTTTTTCTACGAAAACTCTGAATTTTTCCAAATACAATTACCGAAATTTTTTGCTACGAAATTTCTGACTTTTTCCTGGTCGATTTTTGTTTTATTTTGTTCTTATTGTAATTTTCTTAAGAAAATTCTAAAATACATTCAGCGAAAATTCCGGATGTTTTTTAACGAAAATTTCAATTTTTTTTCTAATGAAATTCAAAATTTTTTCCAAATTGAATTTTCGAATTTTTTTCTATTGATTTATTTCATGAAAGTTTCAATTTTTTTCTTTGCTGGAAATTTTTCTAAAAAAAATTTGAATATTTTCAAACGAAAATTCTGATTGATGTCCAACGGAAATTTCCGTATTTTCAATGAAAATACGGAAAATTTTGGAATTTTTATTGCGAAATTTTTTAAAATGTTGAATTTTTTCAAATGAAATTTTTACGAAATACCATATTTCTATACCAAAATTCCGAAAGTTCTGAATAATTTTCCAGTAAAGTTCTAAAATTCTAACCTATTGAATCCAAAATTCCAATTATAATCGTGCAATAATAATAAAAATACTCTTTGCATCAATTGAAATTTATTTGAAAATACTATTAGATACTTTAATGATAAAAATAATAGTATATTGCATATATTACATAGTAATAGTAGGTAGTAAGACGAATCGATTCAAATAGAAGCACACTTTTCAATAAATTTTATAAATATTTCTAGTGTTATTTTTAACTAATAAAATAAATGTGAATCAAGAGGCGGCGGAAATGTGTAGGTATTAATAAATTGATTTTCTATTGAGTAGAAAAGTTGTGATTTTACCGGTAAAAATTATTAACTGCATTGAGTACAAAACTTTATTCTTATGCTAATTTTGTTCCAATTTTAGTATTAATCGTTTTAAAATTCATAAGAGCTTTTCTTTAAATTCAATTTTGATTTACTTTCATGTAATTCCAAATTTGAATCCGATCGAAATGGCAATATTTGTCTCTGTTCATTTATGGATGTCTAGTAGCTTTTATTGCTTATATTATATAGACTTCAAAACCCAATCATTTATATATTGTATATAATTGTAGAAAATTAGAAGAAAAGAAAACAAATTTGAAGTCATATGTTTTTAGGTTTCATTGACCTTTTCGGTTTTGTAAAATATTTTCAAGAATTCTATTCTATGTGCTTGGCTAAGTTATACTGATGAAAACAACAACATTCAGCAAAACAGTCTGTTCAACAGCTCAAGAAAAAAACTTGTGTTTTGGATGTCATAACCAAAACAATGTAATGAAATATGAAGTAGTTAAACCTATACTTATATATGTGATGCTCGAAATATTTTACTATATAAATAATTTCTTCATACATTCAAGCAAAGTGTATAAAATTACTGTCAACTAAGACTTATCGAAGAATTTTCTAGCGAAAACGAAAGGAATTAAAATTTCTTACACGAAATCATCACTAGATATGACCTGTAGAAGTAAACATTTTTCTTTGCGCTAGAAAATATTTTATTAAAATTCTTTATTGTACTGAATATTTGTCGTAGGAGTACTAAATAAATTGTCACAGCATTTTTGAAAACACCAAATTATAGTATATAAGAATGCATTTATTTTTATTTCGTTAAATTGGTAAAAAAATACCAGGGGTATAAGCTTAAATCCGCTGTCTGGTCATAGATGGCGTAAGTGAGCGTATTAAGCTACCATGGGCACGCCATATCTTTTTTAAGAGTTTGACATCTGTCAACATTAACCAGTGCACATTGTCAGCAATTTCGTACAACAACATACATTTTTTCTTTGGTAGTCATGTCTAGTTTTGTTCCAGAAAAAGAGCATATCCGGGAAGCTCTGCTTTTCTGCTTTAATTTGAAGAAATCGGCTGCCGAATCGCATCGAATGATTATGGAGGCCTATGGTGACAGTGCTTTATCGGAAACAACGTGCTGAGATTGGTTTCGTTGGTTCAAAGACAGCAATTTTGACTTGTGGGACAAGTAGCGTGAAAATAGGCCTAGGAAGGTTGAGGACCATCAAGCTCTTCAAGCAGGCTCTTTTGGACGAAAACGATTCCCAATAGCAAAAAATGCTTGCGGAGCAATTGAGTGTTACTTCTCCAGCCATTTTCATGCGTCTAAGTGCCATGGGAAAGATTGAAAATATCGAAAAATGGGTGTCGCATGAATAGAACGATAGGCAGATGAAGCGACACCAAAACACATGCGAAATCTTGCTTGCCAGACAAAAAAGAAAGTCGTTTCTGCATCGAATTGTGACAGGCGATCGAAAGTTGATATATTTCGAGAATCCTAAACACAAGAAATCGTGGGTTGATCCCGCCCAACCATCAATATCTTGCCCAAGACCAAATCGCTTCGGACGGAAGACGATGCTGTGCGTTTGGTGGGATCAGCAGGGTATCGTCTACTATGAGATGTTGAAACCTGGTGAAACTGTCAATGCCTACCGCTTCCACCAACAACTGATCAAATTGTATTGTGCTCTGCGTGAAACAAGGACGGATTATCAACAAAGACATGACAAACTGATTTTCCTGCACGACAACGCACCATCGCGCACGTCAAAAATGGATCGAAACTACTTGGACACACTCAAAAGGGAGGTACTAGCCCACCCCACTTATTCATCAGACCTGGCCCCTTCCGACTACCACCTGTTTTCGTCGATGGGCTGCGCGCTTGCTGAGCAGCACTTCGATTCTTACGGAGACGTCCGAAAATGGCTTGAAGAGTAGTTTGCCTCGAAGGAGAAGGAATTTTTTGGCGTGGTTTTCACAAACTATCCGAGAGATGGGAAAAATGTGTAGCTACCGAGGGCAAGTACTTTGAATAAATTTGTTTTTGCTTTCTATAAAAATATATGTGTTTTTTTGACTAAAAACCAGCGGTTTTAAGTTTATACACCTGGTATTTTATGCATTTATTTCCATTTCAGCGATTAGTTTAAAAAAAAAACAAACCGACTTATCAGATAGCTCCAAGTTCTATCAACTAAGTGGGATAAACTAATGTGCAGCATTGACCTGATACGGAATCTTCCTTCTATACGTACAGTTATGGACCTCACACGTAATTATATGCAAATAAAATCCAAAGCCATAGATCTCTCACATGATATCAATTTTATACAAACTATGGTCGTTGACCTCTGACATCAGATTTACCGCGTGCAAAACAAGGTCAAGATCATTTACCTCAAGAGTCGAATGTAAACAGACTAAGCACATGCAAAATATAGGTCATGGTCATTTATGTCTAGATTCAAATGTAAACAAGTCAACTCATCGACCATAGTTTAAGAAATTACTTGTTTACACTTGAAATGAGAGCAATAACCTTGCTACACGTGACGAATGGCTTACTTGTGATAACACATCACATCGCCTCTACACAATAACCTTGATCTATATTATAAAAAAACAGACAATAGTTGCAAGTGTAACTTTTATTTAAGAATTGAGTATTCCAAAACTGCGTCAAACTTGGTAGAAATTAGCTAACAGCCTTTCGATCCAATAATGAAATATGGTATTTAATTTATAGAATCGCTCGAATGTCAAGGAACTTATAGAAAATCAAGTCTATTGGCATTTTTAAGAGAAATCATTGAACAAACTATATTTAATTTCAACCGTAATAATGATAACATATACACAATATCAATTCATTTTTACTTATTAATCCCTAATGTAAGCATTTCTTATTTGTTACTCGTACTCTTTTATTATTATATTAATTTAAAAACATGAATAACCGTCACTTTCACAACAATTGAATTAACCACTTTTTAAATTAAATTCGTACAAATTAACCTAACAACTTTAATAAAAGAAAGTAAATCCAAACCTACAGCCATAATCAAATACAAAAAAAAAAAAATAATATCAAAGTTTGAATAAGCCAAATTGAATATTATTTATACGAAAGTTGCTTGATGCCTATTTTTACGGGCAAACGTCTTGAAAGATTAATTTTGTCAACAATCAACGATAATGTCAGAGAGCTAATCAACAACTAACTAACAAAGTGGTTGATTATCTTCTTATAATATTCGACTACAAGGATTGGATTGATTGCTCGAATTTGTTGATCTTATTTGTAGTCCGGCTTTGTTATCAGCATTATTCAATTTGTTTAATTGTAAATTTCTAGAAAAACACTCTTTTTAGAAGTGTTGGAAAATAATAAACTATTGAGGGAAAAAAGGAAATGAGGTTTTTTTTAACTCTCGTCTTGAATATGAAAATCTTCCGAAATGTTGATGGTCTTAAAGAGGGGCGTTCGTTTGTCGATGACACAAAAGTCAAATGATCGACAGGAAATACGAATGGGAAATATATTTGTAATTTTATGATGAGGATGCTTTGTGTCTTTTGTAAATAGTACAATACAAAAAGTATTGTAGTTTTATTTCTCTTTTTGGTTTTGTTAATTTTCTTCATCTACAAATTGTTTTTACTACTCATACTGGAAGATAGACTATTGAATGCAAAAAGAAACTCACTTCAAGGAAATAAATGTTGAGCATTTTTTTTGCTAGCTAATGAGATAATGGTTATTGTAGTGTCGAATTACTTGATGTCTCAATTAGGTTTAATAAATTATGCGTTATTTAATTCCTGTTAAATCCAATAAATATTATCTATTAATTAAAACTAATAATCAGTTCCATGTTAAAAATATAAATTATTATATGCTCCTCGCTTTTTAATATCAATTTAATAGTTTCCCTTATGACAAGATTCCCTTTTCAATACGAAATTTTTTAATTTCATATCATATACGAGGTCGTTAAAAAAGTTATTGGGTTTATACAGGAAAATTATGCTCATCGTCATTGAAAATGACTTTAATTTTTTTTTATAAAACAAAAATTCCTTGTCAGATGTGAATTTTTTGAGGTCTAACAAAAAATTGTACTCGAATAGAGGCCGAATATAATGAATATAGTAGATGTTATAGAAGGTTTTTAGCATTTCTTGACAGGTGTCACCTTCAACGTTCATTTATTAACATGCTCTACGCTTTCAATCGTGTATAGCATCCTAGATTAGCTTAGAAGCTGCAGCTGGTCATATCTCTTGTCTGTTGCCATATTCTAAAATCTTACCCCGCCAACCGATAGTTTCGGTTAGCTGAAAATATAGAGTATTCTGATATTCATTCTATCACCGCAGGTGCCCCTCAGAATATCATCCTAGTTCCAGTCCTTTATAACATTTATACCCATGATATCCCTTGTCACAATCATATCCTTACTGATACAAATGCCAACAATACAAAACCGCCTGGTTCAATTCCTTAGGAAACTGTTTCAAAAAGTGGCAGGGTAAGGGTAAAGACCAAAAAATGTGCTCACGTCACTTTTACATTATACCGAGAACAGACCTCTGGTATAATAAATGCCAGTTATATACCACAAGGAAGAAGTGGGCGTTATATTTTAACCTAGAACACACCCCCGGCATCTCAACCACGAACATGAAATAATAAACTTAACGGATTACATAAATAAAAACTCCGACACCTAGACAAAAGATGAAAAATTACAATGAAAAGGATATTATTACTATACGTCACGGTATTGAAACCGAACTTTAGGATTCAATAAAGCATTCCAATTCCCATCGAATCGAAGCCTTATATTCTCAAATCCTTCGAAATCTTTTCAATGCCCCCTTTTATGTTTGAAACAGTGTTATGCATCGTGATTTGAATGTTACATTCATCTCTTCTTACCAAAATATTCCATTCGCGTCTATCCTACCATTCTAATTCTTTAATAAGAAAACTGTTCATTCCCACCTTTTCATTATACACCAATCGAACGATTATAATGGTGATGGCCTCCTGCTACTTCATCGTTAAGAACAGGATGATTTAATATCCTTAATTTGGATGATTTAAATTATTAAATTATCCCGTTCTTAAGGACGAAATATAAGGAGATTCACCCTTTCTATGTAATAATTAGAAATTAGAATTAAAAATAAAATAATATCGGCCCAAGAATGTTGCCTTGAGGAACATCACCTTCGATTGGGAAAATATTCGAATTTCCAATCGTTCGCTGATAAGGCAAGTCTTTATTATGAAACTATTTTTTTGCTGCTTGTTTTTTTTTTTGCAAATTTTTTTTATGTTCAATAAGTAATTTATTTATAGAATAATGACTATTTTTACGCAGAGTTCTATCTTTTTTATTGTCCTGTTTTATATTTCACAAAAGCTTAAGTCACTTAAAAGAAATGTTCTTTATTTGCGCCAGTTGTGTATACAATTTAACATTTTTTTAATTTTATCCAAATACATAAAATATTCTTATGTGTATTATTCAGAAAACAAATTACTAGAATACTTACTTTTTTTTGGCAAAGTAAATAATTACCGAAATTATTGTATTTTTGAGTCGGTAATGAGTAATTCACTCATCTAAATTTCAGACATTGATCAATTATTTATTTTATAAATTGTTGTGCGTTTATGCAATAAATAAAAATATGGAATAAAAACTTATTTAAATGAAAATTATTCACCCAAAAATATTTGTGGATACATTCATCATTTTTGTTGGCCCATTTCGATGGAATTAACCTTCAATCGATTGTCACCGTTGTTAATTTTTGGTAGCCATTGATCGCAGATCTTAAATAACAATTTTTATAAATCGTGTAGGCTCGATGATATCGTGTATGTATTTCTAAATGGACTTTGCATATTTTATATTGTATATAATTTAATTGAAATAAAAAACAAAATTCCATTTGATAATAAAAAGTAAAAAATATTATATAAGAAGGAGAAGAAAAAAAAAACTAATTACACTAATTTGGTAGTAGATGCAGACAAGTTCATTTGCGTTCAACACAACATCTGGTGTGTTTGCAAACTATTCAACTAAGAGTAGAGCATTTTTCTTATGTGAAAGTATTGCTCTTAAAGCCATGCAACATAACCAAATTTTTTTCATATTCTCTATAGGGAGATGCGTGGGTGCTTTATTATCACCACAAATCTATATTTAATAATTTATTACCAACTCTCCAATATCCTCTCAATTTACCTTTCGTTGGGATTACTTTAAATTCATTTTTGCATTTCTCCTACGAATTTATTTTTCTTAGTGTATTTTTTCAGGTGACTTATTATGGAAACTAGATTATTTTACGGGATTGAAAATATAAAAAAATAACCAATTTCGCATTCTTTTAAATGTTTACTAACTAACCGAGCAGAATTCGATTGATTATTGTTAAAAGCTATTTTGCACTATAAATTTGTACGAAAATTTTTTTAAAATTTTAAAAACTATTAAAATAGTTTTAATCGTAAATTTAATTAAATCCTTAAATTTACGATTAAAACTATAAAAAAATTTAATTATACTTGGTGTATAAGCTTAAATCCGCTGTTTGGTTATAGATGCCGTGAGTGAGCGTATTAAGCTACCATGGGCACGCCATACTTTTTTGTTTATGAGTTTGATATCTGTCAACATTAATCAGTGCACATTGTCAGCAATTTCGTACAACAACATACATTTTTCCTTTGGTAATCATGTCTAGTTTTGTGCCAGAAAAAGAGTATATGCGGGAAGCTCTGATTTTCTGCTTCAATTTGAAGAAATCGGCTGCCAAATCACAACGTGCCGAGGTTGGTTTCATCGGTTCAAAGACACCAATTTTGACTTGTGGGACAAGAAGCGTGAAAATCGGCCTAGGAAGGTTGAGGAACATCAATTGCAGGTTCTTTTGGATGAAGACGTGCCATCGGGAAGATTCAATAGATCGGAAAATGGGTGCCGCATGAATTGAACAATAGGCAGATGGAGCGACGCCAAAACACATGGGAAATCGTGCTCGCCAGTCAAAAAAAAATCGTTCCTGCATCGAATTGTGACAGGCGATGAAAAGTTGATATATTTCGAGAATCCTAAACGCAAGAAATCGTGGGTTGATCTCGGCCAACCATCAATATCTTCCCCAAGACCAAATCGCTTCGGACGGAAGACGATGCTGTGCGTTTGGTGGGATCAGCAGGGTATCGTCTACTATGAGATGTTGAAACCTGGTGAAACTGTCAATGCCCACCGCTACCCCTAATAACTGATCAAATTGCACTGTGCTCTGCTTGAAAAAAGGACGGATTATCAACAAAGACATGACAAGCTGATTTTCCTCCACGACAAAGCACCATCGCACACGTCGAAAATAGTTCGAAACTACTTATTCACCAGACCTGGCCACTTCCGACTACCACCTGTTTTCGTCGATGGGTCACGCGCTCGCTGAGCAGCACTTCGATTCTTACGAAGACGTCCGAAAATGGCTTGATGTGTGGTTTGCTTTGAAAGAGAAGGAATTTTTTTGACGTGATATCAACAAATTGCCCGAAATATGGGAAAATGTGTAGCTAGCGAGGGCAAGTACTTTGAATAAATTTGTTTTTGCTTTCTATGAAAAAAACCATGTTGTTTTGACTAAAAAACTTCGGATTTAAGCTTATACACCTAATAGTATTTTAAATCTGGATTTTTGTAATATTTTACAAAGTAGTCCAAATTGAACTATATTTAGGGAAAATTTTCCAATAAAAAAAATTCGCTTTTGATAGAAAAGTAAAAAATTCAAAATTCACTCTAGCGATGACTGACAAGGGGTTTAAGACCCCGTTGACCACAAAAATGTTTCTCGTTGACCACAAAATTGATGATCGTCGTAGTTGTTATCGATAATTTGTACTTGAAATATTTTATAAAATGGCTCAAATTAAAAAAATTTTAAGATAAAGTTTTAAAAAAAATTATTTTTTGATAAAAAAGTATCATTTTGGATTTGTTCAGTTTGGGATTCTTTACGTAGACTACAAAATTAACATAAATATTGTAGTATTTATGTGAAATTTGTATTTCTGGAATAATTTTGCATGATAATCCAAAATTTAAAATGCTTAAAGAAAATTTCCAAAAAATCCATTTTCCATAAAAAAGTATAAATTTTCAATATCGCCCTTTCAATGATAGAAAAGAGGTTGTTAGGATTTTTCCAGATGACTAAAAATTTTTGAATTGTCATAATTATTATCGAAAATTTGGTTATGTATTTTTGTAAAATTTTACAAAATATCTCAATTTTAAAAATGTTTAAGGAAAATTTACAAAAAAAAATCCATTCTTTTAATTAAAATATAAAAAAGCTTACAATTTAAACTAAATCAGTCAGGGAACATCAGGGTAGTCTAAAAAGGTAAGAACCAATTTTAATTATTATGCAAAATTTTAAAAACCGATTTAAATGTTTTTGAGTATGAAATTTTATATTATAACTTATATTTTTAAAATAATTTTAAAAAGTATCTTGCAAAATGGTAACACCTTTTTATAATTAAACAATGCCGTATACTGTTTTTCGTTTACTTACTTTCTGTTTAAGATAAAATTTCATCTGTTATCTGAACAAATATTTACACCCTATTTTTATTGTATTATCATAATAGTAGACATGAGAGTATTGAGTGTTTACCTAGAAACAGTGACATTCTTTGAAAATAATTTCTACAAGGCGAAATAAGGCGTCATTAAAATTTCGTATATTCATAAAAAACAAATTACCTATAATTGAGTCATTAAAAAAATATTTGGGTTCGTGGAAGTTTACTCTTAAATTGTCTGCTTACTTTTCATTTATGTTTTGATTACATTAGAAAATACGTTTCTTCTCAATCAGAGAAAGAGGCTAGAACCACATTTAAGAAATTTACTGGTAGCAGAAGGATTTCCTATAGGACCATTCCAACATATGATCGATCATGTGTGGCTATAAATCTACTTATAGATAGCCCTTTACCTTTAATTTATTATGCACTAAATACAATTGTCCTTGATGGAAGCTACCCTAAGGTTTTGATTGATTTTCCAATATTCAAAAAAAAACAAGCATTTTTCTAGTCTGATATAAAAATCCCTTCCTTTGAGTTTAGAAAAAGGTAGTTAGTTCTAGTACATTTTGCGCTACATTAAAGTATTTTTAAAACTCTCAAGACATACAAAAAATTCCCAAAAAAATACATTAATTTTAAATAGAGATAATGTAAAAACTTTATTTGAAAATTAAGCTCAACTAATAATATTTTTTTATTATTAAACGGCAAAATAATAATCACAATAATAATAATAATAATAATAATAATGGAAATAAAAAGAAAAATCAAATTTAAATTTGTTTTATACACAGAGTAGTCTATTACAATTCTTATTTACTATTTAGATAATAATTATTTTGAGAAAAGATAAACACCATAAAAATTATTGTGAATGTTTTTCATTATATTTAATATCCTTTTGGTGAACTGGATATTGTTGTATTAGTTAATGAAATGGCCGTGATAAATAAATAACTGATAAGAAGATAATATTATAAGCAATGAGGCTGGATGATGTCATTACCGACATAGCTGAACCCCTTTTTGGTTTTGTAGCTGGAAGTGGAAAAGTTTAAATTTATGAAATAATAAATTAGAAAAAAATAATTTTTGATCAAATAAATATAAAAAAAATAATTTTTGATAAAATAAATAAAATTAATTTACTATAAGATTCCACATGTATTGTTTGAGGTGGTTGTTGTGGTACTCCAGGTGGTGGTGGATATTGCGGTGCACCCGGTTGTGGGGGTTGATTTGGTACTCCCGATTGCATGGGTACAGATCCGGGAATGGTTCCAGGAACATAGCCGGGTATTGGTTGGGAATACATCGGCTTGTTAGGGTGTCCAATGTGGGAATAGATCCAATTCGATTGTCGTGATACTCTTGTATAAAATGTGTTCACTTTCCTTGGCACATTGCAATTTTGAGGTGGCGATGCTAACTCGAATGTGCTGGAAAGAACACCGACTAATTGATCACTGCAAATCAAAGGGGTTCCGCGGTCAATACTTTGAGCATGATCCTTTTCTGTAATCTATGAATATAAGTCAACATCAGTAAAGTAATTTTTTTTTATAAAAAAATCACCTAAAATTTCTTTAAAAAAAATTCTTGTTTAAATTTTATTTTTCCAAAAAATTACATACAAAAAACTTCCTAATTAATTTTTCTGTTTTTTTCTTCTTCTTCTAATAATTAAATATTAATTCACGATTTTCTTTTCAATTAGCATTGATATGATAATTTTTGTAATAAACTTCTATGCTATCTACGCAATATGATTACTAGAAATTTCAAAACACTTTACCTTATGATCAATTTGGAAATTTTTTCTCAATTTAAGTAATTTTTACAAAATTTATTTGAACTTTTTGGCTTTAATTTTTTTTTAATTCAATTCATTAGAAAATTATAAAATAAACTTTAAAAAAGCCCTCAAATTTATTCTTAAACTAACAGTTAAAGGTTGTTGTTGGAAGTTTTTTTAATTTTTTTTTAAAATTTCTTCGGTTAAGAACTTACATTGCATTGTCCTCCTGGTAAATCATAGTATGTGCAAATGTCGTACTTTTTCTCTTTGGTAAACTTATTAGTATGACTACAATATTGATCATTCAGGATTGGTATAGTTTGCGGTAATGCAAATATACGATCATTGCGTCTCCTACAAATAAAAGAAAAAAAAACATTTATTTTTATAGTATGTGGACTTCGAAAATTTTAGTAAAATACAAAAAAATGAAATTATTCTGTTTCCGACTTGAATTTCTATTGAAAGAATAAAAACGAATTGAGAAATATTTAGTATTTATTCAGTTACTATGATAAAAAGCTGAACATACAGAAAATATAAAAAATCAACAAAAAATATCATTTCGAAAATATTAACAAAAATACATGGTTTCGAAAATCTCATGGGAGAGTTCAGATGATTTTAGGGAGTTTTAGTCTAGTATGAAGTTGTTAATGTGTGAAGTAAAGAAAAAGTATTACTTTTTGTAGAGGTATTAATTTATTGTCAATAAGAGTATGATACAAATTTCACAATTTACTCTAACAATAATAAAATGTATTAGTTGATGAAATTATTTCTTTAACAAATTTTTCACTTAAAATTCTTTAACAAATTTTTCACTTCACAATACAATTCAACAATATTGCTCAAATAAAAATTTGTGAACAAAATTCATTCAACCAAAGAATATTGAACAAAATTCAGTGCAATAAAGTATTTTCAACAAATTTCATAAAATTAATTCAACGAAAAAATATTTAATAAAATCTGCTCAACGAAAAAATATTGAATAAAATTTGTTCAACCAAAAAATTTTAACCGAAATTATTTGTGCAACCGAAAAATATTGAGTAAAATTTGTTCAAAAAAAAAAAAAATACTAACCAAAATTTTTTTAAAACAAATTATTAAAAAAAATTTTTTCAAAAAAATATTAAAAAAAGTTTATTCATTAAAATGATTTCATAAAATTCTTGCAACTAAAAAATATTTAAGAAAATTTGCTCAACTGAAAAATATTAAACAAAATTTGTTCAATCAAAAAAAAACTTAAAGGAAATTCATGTAACCGAAAAAGTACTCAACAAAATTCGTTCAATCAAAGAATATTGACCATAACAAAAATGTTGAATAAATTTGTACAGTAAAGTTCTTACTTTTAAAAAGTATTTAAATAATTATTATTTGAAATCTGTTTTTGTTGATTTTTGATTCATGATAAGAACAAAAATGGGTATTTAAAAAGAATGGTCTCTTGAAATTAATTATTTTTTATCAAAAACTATCAAAATTAAAATCATTTTTGCTTACAAAAATATGATTAGGGAAAAATTCAATTCGAAAATAAAAATTAACTTTGCAGTTTTGGGTTTTCTTAAATTTTTGAAACTGTTCAAAAGTTTTGTTACAAATAAAAATTTTAGTATATTTATATGAAAAGCTAAAGACCAGATTTTTATTTGTAACAAAACTATAAAGTTTTATTGTTTTTAATTTATAAACTATAAATTTTTATTTGGAAATTGACTAAAATTAATGAAATTGAACGGAAATCAATTAAAAATGCTGTACTCTGAAATAAATTTTATGTGGAAAAGTCGGACCAAAACTTGTTCGAATTGAAATTGTATAAATTCGGTTTTTCTATTTTTTATTTTTATTTGGCTGATATTAATTTGTATAAGTTTTTATGTAAATAATTTCATATTATAGTAGCCGATTCCATAAATAAAAAAAAAATTATCTCATTTAACACTTAATAAATTTTTATACGGAATTTTCTTCAAAATTATCAAAGTTCAATTATTTACAGTAGAGCACAAATTAATATAAGAAATAGTAGACCGCAAGTTAATATTTTTTTAACTTCTGGTCTACTATTTGTTATTAAATTTCAATTTAACGTTTTTAAAGTGACTTTTTTTAAAGAGATTTTTCTCCATTAACTTTAATTTTTTAGCGCTTGACACCTGTTATGAAAATGTTTTATTTACAAAGAGGTTTGGTGTAGAAAATTTTACAAATTCAATTTACAGAACAGAATATAATAAAAATATATTTGATATGTTAACCTGTCGATTATAGAAATTGGCCAAACACGTATAATTGTAGATGTCATC